>JAVIWB010003404.1:0-466037 GCA_031893035.1 Dermolepida albohirtum
TTCTTTTTTCCCCTTTAAAACGTTTTCCATAATTCTCGGGATCCCTAATAAAATTGTTCACAACCTGGTGTGATCGACTTATTTTCTTTGCAGTAGCCCTTGAGGAATACCCTTCTTGATGGAACGCTTTAATTTTTCCAATTTCTTCCATACTTAAGCACTTCTGTCGTCCCATCGTTGCACAATACCCTTAATTACAGATGTTTGTTTATCCGGATACACGTTGTAACTCGACACTCATCCGGTAGCTTACTATTAAATACTGGTCGTATCCAACCGGCGCGGTGCATTTTATATGTATGTGGTACTTACGTCACCCAATGCATAACGTTAGGCACTATTGCGCAATAATGCGTATTATTTGCCATATCATACCATTACAAACTTGCATTGTATTTTTAGTAAATGAATTGTTTTTCAAACCACCGAAATCTTGCAACAAGTCGGGTGGTCCTATTCATGTTGCGTGGAGTGTACTACGATATTATTATATCGTCATAAAATTTAAGGATGGATAAAAAAAGACGACAGTCAAGGGGACGCCACAGTATTAATCTTCAAACGCCGTCTAATATTGAAGACGTTGGTAGTTGCTAAAACGAGTATTAGTCGCAGGTGGCAAAGGACAGTATAGACGTTATCAAAAACACAAAATGGAGCAGATATACTCAGTCCTGATTAGATTTATTATATAAAACTTCATAACTTAGAGACACAATAAAGTAACTTTCATAAATAAAAAAAAAGTAAGGAAAAACCACAAAATGCTAGTTCGTTAAAGATATATGTAAATGAACTATTACAAGGCAAAACTAATTTTTATATTACCGTTTAATAACCACAAGAGAAAAAAATAAACATGTAATCATAAATACATAAATTAATAACTTCTGATACATATATACGGTTTACAAGAGGAATTTTTTTTAAAGTTTATTAAGAATTAGTCACAGTATACTATATTAAATTTTAAATGCATAAATATTCGAATAAATAAAATATTCAAAGTGTTTTACGTTGAAAAGGGGCAACAAATTTTAATCATAACAAAGTTGACACAATTACTATAGCCAGGTGGCTGTACAAAAGACTACAAATGACATACGCTAGAAATTACAGAACTAAAAAATGTCAATAGAACAAAATTAAATTTTAAAATGATAATGAATGTTTAACGACTAAATTTGCTAAGACAAAAACTAAAGGAATCAGACATGAAAATCAAATTTTCTCTAAGAATCTTTAAGCGTTAAAGAATTACGTGCAATATTAATCGTACTCAAACGAGTCTGACCTTACAGTGTCACGATTTCGTTGTCATTCTGGAAGATTCGTTGCTGTTCTTGATAGCTCACAAATTCCACTGAACTAGGAAAGAAGGAAGGAGCTAAATATAAAAAAAAACACTCTTAAATTATCAAGAACGAGAAGTTAATACTCGTCGAGTGAAATAAATAAATTCTTACCTTATGAGTTATAATGATTTCAAAGATAATATGCTCGTGGAAAAAGAATGTAACTATAAAGTTCCTAACGAATGAGTAGGAATTAGAAAAGAAAAGAGGTACTTATGAAGAACGTCAGTGTTATTCAAGTTATTGAAAAACTATTGGTAATACACAGTTATTGTAAAAATCAACATGATTGAGTTCGTGAATAGTTTCAATTTTATATGGATATAACTTTAGGTTCTTCGTAAAACAGGGTCGTGTGTTCCCAATGATTTCCTAACTTCTTATTACAGTTTCGAAACAGATATTTTTGACGAATCTTCTATAAAATCTGCAATCCTTTTTCAGGTGCTCCGCTTCAAGGCAACAAACTACTTACTGTCCGCATTACTCGAAAAATTGTCTATTCAAACATGAATCTGACCAGTCAGCTGCTTATACGTGCTTGTATGTTGATAAAAATTTTGTTTAAAACGATTAATTGCGTAAATCTATTGTCTTTTTTCTAATTTAGCAGTTTGAAAATAACTTGGACAATAAAAACTGTTTTATAAAACTAACACGAATTGTTATGATAAATATTCTACTTGAAATTACAAATTTTAATGCTATCTTCTTTCTGAGCTTGCGGGCTAGAACCGCGTCACTAGTATAACTGCCGACGTTTCGTACCCACTCATATGGGACATCCTCAGGGCAGACTACTGTCACTGTCTGTCGCATTGAAACTGTGCGTCAGTCACTAAAACTCTGTGTCAGTTTCAGTGCGACAGACAGTAGCAATAGTTGAGCCCTGAATATGTTCCATATGAGTTGGTACGAAACGTCGGCAGTTATAGTGACGCGGTTCCAGCCCAGAAGCCCAGAAGCAGATAGTATGGACCACGACCGCGGAAGTCTACGTCCCGAACAAATTTTAATAAATTACATGGCTTGATGAAAATTGTCGAAATCTTAGAAAATATTATTCATATTTTTCAATGTTGCCAACATTATATTAAAATCTTAGGCTACTCTAAATAAGAATTTTATTAAGCATCGTGTATGAAATCAACAAAATATTTTTAAAAACTATTTCACTCTGCCACATTTAGTGATTTTAGAAAGATTCTTAATTTAAATTAGAATAAGAATTGTAATTATTAAAAATGTTTATTTTCGAAACTTATTATTTGTGTTATAACTTGAAACATGTTGCGGCAATTATTGCAAATATATTTTTGGGAACAGACAGAAGCGAAATAAACCTTGCCTCGTGAATTCCGTTTTTAATATTGGTTCGATTCTTCTTGATTGACTATTTATCTGCGTATCCGGAACCCTAAAATCTGCCGGCGGTTCCGGTCGACAAGTTATCGCTCACCAACTGTCATTCCTAAAAGTTTGCACGGAAGTGTGTACGCCAGAATGTGCGCTGTAGACTGCCACGTGCCTTCACTTTAACACTGCCAAACTTGCTCACCGCATATTCTTCAAATAAACAACTCGGACGAGTTTTACGTTTTCGGAAAGTTTGTTTCCGATAATAAGTATTTCTACAGAAATGGGACAGTTTGTGAAACGATTGTCATAAAATACCATCAGTCAGTTTGGTCGGCTCCTGCTCGTTGGGGAAGAACATCGAAAAGGAGGAAAGATAAAAGAGTGGCGAAATGATCGTAAATAAGTGCTCGGCATCTTTACGAGTTGGTGTCTCTTTTCTGCTCTGCAACATTCATTATATGTAAATAGATGTAATGCTTTCCATTCACGCATAAAGTTATTTCAGTTATGAAATAAAATTTATGGTCTTTTTTAACCCGAAATATTTAACATTACTTATATATAACGGGTGTCTTTTTAAGAGCTTGAGAATTTTAAATGATAATACAAGACGGAAATATTGTTGGAATGCATTTTTTTTATTATTATCTGGTAGGTAATTTCATGGTATTTATTTTTTAAATATGATTTTCGGCATACATATGTCCGCCGCGGCTACGAGTTACATGGTCCATTCGATCAGTCCAATTTTTGACTACTTTCTCCAATAAATCTGACCGTACGGCGTCAATGGTGGTTTTAATATTGGCTTCCAATGCTTGAAGAGTTGCTGGTTTGTCGACATAAACCAATGACTTAACATAGCTCCACAGAAAGTAATCCAGAGGCGTTAAATCGCACGAACGGGAGGGCTAGTGAATAGGACGACTTCTTGTCACCAAATTGATTTGGCGATCAATCGATTGTTAAGCGCGCTATATGGCAAGTTGGAACCAAATGTCGTCGATGTTTAGCTGATTAATTTTTGGAAACAAAAATTCAGTCAGCATGACTCGATAGCGCTCGCGGCAGCTCCTTCCTCATTTCGAAAGAAATAAGGACCGATGATGTCGCCAACGTGTAAACCGCACCACGCAGTCAATTTTAATGGATGTAATGGTGATTTGTTAACGGCTTGAGGATTGTCTTCGCTCCAAATACGGCAATTTTGCTTATTGACGTAGCCATTTAACCAGAAATGAGCTTCATCACTAAACACAATTCTTTGATAAAAATGCTCATCTTAGGCCAGTTTCAAATGAGCCCAATCAGCAAAAATGTGACGCAAACGATGGTCGTTTGGTTTCAATTCTTGCACGAGCTGTATTTGATAGGCACGTAAGCCAAGATCCTTACGTAAAATTATAATAAGCATCAATATCTTTGCATCTCCAACAGCTTAGTGCCAATTAGAAAAGGCATTAGCGTACTATGACTTATTATTATGCCAGCATTCGTGGTGCAATATAAGATCTTTGGTCGTCAATAAATTAACACGCTTAGATCTTTACAGGATTATAGTATTCAATAGGTATTCCATCTATGCAATAGACAAGTGAAATAATTTTCTGTTTCGTAGCAAAAATCATACATTTTCAGTATTTAAAAATAAATATTTTTTCCTCACTCCGTTTACAAAGCGTCGAAAGATCAATTTGTAACATACGCTAGAAATTACTGAACTAAAAATGTCGTTAAAACAAAATTAAACTTTAAAGTAATAACGAACATTTAATGACCAAACTTTAAATAACGAATATCCGCAAGCTGCATTTGTTACATTTAATTCGTTATAAAGAGAAACTAATTTAACTAATTAATTATTTAGAAGGTATTATCTCTAAGAATTTTCAAGCGTAAAAAAATTACGTTCAATATTATTCGTACTCAAGCGGCTCTGATCTTGCAATGTCCCGATTTTTGCTGTCATTCTGGAAGATTCGATAAGGATGCGGTAAATTTTGTTTCCTTTCCCGCGATGAGAGGTTGTCCTTGACAACTCGTAAATGCTGCAATTATTATTATTTTCTATATTTTGATAAATTTTCAAATCATACATATACAGCAAATAGTCTAATGGTGCCCTCGTTGAATATAAAAAATAAGAGTGGTTCCAGAACAGAACCTTGAAGTATACCGGAAATCGATTGAACAGTGAGAGTTGAAGCCGAGGTATTCCACATAATTCGTGCGATCATTCAAATATAAAAACAAAAGCTCTATATAATATCGTAGGAGATTCCAAACTTATGCAGCTTAATCAAAATGATGTCCTGTTGCACTTGATCAGAAATCTTATGACGATTACCCAAAGCTGTCTTAACTAGATGAAACAAAGTACACACAAGTATGTAACTGTTATTAATCACATGAGCATGCATCAGCTCAAACAAATAACATTGCCTTTAATACTACAGAGAGTGGACAATCATTTTTAATATACATATCTCTTGTTATCAGACCGAAAAACAGACACTACTTGGGATAATAAACTATTTTTTCTTTTTCAAGATCAAGATAATGAAGTGATTTCAGCACATAGCACAAAAAATCTAAATACTCACTTGTATTTTGTTGCGTATAGCGGAAAGTCATTACCGTTTTTTCGTAAAAAAAACTACATAGTGTTCAAGAAAATGGAAAAATGTATTTATTCGAAGTATTGGACATTTGATTCTACATATCTTGCCCATCCTTCAGGCAAATTATGGATGCCATCCCAAAAAAACTGTTTGTCCTTTGAGAAAAACCATTCATCCAGCCATTTTCTAATTTCTTCGAAATTGGCGAAGTTCTGTTCTGCAAGGGCGCGTCCCATTGATACGAAAAGGTAATAGTCGGACGGGGTAAGGTTTGGAGAGTACGGCGGATGCGATATTATTCAAGTGCTTTCAACACTTCCTTGACCGTTTTTGCTATATGAGACGGCGCGTTATAGTGCTGTTAAATCACTTTACCGTGTCTTCGGGCCTATTCTGGACGTTTTTTATAAATACATGGTTCAAACTCATAATTTGTTATCGATAGTGATTAGTATTAACTGTTTCAACAGGTTTAAATAGTTGGTAATACACCACGCCACTCTGGTCTCACCAAACGCAGAGCATTATCGTGCGATCAAAACGATTTGGCTTTTGAGTCGATGGGCCGGCTTCGCCAGGTGATAACCATGTCTTATGCACTTAGGGTTTTCGATATAAATCTATTTTTCATCACCCGTCACTATTCGATGCAAAAATGACTTCCGATCATACGTTTAAAAGAGTATTTCACAAACGATTTTTCGATTTTCCATTTGCCATTCGACTAATGTGGCACCCATTTTCCATGCGTTGGATTTTTTCTTTGCTCATAATCGGTTGCTAATCGTTTCTTGGGCCACATTTAATGCTTCTGCCAATTATTTTTGAGTCTTCATCTAATAACTCCTGCGGTTTCGCATCTTCAAACTTTTTCGGTCTACCAGAACGTTCTTTGTCTTGCACAATGAAATCACCACTTTTAAATTGTCGAAACCACGCCTTACATGTTTTTATAATTGGAGCATACTCACCATAAGTTTCTATCAGCAAACGATAACTCTCAATAGCTTTTTCCTTTTAATTAAATAAATAAAATCATGCATACCGTAAATGCCCTTTTCAAAGAGGTATAAATCTACAAGTATGACAGTGTTACTTTCGCGAAATATAACATGTAGGCCTTTGAAGCTTGATGTCGATAGAATAAAATGATATATTTGTCAAATCATAACATTCCATACTTAAGCCTAGCGACATCTGTTAGAGAAACCGGTAATGACTTTAATAAAGGTCTGAATAAAAATTGCAGTAAGAAATACATTTGATGTTAATAAGCTTTTAGAAACGTTCGCAGGCAGGGGAAATCTACGTTAGAAAAATTCCGCAAGTGGTGTACGGAACAAAACAGTTGGTAATCTCTAGTCTAGAGTATGCTCAAGCATATCAACACCAATTTTTACGAATATTGTTGCCGAATCCTCAGCGAAAGCATCACCATATTCATATACAGCAAGACCATCATATCCTTAGAAAAATCTGCGCACACTTTCGGTATTACTCGTACTCAGTCGCCAGTGTGTCGCTCGCTTCGGTGATTAGGTACATTCCCAACAGAAAGGCGCGGTTTTATTTTGTACTACGCGACGCCAAGAATAAGAATTTAGAAAATTTTTATTTATTAATATATGTTATACTGGTCCAAATGGAATGTAAATTATTAATTAATGAGGCTGCTAAGTGTTATTTAATAGTGTTCTATTGAGGATGTACTATGAAAGTAAATCTTAATATGATTAGGTAGATAATGTAATTACAAAATTTTTTAATAATACCCAGTAATTAGAAGCAAATAGCTTTATTTCAAAATGATTACATAATTACATAATAAATTACATAATAAAACACATTCACAAAGCAATGATTACTAAGTTATTCTGAATCATCGCTGAAACCAAAATCACTGTCAGATGTATCAGCACCCACGTTTATAATTAGTGCCTCCGTAAGAACATCCATAAAAACTTCATTTTGTTTATATTCATCTTCGACTCTCTTCACGTGAGTGCAAAGTTTGTTCCAGTCATTTACTGTAATGCTTTTAAATTTTTCTTCCGCTAGCCTTTTAGCGTCCTCTAATTTAAATGTGACATTTTGTGATGCCACAAAATTTTTCACAGTCGCCCAAATCATTTCGATTGGATTTAGTTCAGGGTGATACGGAGGCAATCCTAAAGTTGTATGACCGTGTGACTCCAAAATTGCGTCTATTTTATATCGTAAGTGTTGTTGTTTATTATATTTTATTAACATATATAACTGGGCTTTCGTCATATCAGATGTACAGGCAATACCTTTTTCGGTCAACCAGTGTAACATTTTTTGCTTGTTTGCATTAGAATTAGGCGCTGGATTTATCTGAACATTGTGGTATGGAGCATTGTCAATAACTAGTACTGAATTTTTTGGTAAATTTGGTATTAGTTTTTCAACGAGCCATTTTTGGTAATTTTCGAAATTCATTTCGTGATGGTAATCACCGGATTTTGTTCCGGATTTAAAAAGTAACAAAGCGCTTTCTACAAATCCATGGTTCTCACCTCCAGCGTGCAACATAATTAAACGCTGGCCCTTGGAGATTGTCGAAAATAACCCATTTCTTGACTTGTCTGTCCAACTTTTCGATTTTGTATGGCCGCTATGAATATAGGATTCATCCATATAAATAGTTGGACGATTTTGCCGTCGATATACATCTATTTTTCGTAAAAAATTTGTACGAATGTTTCTGATATCTGGTTTTTCTTGTAATATCTTGCGATTGTTTTGTGTAGCACAGAATCTAAAACCAAGCTTCTTTATAATTTTTCTTAAGGATTCTCGGCCGCCCGGAAAATTTATATCTTCTTTAAGTTTTTGTAGTAAATTTTTAATAGTAATCCGCTGATTATTTGTCTTGTGGAAATTATAAATAATATGTTTTATTTGGTATAGGTCAATGTCGTCTATTGAATCCATTACTAAACATTTCCTCGATCTTTTCTTTTTTGGCGATTTGAAAACTGGTAGTTGTTCTGTGTTCTCTTTCTCATTTCGTTCTGGTTCTGCTTGATATTCGTTCCCCTCTTTTAAAATATTATAGACAGAAGCTCTTGAAACACCAGTTGCTCTTGCTACGTATTCCTTTAATTCGCTTTTTGTACGATTTCTTATGTCTGTTTCGTTATCTGAAATTGTCTTTAAAAACTTAAAAACATTAAACACGACTTCACGGGTTTGTGAATGCAGTCCTTTTCCACCTCCTAAGTTGGACATTATTAATTATAATAAATAAAACAAATAATAACCAATTATAATGCAAGACCTCAATTACTCACTTTGACTAACCGTAACTTAACAACTTAACCACGCAACGATCATAAGCACACTGAGGACACAAACAGCTTACCGATGACTCGGAGTGTACCACCCGGCACGCCTACGATGCGCAGTAGATTTTTGTCCAAGGATATGATGGTCGTGCTGTATGTTTCTACCAGCATCATACAAGTGATTTCAAAACTCACGATTAACATTCAATTTTACTTTAAATTTGTCACGGTAAAATTGAAAATTGGTGTGTCTAAATATGATATGGTCTCTTTGTTTTAATCAAATTACATGTAAGAGACGAAAACCAAATAGAAAATGAACGGCCACTGGATCTACACAAAGGCCCCTTTGAAATGACTCATTATTTTTCCTTTCAGTTGAAAATGACAAGTTGACCGTTGATGCACATAAATAGGATTTAAAATTCTATTCTAGTAGTGATGTTCAAGTATTTATTTATATTTAGATATTACACACATATAAATTTGTTTGGTTTGTTGAAGAAAGATTAAACTAAAAATAACGATCGGTGCAGCAGATATATTACAAAAGCGTACTGTAGTAAAACGGGACCTCATTCTGCTATAAAAAGAATTTTTCTAAAACGCAGCTGCGTAAATTTATTTTGTTCAATACAGTATGTATTGGCGCCGGTATTTTAAATTTCAATATTAAAAGGTCCTCCTCATTGTAATTATTTCTTTATTGCGATTTCGAAATTTAAAGAAGTAATAAATGATATTTTGAATAAAAAAAACCGGTGTCGTATATTATTAAAACATCCTGTGCCATAGTTCTTGTAAACAAACCTAAACTATATATGAGATAATTGATTTTTACGAGGGCGCGCTGTTTCTAGTTAGATCAGTTTATGCTTCGTTATGACATCATTATGGGATAATAAACAAACAATGGGACCGTAGCGCGGTATTCTCTTTTTTTTCTTTATGTTGTTGAATTTTTTTCGCCGCACATTTTGTTCTGAGGTAGATAATATGGATGTTGTTTATGAGCCTCAGTTAGTTAATCGCCGTTGTAAGATTATGTCGGCGAGTTTTTTCTCGAAATAAATCGTTGAGAAATTTATCATAAAAGGTTGTTAATTAATTGAAAAGTATATTTTTTCGTCTAAGTGTGTGAGAAAGACGACCCAAATTGGTGTGAACATATAATTGTTAACAATCTGGACAATTAACCAATTATAGTAGTGTTTGAACAGTTTTATATCATTGCTTGGATACATTTTCCAATTAAATTAATTTAAAAGATAAGACTTCCTTTTCTGCAAACTTCCCTTGTTATGATTACTTAAGATATATGTATTTCGAAAGAATATTTATTTCAGAAATCAATAGTTTTAAAGACAAATATAAATTTGTCACAAAATTGGACACAGCAAAATACACTTAGCAATGTTATTATCAGAGTTGGGATGCCTTCCCACGGGTCAGGTTCGTACCGAATACCCAGCGTCCCTACCAATGTAATGTAATAAATCGAATGAAGTGTAGAATTATAAGTTAATACCGGATCTCTGTATAAGGTAAACGTATAATTATTAAGTCTGACGGGTATGCGTAAGGGAAAAGTGAGATCATTGATTGACGCAGTGCATAAGTTTGTTGATGAATATCCTGATTTATATTATAATAGTACTAAGATATACTGTAAAGTTTACGATAAACTGTTGATGTGTTGGGACAAATGGGACTGCAATAATTATCTAAAGAGTGCACAACACCAAAATAAGAAAAATAACACGCCTCCAAAAATGCGATTTGTGTTTGATTAACTGTTTTAATATCATATCTTGTGATTTGAGACTTCATCTACTCGATTAGCAACCGTTTCAGAGAGTTCTGGAATAAATACAATCTTAAGCGGAAGCTACCATCCTGGAGAGCGTTACAGAGCCATATGCTAACTGTGCATAACGAAATCGAATACATGATCAAAGTTGTAGTAAAAGATAAATAGCTGTGGTTACGTGTCGACGAAATGACAGATCGAGAAAAGCATTCTATTTTAAATATTGTAGTGCGTGTTCTAGATCCTGTTAAAGCGACATTTCCCACTGAATTATATAGCAAAAGATGAAAAAATTCCCTCGCGAAGCTATTATGAAGGTTGTGCTGTGTACGCGAAAAAAATTTCATCTTTCAACTGACTAACTGTTGATGTTTGTAGGCGCTATTCTCTTTCGAGGCAAGCGTGAGGAACTTTCACATATGTGTAAAGTTTATGCTTTACATATTGTAGCACAAAGTATTTGACAATGGAATCCAGAGGTAAATGCAGGAATGTCAAATACCAAAAGAGTGTTTTTTCAATCTAAATGAATTCGAAAATTCCACAGACGGTGTTCCGGTATTCCTGAGCCACCGAAGCCAATTCTCACACGTTCGGGAACATGGTTGAAAGCGAATTTCTATTAGAGCGAGAATTTCCAACAATTAAAATCTGTGGTTCTATGATTCAAACCGAAGGAAGCTGAAGCGATTAAGGAAAGTCAGCTAAGATTTAAAAATAATGTAGTATTTTAACATCAATTTAAAACAAATTTATGACAATTATAAAGGTCTATTTAACTCAATAGAAAAATTTTGAAAACACTTAATTGTCGTTAGTGGTGTAAATGCAAATTGTGGACGATGTACACTCACTCTTATGTGCTATTAGTTTCATAAAACATATGTGTGTTGTAGAAAAGTTCGAGAATATAATAAACAAAGATTTCGATTTTACCAGATTAAGACAAATTTGCGATGGTGATTCGTTATCTTTTTCTAAAGATTATTTTAATTATGCGTGTATTACATCTGTATATGTCGAGCGGACATTTTGTAAATATAAGAATATCTTTTCAGCACAACGTAACTTGTTCTTCGAGACAAATGTGGAAACTTACGTCATGCTGCAGACATTTTGTCAGCCTTATCAATTTCGCGCTATGCAACAACAACTGTGAAAAATGTGTGTTATTTGTAAAACAAAACATAAATGATATAAATAACGCATGCATCGCAAGATTGCCCGTTTGTTCGCACACTCGCATTGTTACGATCCTTGCCCGCAGAAAAAATATAATATAAATATATATACATATATACTAGGTGCACCAAAAAGCTCTGCCCGTTCCGGTTACAACAAGTTGCAATAAGTATGCGCATATTTATTTGACTCATATTTGGCTCTCTCTTTTTATCACAGAATGTATACATATATACTGACCTAGCAAATTAACTAAAACGAAGATGATTCATGTTGGTATTAAGTGAGACGCGATCGTGTACCCATGGCTACTAATAAAGATCACTTACACCACTGTATTTTGTACGAATTCTAACAAAGAACAAATGCTACAGAAGCGTGTAGAAATTTATTGAAAGTGTTTGGTGAAAGTACAGTGTCTGGTAGAACATACAGAAGATGGTTCGAAAAATTTCAAATAGGTGACATCGACCATTCTGATTAGCCACGATCTGAGCGTCCATCTTTGATCGACGATGATATTGTCTAGATCATGTTAGAACAAAATCCTTTTTTGACAACATCGTAGATTGCGGAAAGGATTGATTCAGTTCAACTAACCATTTCGGGCCATTTTCGGAGACTAGGATTGGTGTGGAATATTCGAGATAGGTGGCAACTGAATTAATTGAGAAGAATTTGAATGATCGAGTCATAATATGCACATATCTGCTTGCACGGAACAAAATCGAACCCTTCTTGGACCGAATGGATAACATATTGTGGATCCGGAAAACCTGACCTCTTCACCTCTAAACCGAAGTTGAGTCTAAATAAGAGAATGTTATATATATGGTGGGACATTCGAGGACCAATACATACATTTTGAGCTGTTGAAACCGAGCGAAAAAATAAATTCGGAAGGATACTGTCAGCAATTGGATAATTTAAAAACAGCACTCCAAGAAAAGAGGGCGGCGATGTTCAACATAAAAGACATCATATTACTTTATGATAATGCCGGGCCACATACTGTTTTATGGACTCCTAAGAAACTCGCTAGGCTTGGAAATTCTGTCGCATCCATCATACTCTCCGGACCTAGCACCCTCCGATTATCACTTGTTTCTGTCCTTACATAATTTTTTGCAGGACAAGAAATTGAAAAACAAATATCAGACAAAATACAAATTGCCATCATGCTGGCGAGAAGTCATAAATAATGATGCAAATTATTTCAATAAAGTTTATTCAAGGCATTAAAATTTTATTATTTTGTTTTAATATAAAAATGAACAAAACTTTACGGTAGACCTGTATATATATATATATATATATATATATATATATATATATAACCAAACTGTTAATATATAGAAACGATAGAGCGATAGGAATATACTTTTGTATAACATTAACTTTCAATATACAATCGTGATTTCTGTTTCGTTTGAGCAGTACGAGGAATATTAGTTATTATTTGCAGCAACCTTGATTTTATAATTTTGTAATACTTTCTTCTTTAAATCATCTACTTGAACAAATACGAGTTTAACTGAGCAGACTGCAATATGAAATAAATTCTTAGCATTTCATCATCGGAACAATTTTCAGGGAAATTTCTTTAAGTAATAACTACACTATATATGTATTTGTAATAAAAAAAAAGAATTTTACATACATATATGAAGAAGTAAAAAAAATAATTCGGTAACTGCACTCCAAATGTACATGTACGTATATGTATATATTAAAAAATATATATCGTATTGAATTTCTTTTATAATAAATACAATCTAAATTTTAAATATATGCGCGGACTGAACTGAATATAAAGCAAAGCCATTCATTACAATTTTATAATAAATAAGCATCCTTGAAAATTTCTCACGACAACCTTGACCAGTTTCAATTGCAACAATAGTCGTAGAAGGCTGAGAATCTTGTTATGCCGTCCATCTCGAGAATATCCTTGACTAAGGTCAGTTTTATTTCTGTAGCCGGTGTGTTCTACTTTACCTGTGCGTGTAATCTTACACACAATAATATGCGTAGGCCGAAAATTCTCACCCTTTTGTATTAAAGACGTATAAGAAGTCTGACGGGTGATTATTTTTTCGATGATATCAGAACCTGGAAGAAAGAATTTTAGTCGAAGACTATATAGATTTGCCGACAGCGATATAACTGTGTGGTGCCGGCTAATTTCGTCTATGACACGGGTGACTTTTTTAATGTGGCAAAAATGACCGTCGCTAATTTCGGCTCTACAAGGGATAGGATTGTAACCTTTCCTACCTTTTCGATCTGTTAAATTGCATGTCTCCTCGTGGCTATTATTTTTCTTCTGTCAGTAAGATATTAATATATACGATGTAATATAGCGCTTAATTAATGCCCTAAGTCATTTTTTTTCTGTTGACCTAAAATATATAAAATTTTTCCTATTTTTGTGACTGTATGACTGAATAAGTTAAACACTAATTACAACCACAACGTCATTTAAGGAGCTTTCTTATAGGCATGGACGTCGATTAGAAACAATGAGTAGCAATAAAAATATATTAAATGATTCATTGGAATAAGATGTTCGCAAAATAATGGGGAAAATGCTCACTTTGTTTTGGCAATGGCTACACTTTCTTTACATTACATTACATTTCTTAGAATACTTTTAAAGCATTCTAGCAATTGTTTCGTGTTATTTATTTGTAGTATCACAGTTTTTAAATACTTAAACTGGTATCCTTGTAATTTGTAATTATATATATATAATTTAAGGCGGGTCAAATTGTATGGAACGATTTTTTTTGATAAAGCGTATAGCAAAAACGTAATTTATAGGTGATTTTGAGAAATTTTGCTCAAGAGACCATAGCTCTAAGTCGGGTTTAGAGCCCCCCAAAATTTCAAAATAGATATTTTTCCAAATATACATAGAATAATTTAATTAAATTCGTCATAAAATCGGATAGAAGTATAGTAGATTTCTCAATCTGGGCTTGTTTGAAAGGTATTTTTATCACCTTTCAGAATCTGTATTGATACCAATATTTTTTTATTTTTAGTAGAGTAGTATTTTTTGTCGAAAAATAGCCTAAAATCAACTTTTAACTCATAAATTCTGAATTTTCTTCGATTTTTTTGAGATTTTTTTTTGCAGATTATGAAAGTTCAGATAATTTCCAACAACTTTTCTTACGATCAATTTTTTTTTGTTTTCGAACTCCTTTTTGTAGGAAAATCGATCTGAAAAAATCAACATTTTCAAGGTTTCAACAAAAAAACACTATTTTTACATTTTGAATTCAATTTATTTTTAAATATTATTCTCGACCTACAATTTAGGCAAACTAAGATCATTTAAATCACTTGATAAACCAAAAACAACAATATCTTGATGAGGCATGTTAGTCAATCTAGAGTCAAAACTTGTTGATGTTGTTGCTTCCATTTGCGAAGACACCGCAGACGATGTTGATGGTTCTTGATTATCCATAATAACTTTGATATTATCACTGCACTCTTTGATTGTGTCACACTAAATTTAAAAATAAAAAAAAATATTGGTATTGTGATAACCGAGTTTTTATTTAAGTATTTTGGCAAACTGCGTACGCATTGCACGATGAACGATTAAAGAAGAAGGAAATGCAAGCTTGGCAACGTTTAGTGTTGGTAAACGTCATTATTTTGTAACGTCATTATTCTTTCATATCATTCATTATTCATAATCTGCAAAAAAAAAAAATCGAAGAAAATTCGGAATTTGTGAGTTAAAAGTTTATTTTAGGCTATTTTTCGACAAAAAATTCTTAATATCTCTACTAAAAATAAAAAAAAAATATTGGTATCAATACAGATTCTGAAAGGTGATAAAAATACCTTTCAAACAAGCCCAGATTGAGAAATCTACTATACTTCTATCCGATTTTATGACGAATTTAATTAAATTATTCTAGGTATATATGGAAAAATATATATTTTGAAATTTTGGGGGGCTCCAAACCCGACTTAGAGCTATGGTCTCTTCAGCAAAATTTCTCAGAATCACCTATAAATTACGTTTTTGCTATACGCTTCATCAAAAAAACAATTAACCCGCCCTAAATATGTATATATATACACTCCGCGCAACATGAATAGGACCACCCGACTTGTTGCAAGCTTTCGGTGGTTTAAAAAACAATTCATTTACTAAAAATACAATGCAAGTTCGTAATGGTATGATATGGCAAATAATACGCATTATTGCGCAATAGTGCCTAACGTTATGCATTGGGTGACGTAAGTACCACATACATATAAAATGCACCGCGCCGGTTGGATACGACCAGTATTTAATAGTAAGCTACCGGATCAGTGTCGAGTTACAACGTGTATCCAGATAAACAAACATCTGTAATTAAGGGTATTGTGCAACGATGGGACGACAGAAGTGCTTAAGTATGGAAGAAATTGGAAAAATTAAAGCGTTCCATCAAGAAGGGTATTCCTCAAGGGCTACTGCAAAGAAAATAAGTCGATCACACCAGGTTGTGAACAATTTTATTAGGGATCCCGAGAATTATGGAAAACGTTTTAAAGGGCGAACAACATCCGTTACAACTAAGAGAGAACGTCGAGCCATATTACGCGAAGCATCGAATTCGGCATTAACGGCAAGACAAATCGCGAATAACGTTGGAACGAATGCATCGGTAAGAACTGTACAGAAGTTACTGAAGACCTGTCCGCATTTAAAACGTTTGAAAATTAAACGACGGCCTCCTTTAAGGGAATTTCAGCGCACTGCACGTCTTCAATTTGCTCAAGCAAAAATGGGGTGGACAAGAGAATGGCAAACTGTTATTTTCAGTGACGAGAAGAAGTTTAATTTAGATGGCCCGGATGGGTTTTCTTATTATTTCCACGATTTACGTAAAGATGAAGTGATTCAGTCACGAAGGCGAGCCGATGTTGGTCCAGTCATGGTATGGGGAGCTGTTTCCTATAACGGACCTGCTGATTTAGTAATAGTGAAGGGCAGACAGAATTCGGAAAAGTACGTCCAGCTGCTGCAACAGGTGAAAGACAAATTTTCCAACGTTATGGCAGGTGGGCCATTTATTTTCCAACAGGATAATGCCAGTATTCACACCGCGCGCATTGTTCGACGCTGGTTTCAAGAACAAGGCATGGAGGTTCTCGATTGGCCATCGCTCTCCCCCGACCTGAACATCATAGAAAATGTTTGGGGATGGTTGTCGCGTAAATTGTACTCCAATGCTACCCAATTCAGTTGCGCTGACGAACTAGAGCAGGCGCTGAAACGAAGTTGGGCGGAACTTCCCGTTGACTACTTGAGAACCCTGTATAATTCCATTCCATCCCGACTATTTGAGGTTATAAGAAATAATGGCAAAAGTACTCATTATTGAACAATAAAGTATTTTGTTATTGCAAACGAATCTTTTATTTTGTAGATTGGTCGTATTCAAGTGGCGTTTAATTACTCTACTTATTGTCATTAGTAACGTACATTTGCACTGACTTTTACAAAAATTATATTTGGTACCTACATACATCTTTTTATCAACCCTCTTATTTTCGAAAATAACAATTCCAGCGCGCTACCATGTTTATACCAACTACAAATGTCATATATGCAGTTGGTCCTATTCATGTTGCGCGGAGTGTATATATATATAATATATTAATGTAATCATGGTTACAATAATAATAATGATATTAATAATAAATAGATATATAGATATTTTTTATTCAATATAATGAAAGAAAACATTACATGAAATAGATTCACCTTACACTTTTTGAGGTTGCTCTAGGAATTACATACCGTGACTACTTAGTAATGATCCATAATCAATATTGCGTTCCGGGTAGATGTTATCGGATCTAAAAGATAAGTATTTCAAAAAGCGACATTGCATCTTCTCAACGTGTAATTGTAAATAAGTATTATGCGATGGCCATACAAATGAAGCATATTCAAGTTTACTAATTAACTAATTTGTGTAAAGAATACCGTTTCAATTAAATCTAAATTTCTGAGGACCTTACAAGTACGCAATACGAAACTTAAGGTTTTAGATGCTGAAACGCAAACATTATTAATATGTGGAATGAAATTAAAACGTGTATCAAATGTAAAACAAAGATTTTTGACATTATTACCTTATTGAGAGAAGAGCTGTAATAAGTAACGCGCCAAAATTATGAACAAGAATGGAAAAACATAAGTGAAAAATTGAAGTAATCGATCTGAGATACCCAAGGAAAATTCAAAAACTATCACACACATAGGATGGATTATTTGAGTCGGTCTTGGAACTAATTTCATTGCGATCTTTTCAGAACTATTGTGGTTCTCATTTCTCTCTGGTATCTCTTGGCTTTTTTATATATAGTTTTCGCCCTTGTGCAATATTGGCATTGCTTCGCTTTTTGCACTATAGTCTTAAAAATTCCAGATCACCAATTCACTCTCCCCGTCGTACATCAGATAAATTTCCTCTATAATATTGACCCGCACAGATTTATGTATCTTTATCTGTGTAGATTACCATTGGTCATTCTCACTTAACGTTATATTACCTTGTCATGTTTACATGGATCATACTCATTAGCAATTTAAATGATAGTGGTTTGAACAGTCTGCGGAATGATAATAAAGAAACCAATTTTGCAGTTTGAAAATGCGTTTATTTTTTAACGTAATCTTCTATCACTACATTACTACATTTCGACTTTGTTTCAAAGTGTCTTGATCAACGTTGAAAAGGGGAGTCATCCGACGATGTTAAATTCGGTAAATAAAGCGAATGCTGCGACAAATCAAACTAAATTTGTACACTGTAAGGGACTGTGCATTGTTTCGGTGTAAAATAATTTTTGTTCTTGACTAAACCAGTAAGTTTTTCATCATATTTTCGGTTTTAATTTGTCTAAAAGACTTGCGTGTAATATGCGCCTGTATTGGTTTGGTGTTTTAAATGGTAATCAACAAGAAGAATACTTTTGCATTAAAAAAGGAAATAAAAGTTATTACCATTATCATTATGCCGTCACTGTTTAGATTGTGGCTTTATTTCGTAGTGACAAAACGGCGCATAAAATTTATCTTATTTTTTCAAAATGCTTCAAACGCTCACAATGAATTTATATTCGCACCAATTTTTGATCAACACTGATCAGTCGCAGCACCCATCTTGCGAACTAATCCCTCAATAAAATGTATGTGCGCGTTCTTTAGAAAGTAAGAGATGCTGCTCAGAATGAGGGAAACAGAGGAAACAGGAATAATAATAATGAAATTTTTAAAGTAAGGATATATTTTTATTTAATCTAGGCTCTTCAAATTTTATTTAAAGCATTGAATTTAATTTTAAATATTATCACATACAAGGTGATGTGTAAAACGACGAAGGATATCAAAATCATTTATTTAATTCTTATAGCATATGATAGATTTCAACCACTGTGAGGTAAACTACAACCTTTCACAGTTTCTCACGGGACATGGGTTCATCAATACATTCTTGGCCAGAATGGGTAAAATGGAGAACGTAGCTTGGTAATATCAGGACTTTGCAGAAGACGATGCTGGATACACCTTTTTCGAGTGTAAGGTGGACCGAGTACAGAGATGTACTGCAAGAAGAAGTCGGCTCTTTGACGCCGGACAACGAGGGTGTTGAAAACGAAGAAAAGTGACACCGAAGCAATAGTGGTAGTCAATTAAGGTTAATTATAAGGTGCCATCTTAAAGTAATGCAAATAGCGGTTCCGGGATGAAGTTTTCGGCTTGCCAAAGTGAGGTTTCTAGTGAGTGCAAGCCCTACAGAACAGGGCACGTTGACCCTCCCCTGAGTACGTTAGAAATATATATATATATATATATATATATATATATATATATATATATATATATAATGAAGAGTTTATAAAAGCATATAGTAACAGAAATACAATAATATTAAGAAACAATTATTGTATAAACATTATTATAAAAGTACTTTTTTTTTTACAAATGTCTTAGTGTTTATTCTCAAATATGCGTAGCTCATTAAGTAATCGGTCGTTTGAAACCTTTTAATAAATTAATAAAAATGTATATATAGAAACCTCTTTCAAATTACACTCGATAAATTTGATATATAAATCCGGTTCATTTAAAAAGGATTCTTCTTTCGCCAGGATACATAATAATCCAAAAGAAAACATTTAACTAAGAAATCTTTTATTAATAAATTAATATCTTTTGATGTCGTTTGTCAAAAAAAAGAAAGAAATTCTCCTGCCATGTTATTTCAATATCTTGTACCAATAATAAAGAACAACATAAGTAAACATCCTGGAGTTGTTTGTATTTCTTCTTGTCTTTGATGCCTTTTAATTACCTACAATAAACACATCATTTGCGGAACTATGTGCGAATATATCTACGCGGTATTAATATTCCGCCGAATGTAATAAACATTTTTCCAGACGGTGTCTTTAAATTCGAACATATTGGGTCTGGGAAAAAGTTCGTGGCGTTTTTCCCGATAGATGGCATTGGTTGCCGATAACTAAAGAACAACAAGTCACAGCGACACCACCGACGGCTCGTTTTTTAGATGACCTTCCGAACGTTAGTTTGAGCGTAGAAACATTGTAATCGGTGCAGTGGTTGGAAAGTTATTCGCACTTGAAAATGGAGAAGAATAATGAGAAATTTCGCTATATTCTGCAATATTATTATGATAAGGGGAAGAACGCTGCACAGGCTTGTGATAAAATTTGTGCTGTGTACGGTGAAGGTACTTTATCGAAATCTGTTGCGCGGAAATGGTTCGCTCGCTTTCGTTCTGGAAATTTCAATGTGAAAGATGAGTCACGCTCCGGTCGTCCAATCACTGAAAAATCTGATGAAATTCTTGAAAAAGTCCAACAAGATAAGCATATCAGCAGTGTCGATATTGGCATGGAGCTAGGCATTGACCACAAAACTGTTTTGAACCATTTACACAAAGCTGGTTACAAAAAAAAGCTTGACGTATGGGTTCCTCATGAGTTGAGTGTGAAAAACATGATGGACCGAATTAACATCTGCGATGCGCTGCTGAAACGGAATGAAATCGAGCCGTTTCTGAAACGTTTAATAACCGGAGATGAAAAATGGATTACGTACGATAATCGGAAGCGTAAAAGATCGTGGATAAAGGATGGTGAGCCGTCACAAGCGTTCGCTAAGCCAACATTGATGCCAAAAAAAGTGATGCTGTGTGTATGGTGGGACTGGAGGGGAATCGTCCACTACGAGCTACTTCCAACTGGTCAGACGATTGATTCTCAACTCTACTGTGCACAACTAGAGAGATTACGCCAGGCGATTGAAAGAAAACGGCCCGAATTGATTAATAGGAAAGGTGTTGTCTTCCATCATGACAACGCCCGACCACACACTTCTTTGATGACCCGTCAAAAATTGAGAGAGTTTGGTTGGGAAGTTTTGATGCACCCACCTTACAGTCCGGATATAGCACCCTCTGACTATCATCTGTTTCGATCTCTGCAGAACTCTCTCAATGGAATTAAGTTGGTTTCAAAAGAAGCCTGTGAAAACTACTTGATTCAGTTTTTCGACCAGACACCACAGAAGTTTTTCACCGATGGGATCATGGATCTACCAAAAAAATGGCGAAACATTGTCGATAATAATGGAGCATATTCGGTTTAAATGAATTCGTCCACGCGCCATGCGGGGACCAGTTGAATTTTACTGAAAAAACGCCACGAACTTTTTCCCAGACCCAATATTTAATATCGTTCCAATGATGTTCTCTTCACAAAAATGCATATGAACCCTGTTACTTCTGCGTAATTAAAATTCCATCATGAAGGCACATTAATTTTAGGATATATAAAATTTATTTTTGAAAATTCATAATTACTGCTCTTAGTTAAAGAATAATTCCTTTTAATTAATGCATATTACTGTAAATTTGAGATAGTTCTGTCTCCATAAATGTCTAATTTCATTTAATATATTATAGGAATCTATAGATATGCTTGAAAATATTTTTCTTTACTTAAATACAGATCACATTCCATATTTCGAATATTGATTTTATTAGTAATGTTAGAACAATAATTCATTGTGTTTTAACAGAAAGTTTCTTCACAAATTGTATTGAATTGCATATCGTAAAGACATCATTAGAATTAGTCGAAGATATATATATATATATATATATATATATATATATATATATATATATATATTGTATATTGTATATTGAATGAGGAAAATGTCTAACGCACTCAGGGAAGGGACCAGGTTCCCTGTTGTGTAGGGCTTGCACCCACTAGGAACCTCACTTTGGCAAGGTGAAAACTCCATCCCGGAACCGCTATTTGCGTTACTTTAGGATGGCATTTTAGCTATCGCTGTTGCTTCGGTGTCACTTTTCTTCATTTTCAATACCTTCCCACGAATTTGGCGATCTCCTGCCAGCGATCGTTTCCAGATAACTTCATTTCCACAATGTTGTCCAGCGTCAAACGGCCAACTACTTCTTGTAGTGCGTCTCTGTACTCGGTCCATCTCTCGCACTCGAAAAAGGTGTATTGAGCATTGTCTTCTAATATTGGCAAGCTACGTTCTCCACTTTACCCATTCTGGCCAAAAATGTATTGAAGAGCCCATATCCCCCGAGGAACTGTGTAAGGTTGTAGTTTACCTCACGGTGGTCGGGATCAACCCAGTCCGTGATGTTACGGAGCAATCTCCTCATCCATCGTCTTCGTAATTGTTTAGCAGCTACATCAAAAGAGTACTAAAATTGTGTAATTTTGAAGAAACTTTCAAACTATACTTCTTTTACCATTCTTAATTGTTAATGCTGATATTTAAATTACAAAATTAAAAACGCCACTATTAATACATATATGTACATATGATAAAAATTGTGCTAACTGTGTTCTAAATAATTAGCTTCATCCATGTCAATAAACCGTTTAATAACACGTGGTGATTTCAATACGATTCCAGAAACCAAGGGTCGAAGTACTGTGTGGCAATCACCAGATGAAGGAAATCTAAAAAATTTCGTTTGAAAAACTGAAATATCCAAATAATGCACATTGTTTTATACAATTCCCATGTATAGCAAACACTTGGACTGTCCATAAACTGGATTAGATGAAATTACATTAGAGAGAATATGATTTCAACAAAGGAAAATCAGAGATTTGAAAATTATTTATGGTTAAAACGTTTGCGCTTTTTAAAAGTGATTGTTCCCCAAAAGTTGATCATTGGCCAAAAACTATAGGGTCGAGTATTGCAAGGACTTCAGTGAAAGCAGCTGTAAAGATTAAATGCTAAACTAATGCCAAAACGTGTTTTGAAACGTTCGAGATCGAAATAAAGCGTCAGAGTGCCGACTTTATTTTATGATCACCTTAAATGCAAAAACTCTACAGGCCGAATGGAAGAAAATCAAAGATGTTCGTGCATATTTAATTACTTTTGTTTAAACAAATCTTAAGACTAATCTAGTCATATGGCATCTAGATCTGCTGAGGTACTGCTAAAAGCAACATAAATAAGGTCTTTCAAAATAAAGTGCTTCGATGATTGATGCTCCAACGTACTATGGAAATGACACTCGACACCAGGTATGGGCAAACTTTGACATATTGAGGTCCAAACTTTAATGTGCAAATACGTTCGCGGGCCGCGTTTAAAAATAGTGCATTTTAAAGCAGTGTTCATAATTCTTAGCGATAGATATCGGACATGAAATAATACAACAATGTCTCGCGGGCCGGATCAAATCTTACCGCGGGCCGGATCAAATCCCCACATATGCTCTACACAGATACTTGAAAATTTCAACAGCCAGAAAAAAGACTTACGAAAAAGCATCCTTTCCCACGACAAGACCGAAATGCTGCAATTGTTAGATAATGCTAATCTAAAAGGATGACTCAAAAGAATCAAACTTTTTGAATTAGTGCAGTTTGAAACGACAAAGTGACAGAGTGTATTAAGTTTGTATTAACATGCCAACTCGTTATTAACCTTAGGAACTAAGAGACACCAGAGAGGATATCTTAGATAAGCAGTTCTTTTAAAAACGCTAGATTAAATTTGTAAGTTAATGTTTTATGACTAGTAACAATATGTAACTTTAAAAAAATATCTCTGCTTTTGAATTTTATCCATTACGATTTTTGGAGACGCGGTAACAGTCTCATAATTCATGAACTCTATCGAGCTCAAATAAATAAGTTGTGACAATTGCTAATTTAGAAAAATGAAAAAGCCTACATAGATAATATTTATTGTTTATTAACGTTTTGTAGTTCACGACACTGCCCTTGTATAAATTCTAACTAAATTAACAATACAATGTTAATGAAGATAATTACATAACATTAAAAAATATTTTCTAAAATCACTACGAATAACGGATTAGATAACGATTGCAAAGAGTTAATTATAAGTAACACCTATTTTGGTGAAAGAAAGTTACTCGATAATTTTACTAAGAAAGCAGTGGTAAACAACTTGTGTTTATAATGCATTAAATTTTAAATGTGTAATAAATTTTACATTCTTTATCACGAAAATTTCGACGTATACAATTGAAAAAATAAGAAATACGGGCTGGGATAAATTCCTGGAAATTTATTGACGCCAATAATATCTATCAATTTACATATATGCACATATCTGATGTAGTTTGATAGATTTGCGTTTTCTGTTTTTTGTTTTTCCATAGAAAAAGTAGGTGTAATAAACAAAGTAGAATAAATAAATATCGGAGATGTTATTTGAAAGCGATTCGGGCTATAAAGTATACCGCGTGATTTATATGTGTGAATGACATTTTTAAAAAACGCAATATAATTATGTGTTTATTCTACAACGTTCTACTATAATTTAAAGGTCATTTGTACACAAATATTCTTTGCAGATATTTATATATTTGTTCTGGATGTGCATACATATGTATAGAGAAATTGAGTTTATAAAGAAAACTAAAAAAGTTTTGCACGTGGAGCCCTAATTTTCATAATCTTTCGAAATAATTGCTATAGCATTCTATGCACTCATCTATTCTTTGAAACCAGTCATCAAACTAATTCTTTCAGGCTTCTTCTGAAATCTAGGCAAATTCATCAATCCACGTCCTAGGAAGGAAATTGCTGGAAAACTTCCTCCCTTTCAGAACGATCTTTACATGGTGAAGCAATACAAAGTCGCATGGATTGACAGTAAGATAGACATATCAACATCTTAGGTATGGTTCTTGCTAAATATTTAGTATAGTGAGGTGGAAAAACTAAATGCCCAGTTCCGAGCAAAGACGAATGCTTTTGAGAGCTTCATCAATTCTGAGGAAAGGAACACACTTTCCTCACTCGAAGATATTCATACAGAATTGTATTCTATTGCCTGTGCGTTAATATCCAGATATTCTTTTATTTTGCTGAAACTTACATGTCCATCAGACTTGCCTTCCTGACAACATAATTGTTCTGCTTGGTAATAAATGAGGTGGGGCGCTCTGTTCTCGGAGCATCCTCCAAGCCGAAAAGTCTCATACCATCTGAATACCAGAATATCATGTGAAAAGAGAGTCTGAGCGTTTACTACAGCGTAGTCAGATGTCGATCTACATTGAACTTGTCGTAGTGAGCAACAATCAATTGCATTCTATTGCGTAACTTTTGTATTACGCCTTGTAAAACCTTGTAAAACATGTGAATTTGTCAACTAACGTAATATTTGAAATAAAATTTCAACTTTGCCTACATTTTGTAACAACAATATCATTTATTGTTCTATCTATTTTCTTAATGTAATGGTTGTTTTTAATGTTCTTCGTATAGTTTCCCATTTTCCCTCTATTTGAAGTATATGGGTGCAAAGAAGACGAATCCAAATGTTTAGTAAACTAAAGTAGTAGTGCCATCTAGCAGTATTTTTCATGCAGCATCTGCCAATATTGTCGTGCACGTTGAGAAAGTGTCAAGTATCTGGTAAATATAAGTGTTAATACATATAGCGCCAATAGGTATCAACTCCACGTTATTTACGTCCGAATGGAGCCAAGTTCGTATAGGTATGGTATAATTTAGTGTCCCATTTAAGGTGACATTAGGTTTTTAAATACACCTAAAAATCAGTGTGTTGGTGAAGTACTCTGAAATATTAATTAACATATTAATAAAACCTGAAAGTAATGGTAGTAGTGGCATTGAAAGCGTTAGAAGAAGTAACTACTACAATATGAAACAAAGGAAGTTAGACACGTTTTCGTCTGACTCTCATGCGGCCATCGTGCATCCCAATACAAAATTAAGATTCATCACTGAACACCATCATATACCACTCCAGGCTCCAGTGCATTTGCAATTTACACCACTCCAAACATTGCTGACGGTGTTGGGCCGTAAGTGGTTACACAAGATATGGTCGATAGGATGGCAAGTCGAAATTCTCGATTCTGTGGTAAACGATTCGAAGGGCCACAGAATGAGCTTTATTACCTAAGCATAAATCAGCAATTGATCTAGTACAGGAGAATCGGTCATTCAGTACTATTGGGCGAAGTGGCGGTCCTGCAACTTAGTTTATTAGTTGTTATCTCCCCCCCCCCCCTAGCCCACTATTTCTTCGGCGCTTTTCCTG
This sequence comes from Dermolepida albohirtum, assembly GCA_031893035.1. Classification (NCBI taxonomy): domain Eukaryota; kingdom Metazoa; phylum Arthropoda; class Insecta; order Coleoptera; family Scarabaeidae; genus Dermolepida; species Dermolepida albohirtum. The sequence goes on from JAVIWB010003404.1 coordinate 26,307, forward strand.
GTTTTCCGTGGTCCATAACAGCACATGATGGTGGACTGGTTCCGGTTAAGACGATTTGCAATTTCCCTGAAGAAATGACTACCTCCATGCAAGCTAATAATTCGATCTCTGTCGAATTTGCTCAATTGACGATGATTTCCACGTTGCCGCACTGTAGGCATAATCCAACCCTCGAAATATATTAAGCAAAAGTGTGATAACAGAAACTGTGAAAATTGAATCAAAACTTGAAAGAAATACACCTGACTAATGTCAGAAAAATGAATTAAATGTCAGATAACACATGGATCAATAAGTCCCGAGACTAACAATGAAAACAACATTTTTTTTGCAAAATTTTTTTTTATTCATCAACATAATCACCTTTTAGGGTGATACAATGGTTCCAACGCTTTTCCAATTTTTCAATACCATGTTTATAAAAAAATTTATCTTTCGCTTCAAAATAAGCTTCAGTTTCAGCGATGACCTCCTCATTTGAGCCAAATCTTTTTCCCTGGAGCATTTTTTTAAGATCAACAAAGAGCCAGTAGTCACTGGGGGCTAAATCTGGCGAATATGGGGGGTGGGGAAGCAGATCAAAACCCAATTCGTTCAATTTTGCCATTGTTTTCATCGACTTGTGGCAGGATGCATTGTCTTGGTGAAAAACGATTTTTTTTCTCTGCATGTGCGGTCGTTTTTTTGCGATTTCCTCCTTCAAAAGCACCAGTAAGTCAATATAATAATCACTGTTGATCGATTTACCTTTTTCGAGGTAGTCAATGAAAATCACGCCATGTGTATCCCAAAAAACTGACGCCAGGACTTTGCCAGCTGACTGCTGCGTTTTCGGACGTTTCGGACGGCTTTCGCCAGCTGTGCGCCACTCAGATGTCTGCCGCTTCCACTCTGGAGTGTAGTGATGTATCCATGTTTCGTCCATGGTCACGTAACGACGCAAGAAATCTTTTTTGTTGCGAGTAAATAGCGATAAACAGCTTTCTGAATCATCGACTCGTTGCTGTTTTTGTTCCATCGAGAGCAATCGCGGCACCCACTTGGAAAAAACCTTTTTCATGCTCAATTTTTCATGAAGGATAGTAAATACACTTCCATATGATATCTGTGTCATCTCAGCAATCTCACGGAGCTTCACTTTACGATCTTTCATTATAATTTTTGTCACTTCACTCACATTTTCCGGTGTAACGGCTTCCATAGGTCTACCCGAGCGTTCCGCGTCATTTGTGTCGGTACGACCACATTTAAACTCGGCAAACCACCGACAAATCGTTGCTTTTGATGGACAAGAGTCCGGGTAACATTTTTCAATCCATTGTTTTGCTTGCGTGGTGTTTTTACCCATTAAAAAACAATGTTTTATCAGAACACGAAACTCGGTTTTTTCCATTGTTTAAACAAACTACAAAACGACTTTCCTCCAACCTCGATAACTCAGCTGTTTCTGGTCCGATCGACTTAAAATTTTGACACGTTTCAAGCAAAGGTTAGTACTCTAGAAAGACGTGGTTACTGGTTTACTACGAGAGCCATCTATGGGTTAGTCTCGGGACTTATTGATCCATGTGTTATGCTGTGACCACTTGATCCATCGCAACAAAATTATAATCAATTATTACATTTGAATAATTATACGTTTATGTCAAATTTGATAAAAAAATTCGCATTCCTTTTTGGTGTTGCACTTTCCATGTTATGTAGTATAGTTTGATCAATTTAAACATAATTTTAAGAAGTTGGAAAGCAAGCAATTTCAAACAGTTTATTTCATTTAACAAAACGAAGATTTCTAAACCGATATATATATATATTAAATTATATATATAAATGTTGAAATTGTTCAATTAGTTCTTTTTTTCACTTTACGCTTTTAGTAATTTCCGCGTTAATTCTGGGCGTAACCTGGGACGCAGTCTCATTACAACTAGAAAATAATATCCATCCCGCCGCAGCATTAGTTGCACATATCGTTTTAATAGTCTATCGTACCTATCTAGACCAGGTAGGATCTGCGTCTGAATCGATAAGACAATATAATTCTTAGTAGCCACAATCGGTGGGCATCTACGTTATACGTAGTGGTGCCTTACCGAAAGAAGCAGAATAAATTAAGCGTGACCTGATGTTGCTCGGAGTGCCGCCTACTCCGTCCCGAATAAGTTATAAATTTCGGTGAAAAATTGAAAAAAGCATCTATGGTGGCGGTTGATTTTGCCCGCAAGAAGGCCGGAATTGAAATAGTCGCACTACTTTACGATGTGGGGACGAGTCTTGATTATAGGGCGCTAATTTGCACTCTCCCGTCAAATGACCTACTATTTTGAGTTACGATCATTTAGAGAGAAGCCTCGTTCTTTGTTTTTGGAATTGTTTTGCTTCGGTTCGACCATATATCAACATTTTGATAGTTGTGCATGCGAGCGTGTGTTCACGATATCGTTTATCGATACATTATGAGATGTCATATAAATTATCTTTTGGAGCTTCTTTCGATAGGTTAATTTTCTAATTAATAATAGTCAGTGTTTACAGTTATTTTATTATTTCGTCCAATATACTTTAATTTATATTTTTTAGGTCATTAAAAATAGTAAAAGATAATAATAATAATAGTGACAATAATAATAGTACTTTATTATAGAACGAAGTTAAATTCCAATTACGGGATAAATACTTGACATTATATAATATGTTAACATATATATGAAAAATTGCTTTTTCCATATAATAAAATAAGTATTGATAGTACAATAAGCAAACCAAAAATAAGAAGACCAAGACAAACAAAAAGCCATAACCAAAACAATGTTACTTGAAAAGATCTGGAAAGAGATTCAAAGTATTAGGTATTACAGACCATATATGATAATAACGCCATCTTTAGGATATTTGTTCTCATTGGGTGAGAAGAGCGTGTTCAATATTCGCATAGTACGAGTCAGAACATAATAATCTACTTGTGATAACAACGTAAGAGCATTTATTTTGTTATTAAGTTCAAAAGAAACTTCGCACTGATATATTTCCTTCCGTCGGATAAAGACTGGATGGAATGTCTGTCAAGCAGAGCGTTATAATCAGTGCAAATGAAAGGATAAAAGTCATCATTCTTATAACGGAGGTACTTCAGAAATCGCTTTTGCATCCGTTTCGGAAGCAAACGTTAATATAAGTAATATTGATATCATATGGATATAATAGTGCCATATTTCAGTTTACTTCTCATAAAAGCGAAATAAGTTGACTTCAAAACTAGGAGATTATTAAATTGCGTTCAAGAACGGATAAGAAAACCCAACGATTTTGCTCTACAAACTGCAGTGATATGGTCAACTAGACGTCCATGACTGTTTCTAGGCACCAACAGTCCATTCACAAGATACGTGAATTGTGAGATGATTTATTAATTTTTTTCGAAAATGTAACAACAGCAGATTTATAAACAATTCAGTCAATTTTGTTAGCAATAGACCAATCATGTATTATCTTTAATCTATTTTTCAATATGCCAGAGTCGGTCTTGGAGTATATCTACATAGATATCTTCTAATTAACTGCATATGCCAGAATATCTTGCTCAAGTAACCTCAGACGATTGTTTATGAATAAATTAAGGGGCAGGACAGACAAATTAGGTCCTTGCGGTGCACCCCAAGCAAGTATAAATTGTTCTTACAGAAATCCATTGTAGCGTACATAACTAGAACGGTGAAGGAAATAAGATGGGATAAAATTAAGTAAGCTTTAATAAAAAAATTGTCTAGCTTTTGTAAGAATAACGAATGATCAATACTGTCAAATGCCTTGGCAAAATTCGTATAAATAACGTTAATCTAACGAGAATTATCTAAGCCTTTGGACACGAATTGAGTAGTTTCTATCAAATTGGTGCTGGCAGATTTTTTGGTCATAAAGCCATGTTGATGTGTTACCAAAGCAGTAAGTGGTTTCAGTATAGATTTGCTGAAGTATAACAGACTCAAACAAATTAGCAAAATTACTCAATATGTTAATATGTTATAACTTTCTGTATCATCTTTTTTATATACCGGTACAACTCTACATATCTTTCACATGTCAGTGAAAGTGGAAGTAATAAGAGTGATACTAATAAGTTATTTTGATGCATTGCTTCCTTTGTCTCAAATTAAGGTATACATACATATTCGTCTTAAATTATATAAAAATTTAGATGCGTCGTTTTGTTAGAATTTGACTTTACCACTATGTGAAATCGACTTTACAATTTTAAGTTACGGTTTCGTAATTTTTATCCTTTAAAGTTAAGATTTTAGTAGTTCACTTTTTTCATGTTTTTAAACAAGCTAAAAGCGGATCAGTTTTTTATTTAAATAGTAAGCGTAAGCTATGGATGTGAATTTTGCTAGTTACGTTTTGAAGGAATGTCAATTTAAAAAATAGTAAGATTTTTTATTAGTCATTAATTATTGATCCACCTTTGTATTTTAAATACAGACTGAATAAACTGTGTTGCCAAACGAAGAGTATTTCTTGAAATATAATTTGTACCAACGATAATAACTCAGTAAATAAAAATTATTGGTTGGCAGGAATAGAAATAAATTTGTTTCTACAACTGAAAAAATTAATTTCGTTTTTCATGAAATGTTTAGAAATTATGTAGCACACAGAATAATAAAACCAGATTTTTTGTAGAGTCGTAATAATCAGTTAAAAATTACACTAATATAAAAGATTTTAGATTACTTCTTTTGAATTTTTGTTTAAAAGGATCTCGGAAAAAAGGTATAAGTTTGGGTTATTTGATTTGAAGATATTAACAATAGAATGAAAAAAATTCACGTCCGTTTCAAATTTATAAAGAAAAATCGAAAACTGAAGATAAAATATACTTTAAGGAAGACGGGTGACGGAGGAGTTTCAGGTGGTTGTCTAACCCTGGCACCTGCCCACGCACTCGGCTTATAAATTCATCCCCTGTAGATGGTATCTAGTACGATTCTCTCAGGCCCCTGTCGACAGCTCCTCGTATGCAAATCAACCCCCATTTCATGGACCGTTACCGCACTCATTTGTTTACATTGTGTAACCTGTTCCACGATGACAACGGCTTTTATATGAATACACCTTGTTACATAAATCTTTCATTTTCGACCTCGTTTTTTGACCACTTTTAATGAACGCGTTTGCTAGAATTGACATAATGATGCAACTCGATCTGTACTAAAATAAATATTCAAACATAATTTTGTTTACGTTTTTGTCTGGAGTCAAGCATTATTTCTGCAAATTTATTTGTTACTATGAATCCAATAAATACGAAATGATTTATCATTTATTTAAAAATTGCAGAGAAGGGATGGTAAGCAGATGCGAAATTGACAAGAAAATCATTGACAAGATTGTGGATATAGCAACTATCAAAAATTATCCTAGTTTAAATTACTTTAATGTTGTTAATACATCGTTTAAAATAATTAACGGATATATCATGGAAATGATAGTGGATTCAAAAAAATTGATTTAAGATCATTTTTTGGTTTCAGTATATTTGCGAACGACTATGTGAACATTATTGTATTTTAATTTTCTTCGATAGGTTTTGATGTTATCTTGTTAGAAGACGATAAAATATTGTATTAATAATAGAGAGTCTGTCGCAGAGAAAACCGAACTTTTTTGAAATAGTAATTCTTAGTGACGCTATCTATTAAAAAAATGTCCGTCGGTAAGGTAGTACTTTAGCCAATGTTGTCAAAATATCATGATATTTGCATCATTAGAAGCAGAGAAATTGCGTATAAAGTAACAGCGTGTATTTGGCATTGGTCGAAAAATGAATTTCGAACAAAAAGCAAATATCAAGTTCTGTTTTAAACTCGGTAAATCGTTTACTGAAACGTTTAATCTGATGAAACAAGTGCATGGTGATGCGTGTTTATCACGTACGAGTATATATGAGTTAAAGATGGTTGTATGGGCATAAATGACGACGAACATCCTGGCGATACGTGGGAATGGAATTAAATATTTCCAAAGATTCAATTCATCGCACTTTGATACAGAATTTGGAACTGAGAAAGATTTGTACAAAGTTTGTATCACACAAGCCAACTGAATTCAACATCGTATAGACTTGATTAAAGACTAAAAAGAGGAAGAAAACTTCAAGTATTCCTTTGTAACTGGCGATGAGAAGTGGTGTTTTCAATATGATCCAGACTCTAAGCATCAAAGCTCTGAAAGGAAGCATCTAAGCGAAACGAAGACCGAAAAAAAGCCATTTGGAGAAGCCAAAAGTGAAGACAATGTTAACTTGGTGTTTTTAATATGATCCAGAGACCAAACGCCAAAGCTCTGAATGGAAACATCCAAGCGCAGAACGACTGAGAAAAAGTCCTTTGGAGAAGTCAAAAGTGAAGACAATGTTGATTTGCTTTTATGATTCGAAAGGCATAGTGCACAACGGGTTTGTACGAACTAGTCAAACAGTCAATGCTGTATATTATCTTGGTGTTATAAAGCGTCTTTTGGCGCGTATTCGTCGTGTGCATCTCCAATATTGTGAAAATTGTAGCGGGCGTTTTTTACATGATAATGCACCATCTCATCACTCGACGCTTATCACTGATTTTCCAAATACAAATGGCATTTTAACCATCAACCATTCAGCATATTCACCAGATTTGGCCCCCTGTGCTATCTATCCATTCCCCAAACTACATTTGTCGATTAAAGGACAGTGTTATGTCGATGCCGAATCCATTAAAAAGGCATCGATAGCGATCTTGAAGGACATCTCTAAAGATGAGCTCATTTGACATATTAATTGACCATGCAAAACGTTGTAATGAAGCCTAAAATTAATGAATTTTACCAAAATAGTAAGCTTTTGTTTTTATTTTTAAAAAGTTTTGTTTTCTTTGAGACACACTGTATAAGTAAAGGCACTGTTTAAAGCTTCGTTTCTTCTAGAAATTCAAGTTTATTAAATAATGTATATTTACGTATGTTCCTCGATTGATATATCATTCGAATACCATAATAATTGTCCTCAGTTCGATACCCTTCGAAACTAATATTTCAGCAATAGACGAAGAATTAATAAAATTAATAAAACATGAACACCCAAGTCGTCAAGAATTTAGTAATATAAGACTTTAAACACGATCACTGATTCCAAAACGAATGAGAAAAAGCTTCTCACTGTCTAAGAAAAGTTCGTCTGCTCGTCTACATAATGTAGTGCATAAGTGACCGTAAAACCGCATACCTATCTATCAAGTGTGGGTCAGTAATGTGATAAACGAGACACGAACCGAATTATCCAACTCCGATGAACAGCTCGTGTTACACACACACATACACAGTCTTAACCTAGTACCACACATTCTCAAATCAAACGAAAAAAAATCCGTAATTGTCAACTGATGTGTTAAACGACTTGAATATTATGATCGAAGTGTCCAATACCTTTTAATTTAAGAAGACTTATAGGCGCGTTTCGTATAAAAATAAAATATCTGTACCATATTTTTTCTTGGCAACAGTAGATGCACGTTTGGCATACTGGACCACCCAAAAAAGGGGTACGCGACTTAACATATATACATGAATGGGAACCGATTTCATAATTCGGCTCCAATTAAGACTGAATCAGTGATGATTTTCGGAATTAATTAAGATGAGAACGCTCTGCTCCAACGGTTTAAATTGGGATGTCGTATATTTTAGTTTATTATTAATTCTGACATGAATTTTAAACTATCTATAAGACACATCACATGGGAAATGAAAAAAATACACTAATCAAAAATTTTAAGTACGAAGGAGCGTTTTTATATTCGCGGAATGGGGGACAAGGGGTGGAAATAAAAAAAACAAATTATTTTTCTTTTTCAATATATTCACCTGCAAGACGGATACATTTTTCACATCTTTCAATTAATTTATTTATACCCTCATAAAAAAATGATTTCTCTTTATCTGCAAAATACGCCGAAACTGCTTCCTTGACTTCATCATCGGCAGTAAATTTTTTACCCCGCAGCTCTTTTTTCATTTTCGGAAACAGGTAATAATCACTCGGGGCCAGGTCTGGGCTGTAGGGTGGGTGATTCACAATTTCGAAGCCCACCTTATGCAGGGCAGCTAACGCAACGCGGCTCTTGTGGACGGGCGTGGTGTCGTGCAAAAGCAGAACACCTTTTGTCAATTTTCCCCGTCTTTTCTCTTTAATGGCTTCTTTTAGTCGCTCTAATATTGAAGCGTAATATTCTCCGGTTATAGAAACACCTTTATCTTTATAATCAATCAACAATATTCCTTCCGAGTCCCAAAATACCGTTGCCATGAGTTTCCCAGCTGATTGTGACACTTTAAATTTCTTGGGAGGTGCTGTGCCCTTTTTATGCCACTGCATGGAGTCTTGTTTGGACTCAGGTTCATAATGATGAACCCAAGTTTCGTCTCCAATAACAATTCCACTCAATACACCATCCTTGTTTTCGTTACAGAGGTCCAAAAATGCACGCGAACACTCTACACGCTGTTGTTTTTGCGGCGGCATGAGCATTCTCGGCACCCATCTTCCGCTGACCTTAGACATGCCGAGATGATCGTGTAGGATTTTAAAAATTGTTGTATCGGATACTCCAACCATTTCTGCGAGTTGTTTCTTCTTTAGTCGAGCATCTTCGAGTACAATTTGTTCAACTTTTTGGATAAGTGCTGGCGTGGTCACCTCAATGCTCCTGCCCGGCCTCGGGTCGTCTTCAAGGGATTCCCTTCCTTGTTTAAATAAACTATGCCACTTGTACACCATGGTTTTTCCTGGACAAGAGTCGCCGTAAACCAATGACATCTCATTCATTATGGTCGCGACTGATTTTCCTTGCCTGGTAAGGAACTTTATAACGGCACGATATTCGATTTTTTCCATATTTCACTTTTCACTCCTGATTATGTTACTTGGTTGACGATACCTCAAAGACTAACTGTCTAATAACAATAAAACTTCGTATTTATACTAATCATGAGTCGCTGCATAGGCCACGCCCCCAATGCGCCTACTCACCCCTCTACAACCCGCTCATTCCGCGAATATAAAAACGCTCCCTCGTACTAGTTGGTAACAGTAGTACGTAACATTTTAAATTTCAAAGTAAATAATTCCAGTATACTTTAATATTATATACTGCTCAAAATAATTATAATGTTTAGTCTATGAAAGTGATAATAAAAAGCTATGTCAATTAATGTCCGAGTTACAAATATTACTATGAAGTAGTTTCAATCAATATGTATATGGATTGCCAAAGCGATCGCCACTGGAGTGTAAATGAGTTTGGTCAATTACCTCTGTGATTAGTAATAAGATTCGAGTGTCGTCTGAAATTGAAACACATTACGATTTGTCAGATATTAGGACTTTGAGGACTGTAGGTCAATTGGAAAGTATAACAGTACAACGAAGTGTTATTGAAATGGTGTTTGGTGTTATGACTCGGAGGTTAATTTTAGAACTTAGGAATCCCTTTGAAACTCGAAATTTTCTGATTATTACACCGTTTTAATTAAGGCAGAAATTAATGAAAGAATCATGCCTTTTAAGGAAATTTTCATTAATTTCGAGTTTTCATTAATCTACATCGTGAAATGCACGTAGTTGTGTATATATATACATATGCAATTGCGTGTGTATTTGATAATTTGGAATCTCCTTTTTGAAGCTGGAGCTGCATACGCCGAAGGCAAGGAAAAAGTTAGTCAACATCAACAACACCATGAGTATATAGATATCTCGTAATTGGTATGTAAAAATCACACTCTTAATGACATCCAGATTTGAAGCTAGTTACGGAGTTACTGTCATGTGGCAAGGCAAAGAGCGTAAGTGGGTTCGGAGACTTCAAAATTGGCCGCGACAACGACCATGATGAGTCCTGTTCCGGTTGTCTATCTGTGATCACAGACCATATAGCGGCTTCAATTAAAGCGACAAAGCTTTAGAGCAGACGCTTCACTGTAAGCATTTTTTTGTACAAGATTGTTTCTGAAATAGTTAAAGTATAAGAAACTGCGCTTCCGTTGGCTCCCTAAACTCGTAACAGAAGACCACAAAACCAAAAATTGGAGTGTTCGTTGAATTTTTTGTTCCGTTATAACGAAGAAAGTGACGGCATGTTGAGTCGTATCGTAACGGGAGACGAAACGTGGGTATCACATGTCACTCCTCGAAACAGGAGAGCGTAGAGTGGAGACGCATACACTTTCCTGTAAGTGTCAAAGCGTTCGTGTTTGGGGGATAGGCATGGTGTTTTGTTCGTCGACTTTATGCAACGAGGAACTACCATAAATGCGGTAGCCTACGGCCAAACCCTGCGAAAGCTACGCAGAGCGATTCAAAACAAAAGACGTAGCATGCTAACAGAGGGAATTTTGCTGTTCCATGACAATGCAAGGCCTTGCACTGTAGCGTAGTTTAGCGAACGTCGTAAATCTGTTTTTGTCTGGATCCACGGTTTACTACGAAACATTTTTAAAACATTCTTCTCGTATAATAACATTTCGTACAAGAAAATAATAAATTTTAACGCATAAATAGGGGTGGCATTTTCCTTAATTTTATGGTAAATAGAAACCAATTAAGTACATTTCACGTTTGATTAGGATTGTAGATTATTATATAGACTATATAATTTATAATTAATGAAAAAAGTGCTACCTAGCAAAGCAGTTTTGTTCTGTTCGCTGTAAAAAGACCATCTGTTGAACCCTTGCAAGCAGCTATGTCCGAATATAAAAGCTAAATGCAAATTGTAAACTCTTGGAATAAGTTTACAGTACGTTTGTTTTTATTACAAGAAATATTGTAATTTGATCGGGTGCTTTTAATTGATATAAATATACTTTAGAAACAGTAATTTATATTTATTATTGGATATGTTGGAGACCGAATAATAATAACTGACGTTAATAATGTGTACAAATAGTACGAATGGATTTCATTGATGAAAAAAATATCATTATTATCTTTAGTAACATTTAAATATATTTTTTTCAAAAGTACATAGCGGAACTATAATTTATTTTTTATAAACACGAAGAAGAAACCCATAATTTCGCTCACAAAAAATTGTCTTCCACAATGCGAACGATCTGCCACAGAAACAGGAATCTTTTTCTCTTCCGTCCTTTTAAATCGAACACAAAAGAAACCGAATATTAATAAAGCGATACATCTTCCTAAACAAGAAGTAGTAATAATTTATACGAAAGAAGAAGTATAGCTATTAGTAAAAAGTTCCTTTTATTTATTATACGAATGTAAATTTTCGACGCGATCTAAAAACCCTATCTTTTCAGAAACATCGGGACAGGTGCTTTCAAACGGCGGTTACATTACTTAAAGTGAGCCAGCAATTTCGGTGCATAGTGAATTTCGTACTCACACAAAGTGCCACGCTTTGTATTTCAGCTAAAAATACTGAAAATTAAAAAATGTATTGTCTTTAGAAATAATATTTTATAATTTATTTAATTAAAAAAATAAAAAGAAATATTTTATTGAAATATATTAAAAGTTGCGCAGCATACCCTTTTATCATTTTGTTTTTCATTGCTTCAATAAAATTATAACAGGTGTCCCACGAAAATTAAGGAATTTTAAAATAATTTCTTTTTTAACAGATAATAATAAATCTTTATTGTCCAACAGATGGAATATTATAAATATAAAGAACAATACAATTATATTACAACAAAAGTAGTCGCGAACTATACATAAATAAAAATAAACAATATACACACTAAGTTAATAATAAATATAGTATACTAAAAAATATTTTAATCACTGAAGATTCCCCACCGCGGCAATGTGCGTTTTGCTTTTCAAAGGTACAGATCGTATGCGGAATTTGTTTAGTACGGCTATTTTGAAGTAGTTTTCCAGGTGCGATATTATTTAATTATCTGCTAATGATAACAACTTAGTTGTCGAAGTACGTATACAGAATTACGAAAATTAATGTGGAAAGGGGTTATATATCAACCTTAGTGATAAGTTAATCAACCACAGGCTCCATCAAAATCACCAACAAAAGTAGTAGCGAACTATACATAAGTAAAATTAAACAATATACACACTAAGTTAATAATAAATATAATATACTGAAAAATATTTTAATCACTGAAGATTTCCCACCGCGGCAGTGTGCGTTTTGGTTTTCGAAGGTATAGATCGTGTGTGGAATTTGTTTCGTACGGGTATTTTGCCGTAGTTTCCAGGCGCGACACTATTTAATTATCTGCTAATGACAACAATTTAGTTGTCGAAATATGTATACAGCATACGAATATTAATGTGGAAAAGGGTTATGTACCAACCTTCGGTGATTAAGTTAATCAACCACAGGCTCCATCAAAATTACTTTAAAAAGTATTACAAAAAAAAGAAAGCAGATATTCATTGTTCAACAGATGGAATATTATAAATATAAAGAACAATACAATTATATTACAACAAAAGTAGTAGCGAACAAGACATAAATAAAAATACACAATATACACACTAAGTTAATAATAAATATAATTTGCTAAAAAATATTTTAATCACTGAAGATTCCCCACCGTGGCAGTGTGCGTTTTGGCTCTCGAAGGTACAGATCGTGTGCGGAATTTGTTTCGTATGGCTATTTTGCCGTAGTTTTCCAGGTGCGACACTCTTTAATTATCTGCTAATAATAACAATTTAGTTGTCGAAATACGTATACAGAATACGAGAATTAATGTGGAAAGGTGTCATATACCAACCTTAAGTAATTAAGTTAATCAACTACAAGCTCCATCAAAATTACCTTAAAAAGTATTACAAAAAAAGGAAGAGAATTCATCCAAGAAATCAAGACAGAAATGAACATACCCCAAATTGTATAAAACAACAAAACTAAATAATAGAAATAAATGTATTCATAAGATATAAAGATAAATGGGGAAAGAAAATTAATAGAAGAACAAAGAATCGGGGGCTAAGTCTGTCGGTATTTCTAGCCATTCCTGTAAGTGGTGCTTTATGTAGGAAAGACAAAAGGGAGCCGAGAAAACAGTGATGAGGAGTTAATTTTACTGTCTACGAATTTGGAATTTCCTGATAGCTAAATTCATTCGAGAAGATAAGGAACGAAAATAATGAAGTAGAAATAATCCGCCAGACAGGTAGACGATATCAATTTTAAACTTTAAACATTTGAGAAATTTCTTTTGAATTCTTTTAAGGGAAAACTGCGGAAATAGCTAGTGTTGACACAAGGTAACAGAGGTATTTTGAGTGCATTAAAGAGAACACAGTTTTTGATGTCGAAAGATTAGAAAATTTTCTATAAGATTTAATCATAAAGCAATGCCCAAATCCATTATCTCAGTTTGCCTAGTAATAAAACCGTCGCCAAGACCATAAGTGTAGAATTACGGTTCCTACAGTAACAACAGCGAATTTTTCTATATTCATTTTTCTATCAGAGCAATTTGAAGATCCTGAATTGTACGCGGTGGCATATTTTTTATTGCAACACGTCTTCCTCAGGCATCTAAAGCATGTTCGTCAGATTCACCATCAGGAGAATTTGCTGGCCAGTCAATTCTATTGATTTCCAGTTGTTCAATACAGTTGTTCACGATGTTTGCTCGATGTGGACGAACATTGTCATCCCTTGAAATGAATCTTTCATCCAGAGCGCCAGCGTACGGAAGAACAATGGATCTCAAAATTTTATCTAGATACCTCTGAGCAGTCAGGTTGCTTTTCTGTGTCACATAAACAACATGTAAGCAATCACAACAAATTGTGGCTGATTACGTGTTTCGGGTTCACGCCAAATTAAAATACGCCTATTATGTGAATCTAAGGCGAATCTGGATTCGTTACAAAGCAATAATTGTGCCCAGTCATCGTGGTTCCAATTTCTATGCTGCTCAGTTCATATTCTTCGCGACCTTTTATAAAGAGCAGTCAGTGGAACACATCTTCGAGGTCTTCGAGGGTCTTCGAGCACACATGCCAACACTATGAAGATGTTTTCTTATTGTTTGAGTTGGTACTACTCTTCCCGTAGCAGCAGCAAGCTCACTTCTAAGCTGCGTTGCTTTATGAGTATGGTTTCTACGTGCAAATACTGTTAGGTATCGATCACCTCTTGGTGTTGTAGATGCTGGGCGTCCTTGTACTCGTCTCCTCTGAACATCTCCAGTTTCTAAAAATCGATTCCACAAACGCGACGTCACACTTCGCAAAAATTTCAGCAACAGCTTGCTGTCTCCGTCCACCTTTCAATTGGCCTATGGTTTTCCAAGCTTGTGCATGAGTCAAATCGCGTTGCCTTTCTATTATTATTCGTAATTATAGTTAAAAAATTGGCTATGTTACAGGAAATGGTAAAATCTAACTGTAGTCGAGATCGCTCGCATATGCGCTCTTATACCCTCAAGCAGTACCTGCTGTACCGAAGCGCTGTAGAAGTTGAAACCTGTCAATGTATTCTGTTTCTTGTTTAAAAGTATTATAGTTGCAATATACAAGTATATGCATGTCTTATATTATTTATTTATTTTATTATTATTTTTTCAAATATTTTCTAATTGTTTTGAGCAGTGTATATTGCAAACGGTTGTAAATTATAAAAATAAAATTTAATTGCAATTTGTAGTCTCGCGTTATTGCATGTCATATTTCAGAAATACTCTGCAAACCACGTGTATTTTATGTATTGGGGCAAGATATTTATTTCCGATGCATTTAACCATAAAGTACCGTTGCCGCGATGAACTTAAATATGTTTCAATACATATATTTAAGGAACAATAGAAACTGGTTACGTGTTGAAATCTTTTTTCTTGTAAATAAACATCCAATTGTGTTATAATAATTATCCTTTGAATTACAGTATGGATACTCTTCTGTTGACTGAAAAAGGTCGAGACGCTAAACAATAGCATCCAGGTTTTGCCGTAATGACGGTGCCCCACTCTATAACCCTAATGACTACCTTATAGCTTCTGATTCTTTAAAAACGTTCTTGCATTGTCGTGACGAACCTATATAAATATTGACTTTTATTCAAGGTGAAGCACTCCTAGTCCTTCTTCTCTTATCTTGAAGTGGAATCGTCGAAAAAATTCGTATTCCACAATGCCGCTGTCTGATTACAGTAATTATAAACTGGTGCTTTCTCGGTGAATGAAAATAAATCCTGTTTTGACATATTCTTCTTTGACCGGTGACGTTATAAAAATACTTCACATTTTATCAGTTTCGTGGAGTTTATTTGTAAAAGAAATTCACTGCGATTATTGCTATATTTAGCTTAACGAAATAAATCATGAGAAGAGAATTTTGGCTTTGATAATTAAAGATTGAGTGATGATGGGTGTTTTATATTTAGACGATTTTGATTGATGTGCCTCACAGAAAAAGCAATACTTTAAAACCACTGCTTCCTATACAAGTTTAATTTTGTTTTTTGTGCGTTATTTTTTTAAATATTATGTGATATTCTTTTAACGTCCTATATAATAACGACATTTTATTTGTTTATAGAAAGTTTAGGTTTATTTAAATGCAGTTATATCAACGTGTATACAGATTCAATAAAATTACAGTTTTTATTTTAGTAAGTAAATACGAGAATTTCGAGTTATGCAAAATAAGCTACACATAAACACACACACGCACCACCCACACATAGGCACACACGCCACAAATACACACACAGCACATTATTAATGTTTTCGTAACCGTAATGATGAAAAGTGAAAAATGATATGTTGTTAGATGCAGAATAATATATAGATTTAAATTATGTGAAAATATTTTAGCATTTTTGTTTGAATTGACGTTACCTCCTTAATTATTGTAAATGCTCTTCTTCTAAAATGTGCTTACAAAAATCACCATTGATATTTTTCAATTGTCAAATTTAATTTAAATCTATTTACATATAAAGAAATTAAGAGACTGTACTAATGGCGTGGGCTATGCAATATATACACAGTCTGTCGCAGAGAAAACGCAACTTTTTCAAAATAAAAACAAAAGCTTAATATTTTGGTAAAATTCATTTATTTTATTCAAAGCAGTCGCCTTCAATACAACGTTTTTGCACGGTCAATTAACATGTTGAATAAATTTTTAAGTTTATCTTTAGAGATGTCCTTCAAGATCGCTGTCGACGCCTTTTTAATGACTTAGATGTCGGCATAACGCTGTTCTTTCATCGGCAAATGTTGTTTGGAAAATAGATAGAAATTACGGTGGTCCAAATCCGGTTAATACGGTGGATGATTGATGGTTAAAATGCAATTTGTAGTTAAAAAATCAGTGATAAGTGTCGAGCGATGAGATGGTGCATTACCGCTCGAAATAGTGCGCTATTTATGTCCATTTTATGAAATATTTGTGTTCCGTCAGAACATATGTATGTAACGGGTGGGCCACCTATTGGTTTAAATTTGAACCACAGGTTATTTCGAATCTGGCAATACTTATGTCATTCTATTCTGTCACGAAATTCAGTATATTATCTCCACTGAACGAAATGAATCGATTTACGCTTGCGCAACGTTGAGATTTATTGGAAATATATTTCCAAAACAAAGACAATTGGTCGGAAATTGCACGAAAATGTCGTACAGAATTTGGTCGCAGAGAAGGACCAACAGTGCCCGGTATATGCAAGTTTATTGCTAAAGTTCGTGAAACTGGTTTCATTGTTGATGCGCCAAGAAATATAGAAGCTGTGGCTGAGAGTGTGCGTGAGAATCTATCAACATCAACATCACGCACAAGTTTACATCGAATTTTGCGAAAAGATCTCGGTATGACGCCTTACAAAGTTCAATTGGTTCAAGAGTTGAAGTCGCATGTCCATCCGCTTCGCTAGATGGGCCAACGAGAAACGCACAATGATGTCGATTTTGCCAAAAAAAATCATCTTTTCGGATGAAACTCATTTTCATCTTGGTGGCTACGTTAACAAGCAAAATTGCCGTATTTGGGGCTCAGAAAACCCACACGTGGTCTTACAGAAGACCATTACGAGTGACTGTTTGGTGCGGCTTGTGGAGCGGAAGCATCATTGGCCCATATTTCTTTGAAAATGAGGACGGCGCAACCATTACGGTCAATGGAAACACCTATCGCACCATGATAACCGATTTTTTTGTACCCGCTCTTCATGGTATTGATGTGAACGATGTTTGGTTTCAACGGGATGGTGCAACTTGCCACACATCTTATGCCACAATCGATTAATTGTGTCAAACGTTTGATGGCCGTTTAATTAGCCGAAATGGTGATGTCAATTGGCCGCCAAGAAGCTACGATTTGACACTGTTGGACTATTTTCTGTGGGGCGCCGTTAAAGACAAGTGTTATACCAACAAACCAGAGACAATTGAATACTTGAAGGCCAACATTCGTGATGCCATTGCCGAGATACGACCCCATACACTCGAAAGAGTGCTCGAAAATTGGTCCGATTGAATGGGGTACTGTGAGGCCAGCCGCGGCAGACATATGAATGAAATAATATTCCATCTCTAAGCGGAACAATTGTGCTTCACAACAAAAAAATAAATTTGGCAAAATTTCAAACCGTTTTTGTTTTATTGCATTTTTAAATTTAAGATTTTAAATGGCCCACCCGTTACATCTTACTATGTATTTTAGATCTAAGCTTTTACATAGAAAAAACATTCCAATAGACAGAAGATGTGTAAGTAGTGTCTTCATTGTGCAAATGCACATAGTAGATAGTACCGGTTAAATATTTGAAACATTAGGTTCTTATATGCAGAGAACGACCATACGACATCTAATGATGAAATAGTTACATAATAATCTTTGCTAGTTCTTAATGGATATGTAGACCAAATATCACCAAAAGTTTATATTAATCTGGTAAAATCTGAGTTATTCATTTTGAATGAAGATTTCCGGGGAATACGGTTATTGTTATTGCTAAAGTAGTTTGTTAACGACAGATTCAGATGTTATCAGATCAAAATAAATTTTTGGTGGTAGTGGGTATACAGATATATTTAACGTATAGCTGTTTTGACTTTCTTTTTTACTTTTTAAAATCTGTTATATATTTAATTGTTAAGTTTAAAAAAGGTCACAAAATATTCCGTCCACATGGCCTCTTTTTTAGTTGACAGAAGCAAGTATATAATAAAATCTCACTTATTCCATCTCACTCAAATTATATCTTATACCCATCAAAATCGCACTGCAAAGACATGTAGCGAGAAAGGTTGATTAATTTTTAAATATATATTGTATTCGAATACCTTCTGGAAACACCGAATATGAAATGCAAATGTATAAATTAAAGCACATGTTGAAGAGTCATTGTGGAAAAAAATGAAACGCCTAAAGTTCGATGTTTAAATTCAATATACATTACAAACGAGCTACCGCCGCGTCGTAGATGAAGAAATGAAGTCATCAGTATCTCTTTTCTCGGTGCAGGTAATAAAAACCATTTAACTTGTTATTAAAACGAAATAAATTCAACAATTCTCGAACTGAGATCTAGCCCAAAGGTATAGACTTAAAATGTAAATGGCATGGGAACTTGCATTATACAAAAGTGTTCATAAATATAGATGATATCTTTGAAATGTTATAATCACAGTGCTTTCCTTTTTTGTTCTTAAACAAACTGTTTGTTTACTGATAAGATCATTAAAAGTAGATCTGTCCAGACCTGTGGTTATGACACCGCTTATTAAATCTTTAGAAGTGCATTAATTCATGGTTACAGGTTTATGAAGTATGGATTATATTATAATACAGTCCATATGATATACATGATTGAGTTATACAATATTACGATATAGTATAACGTAATAAAGTATATCGAAACGTTTTAGAAGACAATTATAATTAGTTTTAAAAAACATGCAAGGATTTTTTTGTATTTGGTAAGTTTCGTTGGAAAAGGCGTGCTTTATCGTACGTACGATACCAAAGCGGTTGCTATCAATAATTTTTTTTATGTTAATTGCAAAGTATTTTAATTCCCTTTTTGGGTAAGAAAATGAATATGATTTTCTTAATCTACATAGTGTTAGTTGAATCATCATATAAATATTTACAAATTGTTAAAAAATTCTAATGCCGAACAAACTTTAAAATCTTACACTATCCTACTAAAAAACAGTCTTATATGCAATACAAACTACAGAAATATATACATACATACACTGTTATTTCAGTTCATACAGTAAATGTGGTTTTTAAGTATTAACCAATATTTAAGTTGTAATAAGAAAATTACCTATTCGTGTGTTCGTTCCATGTTTCTCTGCTTATATTAAGATACTTTTGTTGTAAAATCAAATCATTTTCATTTCATTATGTCCCTTCACATCTCATGCAATTACTTTATCTCTTTAATATTAATTTAACTATGCTATATAAAATATTCCTTCTTCATTCTCTATCGATACATATGTATGTATATAACTTCCTTTTAACTTACTATTATTATAATTTGAACTTGATTATGTATTCATTTTCATGTCCTTCTAACTAGAATATCAGAATGTTTGTAGTAATTATATTGGATAACAATATAACTTATACATATGCTTTACATATTTACACATACATAAAAAAATTCCAGTTTAAAATCATTTTTGGATATCTTATTTAAGTAGGTATATACATACATATAACAATATAGGAAATATATCAAAATTCAAAGTGAGTATTTAGATTTATAAGTAATCTTAATACGACAAAGTTAACTATGAAACTTAGTCGTTTATACCTAATTAATGCTTAGTATGACCATACACATACGAGGATAGTTTGACAAGTAGTGAGAATGACAAGCAGGTGGCGCTCTAATTGGTAAAACAAATGCACTGTAATTTAGGTTGCCTATTTATATGTTTACATTTCGATATTTAGATAAATCGGTTGATTAGTTTATTTTTGACAGCTGATTGAAGAAGAAGCAACACGTCGTCTTGTTAAAATGGAAAAAGCAGACTATCATGCGGTGATAATTACTTCGTAATTAATGATGGGTTACAGGCAGCATTAGGTGAATCTGCTCCATCATCCGCCACAATAAATAGATGGGTAAATGAATTTAAACGTGGTAGAACAAGCTATATTGATGAAGCGCGCTCTGGAGCACACAAAATCGTGACTTCTAAGGGAATGATTATAAAAATTAATAATATTATTACGCAAGATCGACGACTCAAAGTGAGAGAGATAGCAGACATGGTAAACATTTCAACAGAACGCGTACACCACATTTTAACGAAAGAATTAGGCCTTTCCAAGCATTCGGCAAGATGGGTGCTGCGATTGCTTACGATTGATTAAAAGTTCACTTGTTTGCGCATTTTCAATGAGTGTTTTGACTTTTATAAGCGGAATCCGGTTCATTTTTGTACAGTACACCCGAAACCAAACAACAGTCGAAACAATGGTTAGAACGTGGTTCTGCACCTCCAAAGAAAGGGAAAACCACTTTATCGGCAAACAAGGTGATGGCATCATTTTTTTGGGATTCAAAGGGCAGTTTGTTCATTGATTATTTTTAGAAAGGTGCCACAATAAATGGACAATATTATGCAGAACTTCTACAAAAATTAAATGTTGAGATTCGTGCTAAACGGCAAGGAATAGCAAAGAAAAAGATTCTGTTTCACCAAGACAACGCTCTCTCTCATACTAGCACAGTTGCGATGTCCAAAATCCACGAGTTGCATTTCCAATTAGTATCGCATGCGCCTTATGCCTTATTCGCCAGATCTAGCCCCTTCCGACTTCCACCTTTTTCCAAAATTGAAAACGGCACTAGGTGGAAGGAAATTTTCGTCTAACGACGAGTTTATCATCTTCGTAAACGAGTATTTTGCAAGCCTTCCGGAATCGCATTTTAGAGATGGCATAAGGGCATTGGAGCACCGTTGGAATAAATGTATTGCTCTTTTAGGAGAATATATTGAAAAATAAAAATTATTTTGTATTTAAAAATTTCGTTTTTCTTTTCCATTCTCGCTACTTGTCAAACTACCCTCGTATATCTATAGGTAGTATATCATTTAAGCGCTCTTACTAAATTGAATATTATCAATTGATTCTTCTCATATTCATTCTAAAATCATAACAATGTCTTTACTTTCAAACATTTGCATTGGGGTCAATTGAATGAATAAATTAAATATTTATGGAGTAATTCGATAAATAATTTCTATTACATACATAACTACTTATAATGTGTTTTTACTTATTTGTCAATAAAAATATTTAATCAAATTTAAAATGTAATTAAAAAAGTAAGCTTCTATCAATCCAGAATAATCTTCCACCCTTTGTTGTAAACCTGCAGGCTTTTTTCCCACATTCATCGTCCATAAAGCAACGAACATAAAATACCAAAAAACGATTAAAACAAGTTTACCGAGATCGGAAATTTAAAGTCGGTGTATGTGTAAACAGAAACCGCATCCAAGATACCATTGATGAAGCCATTGATGGGCGTGGGTGTTTTGTTGAGTTCAATTAAAGGTCATCTGATAGAGTCAAACCAATCACTTGTTTCAGAGACTTTCGAAATTTTGTAGATAGACTTAAGAGCAAATCATTTGTATATCTTTACTTAATTATACAATACATTACTATACACTACAACTTTTGATTATACATAACTATATGTAACACACATCTACACGGTAACTATACATAACTATAAAATTTGCAAGGCAGAGTTCTCATTATAAAAATGAATTCCTTTGTTATAGTTATTCTCGTCATAAATTGGGTATTGGTAGGATTGTTGTACAAATTTTTTTTTACGAAACACAATAATGCTTGGAACTTATGCCATCAACGATATACCAATTACTTTACAAAAGAAAAGAAAATGTATAATTTTAAGCTGTAAGAGCAGATTTTCAATGGTCTATCAATAATTGCTTGGGAACGTGTATATAGAAAGCCTAAACTAAATTCTATACAAAACAGCTGATAATTCTTATATTCTAAATTACAAGATGAGTTTTTGTAAATAAGATGAATCAAATTTATCCTCTTCTAGCTGTCCACTTATTTCATAAATCTTTAAATAAGGTAGTTATATATATATTACTTCTGCTAAAGATTCTACAAAAAGCCAAAAGTGAAGATGTAATCAGGGGGATAAATATCACGTTGAGGATTCATATAGTTGGCATACGTTTTTAGTGTCACCGAGAGAATAGAAAGAATAACAAGGAAAATAATGTAGAAAATGATGGGCAATGAAGCATGGAGGTTACATACGAGGGTAGCCGCTTATATTTTGGAAATAACAAACGAAAAAAGTTTTTATTATCGAAAATGGTTTTATTGTTTTTCAAAATATTCTTCTTGAAAATTAATGCACTTTTGCATTCGTTTAAACCAATCCGAAAAGCATTGCTGCCACTGTGAAGGCAGTATCTCCAAAATATGACTTTGAATGCCTCAACTGCTTCTTCCGGCGTAGAAAACTGTTGACCATGAAGTTTATTCACCTTATACACCTGTGGGAACAAACAGAAATCACAGGGTGCTAGATCAAGGCCGTACGGCGGATGGCTCATCAATTCAACGTTTTGCCCGGTAAAATATTCAATTGCTTGAACAGATCTGTGAGAGCTCGCATTACCATAGTGGAGAATGATATGTCGTTTTCGGATTGTTTTCCGTATTTCCTCAAAAACTTTTGGCAAACAAATATTTGGGTACCATTCAGAATTGACCGTTCTACAACTCTCTAAAGGCACGATTGCAACGTGACCGGTTTTTACGAAAAAACAGGCAACCATTTGTTTTGATGTGTTAACAACTTTTATTGGTTTTGGCTCACCTTGGAATACCCACGTAGTCGACTGCTGTTTACTATCGGATTCATACGTATAGATCCAAGATTAATACCTTGTGACGACTTTATAAATGTTCTTTGAAGCACAGCGATTGTATTTTTTGTGCATTTTTCGGCATCAATCGACGCGAGTCCTTTTTTAAGCGGTTGTCAAATTATGTGGTATCCAACGTGAACATAGCTTCTTAACAGTTAAATGTACATGCAGGAGCTTATGCACGATGGTGTTACTAAAACCTAGATACCTTGATCTCACGGTGTGTCACATGACAGTCTTGCATTATCAATTCAGACACTGCATTAATGTTTATCAACACAACAATATTTTTTTGAGTCTTTAATTAAGTCTGTACAATGTTGAATTCGGAACAACTTTTGATAATCAGTTAGCTTGTTGCTTTGTCAAAATGCGATGAATTGATTCTTCCATTCCCATGTATCGAAATAAGAATATCTGATCATTTCTGATAAATTCACACACAAGTTTGATGTGAGAGATTTTTTTTGCACCAGGATGTTCGTCGTCATTTATGTCCATACGACCGTCTTTAAATCACTCACATACACTTGTACGTGATAAACACGCATCACCATACGCTTGTTTCATCAAATTAAACGTTTTAGTTGACGATTTACCGAGTTTAAAACAGAACTTGATATTTGCTCTTTGTTCAAAATTTATTTTTCGACCTATGTCAAATACACACTGTTACTTTATGATCAATTACTCAGCTTGTAATGATGCAAGGGTCATGATAGTTTGACATAACATTGGTGAAAATCTATCTTACCAACGCATATTTTTTTTAATAGATGGCGTCACTAAGAATTACTATTTTAAAAAAGTTCAATTTTCTCAGCGACAGTCTGTGTAAATTACCTAGACTTACAGTATTGTATATTTATGCTAAAGCGAAATACTTATAAAAGATAAAGATGCATCAATAATTTTTTTGTAATTCTATGAACATTTGGAATTTTAAGGAACTAAATCGTTATCGAAAATGTGGTTACCTATTTAGTAGAACGGATGCTATAACTTTGTTTACTTTAAAAATCATAATTGGTTTTCGGGACACCCCAATTAGCTAACTGTAAGTATAGGTCTGGAGCGAGTTAATGTCGGGATTACTTATTGAACCATTATCGATGATCAGTGCTGCAGTAAGGCGCCTGGGCCGCGTAGATCGCCACCTATTTTGTTATAACCGGAGCGTATAAAAGGAAAAAAAAACTGATTCGGACGAGATCACGTTTTGAAAAAAAAATCGCTCCTCTTAGTTCCTTAGAACTTACCTTCTTCAAATTACATAATTTGGCGGATCACAATGGTCAGCATCTCGGGTACAAATGCATCGCATTTTGTTTGGTAGCAAAGTGTTATTTATGATTTCAATCTTTGGTTACCTTTTGACATAGAAAATTGTTTAATTGGTTAATTTTTAATAGGGTTTTGGAAATTGGTGGATTTCAATCAACTTAGGTGTGCAATTTAGCAAATTATTATATTTCTATTGTTTGAATACCGACCATTGGAAGCTTATCTACTCTTTCGTTATTGTTAAAGCGAATACCCTTGCCACTTTACTATTGTTTACGAGAATTTTCTTAATCATTTATAATGTCCAAAAAGAACTAATACTGGCAATTAAGTTATTTAAATAAACCTAAAGTATTTAAAACGATTAACATATTTAAAAACAATGGTATTTAATATATCCAATTACAATATTTAATCAATTTGGTAATATATCTATACTATAAACCACGAAAGTTTGCTGGTGTATCAGTAACGCCGCAAAATATGAACTTATACCGGTATTTGTCTACTTCATCGGTAATCACATGTGTTGAAGAAAGAAAGGACGGGAACGTTTTTCTAATAGAATTACGCGCTACATCTTGTCAAGAAATCGTGAAGAAATAGAAAGAGACGTATGCAGAGCATGTGTATTATACACACATGGGTCACGTATAGCACAGATAAAATAGTGTTTTGACTTTTATTTATGAAGCTTGCTTTTTCTACAGTTCCGATATTGTTATATTCTTCTTATTTTACCGCTGCTATTTGTTATTGTTCTAACAGCTAATTTATTAGATTTATTTCGTCATCCTTATAAGTTTACACTTAGATAGCCTACGTAGGCAGCTTTTACATTTGTTATTGATAGGTTTGCAGGTTAGGTATATAGTACATTATTTATTTTATAAAATTATTAGCATTTGAAGCAATTATGTGTATACAATTAATTACGAACCTGTATACTTGGTTGCATATATCGTATTTTAAAGCACGTCGCTGGTATAGTGACTAGAATTTTATGGGATATAATTATTATTACATAATCTGGTACGTAGACTTCCGCGGTCGTGGTCCATGCTCTCTGCTTCTGGGCTTCCGGGCTGAAACCGTGTGGCTTGTATATCTGCCGACGTTTCGTACCCATTTGTATGGGACTACTGCACTGAAACTGAGTTTCAGTGCAGTAGTTGAGCCCTGACGATGTCCCATACAAATGGGTACGAAATGTCGGCAGATATACAAGTGACGCGGATCCAGCCCGGAAGCCCAGAAGCTTATTATTACATACTTCAGAAGAAAATTCTTTTATGATCGTAGATTTGGTCTTTCAATATTTGTATCAGTACAAAGTAGACGCTCCAAAAATTACGCGTTAATAATATCCGATAAATGTGTCTCGGCTTCTTCTACATTGACGATTCAGTTTTTAAAAATTTCTTGTACATTTTAGTTATCTTCCTGAATGTTGATTTTTTAAGTCATCAATTGTCCGGGGATTATTTGAATGTACTCGAGAAAAAAAATTGAGAAAATCAAAAAGGAGAAAGTCTAATGATGTTAAATCACACTATCTTAGGGCAGTCCAATGTCACTATTTCAGGAAATTAAACGGCCTGAAAATTTTTTGTGTAATAAATTTACGCCTTGCCGGGAAGACTAGATAGGTGCGGCAAAATACTAAACACATTTAATTATAGTTCCCCTATATCCTAAGACGAAGGCCATTTAGAAATTCATGTCAACCGGTCACAGTTAACAATCCAACTTTGCAAAGCATTTTCGCCTCACTGACATGATGCTAACTATCGATAATGCCTGCCCTCGTTTGTCCCCCCTTCCAATTAGTTCCTGTCGCTGATTATCCGTAGTATTGTTCATCGTTAGTCATTATAACACATGGATCAATAAGTCCCGAGACTAACAATGAAAACAACATGTTTTTGCAAAATTTTTTTTTATTCATCAACATAATCACCTTTTAGGGTGATACAATGGTTCCAACGCTTTTCCAATTTTTCAATACCATGTTTATAAAAAAATTTATCTTTCGCTTCAAAATAAGCTTCAGTTTCAGCGATGACCTCCTCATTTGAGCCAAATCTTTTTCCCTGGAGCATTTTTTTAAGATCAGCAAAGAGCCAGTAGTCACTGGGGGCTAAATCTGGCGAATATGGGGGGTGGGGAAGCAGATCAAAACCCAATTCGTTCAATTTTGCCATTGTTTTCATCGACTTGTGGCAGGGTGCATTGTCTTGGTGAAAAAGGATTTTTTTTCTCTGCATGTGCGGTCGTTTTTTTGCGATTTCGTCCTTCAAAAGCACCAGTAAGTCAATATAATAATCACTGTTGATCGATTTACCTTTTTCGAGGTAGTCAATGAAAATCACGCCATGTGTATCCCAAAAAACTGACGCCAGGACTTTGCCAGCTGACTGCTGCGTTTTCGGACGTTTCGGACGGCTTTCGCCAGCTGTGCGCCACTCAGATGACTGCCGCTTCGACTCTGGAGTGTAGTGATGTATCCATGTTTCGTCCATGGTCACGTAACGACGCAAGAAATCTTTTTTGTTGCGAGTAAATAGCGATAAACAGCTTTCTGAATCATCGACTCGTTGCTGTTTTTGTTCCATCGAGAGCAATCGCGGCACCCACTTGGAAAAAACCTTTTTCATGCTCAATTTTTCATGAAGGATAGTAAATACACTTCCATATGATATCTGTGTCATCTCAGCAATCTCACGGAGCTTCACTTTACGATCTTTCATTATAATTTTTGTCACTTCACTCACATTTTCCGGTGTAACGGCTTCCACAGGTCTACCCGAGCGTTCCGCGTCATTTGTGTCGGTACGACCACGTTTAAACTCGGCAAACCACCGACAAATCGTTGCTTTTGATGGACAAGAGTCCAGGTAACATTTTTCAATCCATTGTTTTGCTTGCGTGGTGTTTTTACCCATTAAAAAACAATGTTTTATCAGAACACGAAACTCGGTTTTTTCCATTGTTTAAACAAACTACAAAACGACTTTACTCCAACCTCGATAACTCAGCTGTTTCTGGTCCGATCGACTTAAAATTTTGACACGTTTCAAGCAAAGGTTAGTACTCTAGAAAGACGTGGTTACTGGTTTACTACGAGCGCCATCTATGGGTTAGTCTCGGGACTTATTGATCCATGTGTTATATGCGCTATATTTCTTTTCTTTCTTGAGGTATCACAAAACAATATCGAGGACTCGAAATCCTAAATTTTTAGGTGATAATTCTTTGAACCATCTCATTTAGCTTTAGTGAAAGCGCGTATATAATTTTTGGACGGAAATTCGAAATTAGAAATAATAATTAATTATAAACTTTATTGTTTCGACCATTAGTATTATAAAACATTTAATTTTTAGTAACGACTTTGTAGGGTGGTGTCCCACTTTTCCAAGTTATTTATTTTTTAAAGATTTTTTTATTACATTTGTTATTTCTAAAAAAAATTAAAAAAAATAAATAACTTGAAAGAGAAGGACCTCCTCCCCGAAACGTCACTAGTAAAAATGAAATATATTACTATCGCAATGGTCGAAACTCTAACAAAAATATACAAATATTATCGAAATTTAAAGTTTTTTCTGTCACATATTTTATGTCACAGTTTTGTTTGTAAGTTCCCTCAGTAAATAAAACCCTACACATAATTTCATCATTCATAATATTATAAATTATCTTACAGTTGTAGTAATGAAATAAATGCCAACACTGTTGATGAAAGAGACCTTATAGATGGTCCGTTCCGGAAAATTAGCATGCATGTTCTTAACCCCAAATCAAAATGTCACAATGATCGCACCTTAGTAAACTTTTGATATGCCACCCTTAACTCAAAGGTATTCACCTGCGTAAAATAATTTCATCTTTTCTATATAAAATATAGTTAAAATATATACAACTATAATAGTTACTGCAGGGTATTTTATAGGTCTATTCGATGATAATTACATTAATAAGGTTGGAATGCGTTTTTGAATGTATCATCACGCTAGAGTCAAGCGTTTACGACTTTGAAGTGCGTGAATCGAATGAAAACAAAACCATATCCTTAGGATATCGGTAACTAGGAAAATATACGTTTCGAAAATGAATTGTCTATTACATTTGTCGGCTTGTTATTAGTCTGTGGCACGTTCGGATGGTATTAAATTGTTTTTAAAAGGTACTAATGACATCATGAAAGTATATTAATGAACTGCGTAATATTTTATTTTCACGTCAATTTGTTGCGGTTTTAATTTTTTTCTTTCTACTTTACTGAATATAGAAATTGGTAAAATACAATGCGATAATAATGTTTAATAATGAATAATACATAATAAATGAAAAAAACAAAAAGAACGCCATTAAAATATGTTTAAAAGGGCATTAAAACATCTCACCTCTATAGTATTTTATAATATCGAAGAATCTTTTCTTTCGAACGATACCATAAGCATAAATATAACTTTGTTTGTTGTACTACGCAAGCCAACTCTTTCTCTAGTGTTTCTAGTTCTTTTGAACGTTACTGTGATTAATTCTTGGTGTGATAGTTTATCATCCATATCATCACTGTTTAACCCTTCCCAGACATCCGTTTCAGTAAAACTTTCGCATCCTGATATTCTTTAGTTCTTTTGAAGTAAACTTTGGTGTGATTCTTTTCCTCTTGCTGAATCAACCTTGACCAAGCCTTTCTCAGAGTATCACTATACTTGACTCCAGAGTTGAGCTATCCAAAATACAACATTTTTTAAATTTATCTTTTTAAGACAATGGATGAGACTGTCTGTTCATAACGACTCCATTTAAAAATACCCGAATAGCAAGCATGTATAATTTTGTTATAAATATGACAATAAGAGGCGAAAACATTTCTTCTGTTTCTTCGCTTTTAAGCCTTTTAACCCTGGGAAAGTAGAATATAATCTAACAAAAATACAATATCTGGACTATATAAGCTCTTTTTTCAATTTTCAAAAAAAGAACAATTTTTAAATAGAACCATGTCCATCCAAACCTTGCTTTGATTTTTATATGAAACTAGAAAAACATTGTGGCAAATATTATTATAAATGAAGGTTCGTGGGTTTTCCGTTTTATCATTACATAGTAATGGAAGTGTGTATATTCCAGAAGAGTTCCTGTACGCCAAAATAACAATTTGTTCTTTACCACGTTTGCAATCGGGTGCTTTAATTATTCTTTTGTCAGCATTTTATAGTTCAGTTCTGTTTCATTATAATTATGGATTTGGCCTGGTTGTAAACCGTCTTCTCTCATAAGTTTCTTAAAGTACTCATTTTTTTGTAGCAAATACTTCGACCATTTGGAAAACGGGTAAATCTTCATCAAACATATCGCCTTTTGCTTTAGAATTAGCCCTTTAAGGTAATGTATTTACGCTTATTATTCAGACGATTTATTCTGTAAAATATCTACTAAATTAAAACTACAATACTCTGAGCTAAAAGTTGATGAACCACTGAGTAATATATTGAGTACCAGGAGTACCGGAAAATCATTACTGGTTTTTCCGTAAAAAAACTAAATAATTTCCAAGAAAATGTAAAAATTTATTTATTCTAAGGATTGGCCATTTGATTCTACATATCTTGCCCATCTTTCAGGCAATTTATGGATGCCATTCCAGAAAAACTGTTTGTCCTTTGAGCAAAGCCATTCATCGAGCTATTTTCTAATTTCCTTGAAATTGGCGAAGTGCTGCTCTGCAAACGCGTGTCTCTTTGATATGAAAAGGTGATAGTTGGACGGGGCAAGGTCTGCAGAGTACGGTGGGTGCAATATTATGTCCCATTCAAGTGTCTTTATTATTATTATGTCCCATCGAAGTGCTTTCAATGCTTCATTGACCGATTTTGCTGTATGAGACAGCGCGTTATCGCGCGTTATAACTTTACGGTGTCTTCGGGCCCATTCTAGACGTTTTTCTAAAAATGCATAGTTTAAATTGATTATTTGTTGTCGGTAGCGATAAGAATTAATTGTTTCACCAAGTTTCAACAGTTGGTAATACACCACGCCACTCTGATCCCACCAAACACAGAGCATTTTTCGCGACCAAAACGATTAGGCCTTGGAGTTGATGGGCCGGCATCACCCGGCACTATTCGATGAAGAAATGATTTCCGATCATACTTTTGAAGCAGCATTTCACAGACGACTTTTCGACTTTTCATTACCCTGTCATTCAATTGATGTAGCACGCATTTTCTCATTTTTTGGATTTTTCCCATTACTCGTAGTTTGTCGCTAATCGTTTCTTGGACCACACTTAACGCTTCTGCCAATTGCTTTTGAGTTTGGGTTGGGTTTTCATCCCATAACTCCTACAGTTTCGCACCTTCAAACTTTTTTAGCCTACCAGAACGTTCTTTGTCTTGTACATCGGAATCACCGTTTTTGAATTATCGAAACCACGCCTCACGTGTTTTTATGGTTGAAGTATGCTCACCGTAAGTTTCGACTGGCAAACAATGACTTTCAGCGGCTTTTTTCATTTGATTAAAAAAGAAAAGTGATGCACTCCTTTAGGTACAAAACTCGTCATTTTCATAGAGGTATAAATCTATGACAGTGTTACTGTTACATGTATGGCTTGATCACATATGTGTCAAATCATAACAGTACATACTTAAGCCTGGCGACATCTGTTAGAAAAACCGGTAATGACTTTCCGGTACGCCTGGTGAATAGGGCACCAAAATATATGGAATTGCTTGAAAGAGATCTTTCAGTTTCTCTCTCTATTTCGTATAATGCGGAATATTTTTATTTAATCTGGAGACATTATTTTTTACTGTTTGTTTTTGATAAACCGGATTTTAAATAATCGCAATTGGGTTAATTAGAACTACACTGTATATATTTTTGGGAAAAATTATGCGTGTTATGAATATCGCTCAAAAATAAATTTCTTATCCCGACAAAGGTTTTTTTTTATTAAATAATACACATTTTATTAAATAATCTTTAGTTCTTCGCCTTTGCTATTAACTGCAAACATCGAACACACAACAAATTTATGATTCGTTGTTTGCAAATATTATTAGAATGTCGATTTATTTTAGAGTTCATTTGTGTCCGATAATAGAATAATAACCCTAAAAACTGTTTACCCTGCACTGAATCAGTGTAAACAGCAAGTAAAATACACTAATTGGATCTATTTAAATCGGTAGGCACAGCGTAAACAGACATGTAAATCAGAATGAGCCTGTTCTTTTGTTGTTCGGCAAATAAACGGAAACACAAACAAATCTCGCTTCCATTCAACATTAATAATCGATGTACTGATGAACCTTTTATTCTATGACTAATACATTCTGTCCTCTTTCATCCTTTTTGTTTTCAATTAATATATACCGTTCGCAAATTGAAATAGTGCTACATACATATGTACATAATCGACGGAGTGATTCTCAGACGGAAAAACTTCAGCACGTGTTGCCCTAACTATGTTCTAATATCCCGCATAATTGATGCCCTGTTACATGACACGTGTCGGTCGTAACGTTACTGTAACCAATCTGTTCTTGTTGAATAATTGTATATTTCCTTAAATAATTCTTTTATACTCTTAGAACAAATAAATAGATAAAACTAAAGGAAGTTTTGTAATCGTGACGTACAAATGCAGCATATACCAAATAAAATTAGAGTAGCCTGTGATTTTGACATTAAGTTGGCGACATTGAAAAGCACTAACTTCTGACAGTTGCGCTCTTAAAGTTAGTTCATTAAAATTTGTATTTTCAAGTAGAATCATTTCAGAATTACAACACAGATTGGAGATTGGAAAATAGACAGCGAGTTTTGCTATTAATGATTGTATGCAGTGTTACATACATATGTATATGTATTTCGTTCCAATATGTGTGGAAAAGTGGTTGGAAATAACTTGTACCACAGTTGGTATTACAAAGGATGTAGGCTATTCACAATTATTCATTACGTTTATTATCGGATAGTTTATAGTGTCGGATGCAAAATTCATATTGACTATATCTCTTTTGTAAAGAAAGAGAATTATGTTATCCTATAAGTAGAACTAAAAATAATTACTAATACATATTACTATTCAAAGCTTATTCAATAAAATAAATTAGAAAACTTTTTAAAGTAGAGTCCACCATTTTTTATGTCTCGGAACATTGGTTGAACTCATCCAAAGCTGAAACTTTAAATATTTATGGATATTCTCTACATGCTATTTACTGTCGTGAGTTATACATGTGACATACATGATAGGGCTCCTATTTATGTTAGATTAGATATTTTTGGGGAATGCGAACCATTAAATTTTCTTAATAAATACATTGTACAGATGTATTTTAAGTTTTCGACAGTCTCTCTTGGCTCCGAAGTATGTATTGCAGTAATTTATCGTCCTCCATGATTTTAGTGTCTTTATGGATTACTTTGAAAAGTTCTGATGAAGTTCTGCCTGACCTATGCTTTCTAGGGCATTTTGTGTAAAGCAGAAGAATTTGTCTGCTTTTATTTGATCAGTACTTTATGACCGAGGTATTAAAGACAGATAGATAATGGTCATATAACGTATTCCATTGCTACCTTCCAGATCTATACCGTGTGTAATTTGCTCTATTTTAGTTGGTAAGAAGAGGATAAAAATCTCCATATTGGAACATGTTTATCTTCTAAAATTGGTGACACCTTTTCGTGTTTCTGTTTCAAATTTAAAAAGTTTTAAACAACTAGGTTTTGGTTTTTCTACTTCTTCGTAATGATTTGTCCAATATTGGACGTAAGTCTCCCCTGGATTTTACCACGCTTCTCTGTTCTTTGCTCGTTGTCCTAATTACTATTTCTTTTTCAGTCCATGGTCTCCACCTTTGAATAATGTTCCA
Organism: Dermolepida albohirtum; assembly: GCA_031893035.1. NCBI lineage: Eukaryota > Metazoa > Arthropoda > Insecta > Coleoptera > Scarabaeidae > Dermolepida > Dermolepida albohirtum. The sequence goes on from JAVIWB010003404.1 coordinate 59,441, forward strand.
TCTTTTATCTATGTATCTCTCATTGTAGCCTGCCCATTTCTATTTTTGTCTTGGTATCATGTCATTTGTTATCTGATATGATAGTGGATACCCTAACATGGATTTTCCATCATCAGTGTATGTGTGTGTGAATGTCGGTGCATAGATTTAAATTATTTTTATTTTCGAGCGTTTCGTTATTTTTAGGATTTTATATATTACACGGTTTGAGATCTTTTAACACATTGTGACGTTTCATGTTCTTCTTTCCTTCTTCTTCTTTCTCCCAATTACAAGTATGGCACTTTTTCTTCGCGCTTCATATATTCTTATATATATATATATATATATATATATATATATATATATATACAATTACTACTTTGTGCCCTTTTCAGAGTCTGTAAAGTCTGATAAATCAGGGTGGGCGCCTGGAAATCCATCCCTATCCACCTAGTGTACATTTCTAGTAACTGACATTCTTATGTTGCTTATTTGAAGAGTGTTTGGCAGATATAACGCAAAGGTAAGTAGCGGAACTAATCTTACATTGATGATGCTGCTAACTGCAGACAGATACCTTCGCTCATACCATATAATGTGCTCCTCATGTCTTGCTGGAGTCTCTTGGCTTCTTTACATATATCAGTTGAAGTTGGCCTTCAGTAAAGCTAATGTGTGAATATAGGAACTACTAGTACCGAGGAACCCGAGTTAAACCCAGAGTGAGTTGTATAGTAACAAGTGTCGAGAGCTGCATCGCCGTAGTCATGTACGATAGTCAATGTTTCCTTGAGGACATCAAGTGGCAATGCTCATGTATTTAGGCAAATATCAAAGCCCGATTTGATCATACGACTGTTATCCCTCTTGGGAGCAGTATAGAATATGTACAGAGCAAATCTTAAATTAAAGAAATTGAAAATAACGCGTGAGAGATTCGAAAGTTGCAATGTTAAAAATCCTCCGCGGGGAGATTCTGAAACTGCAAGACCAACAACTCTCCATGGAAAAAATTCAGAAAGGCAAGAACAACTAAGAGTGCAAAAGTGCAAAAGGTGGTGAAACAAAAGCAGTACGGTGTCTATGCAAAGTAAATGAGGATTTATTCGTCAATAAATTATTATTTAAGTCAATATTGGGTTATTAGGCCTACAAGTACTCCTACTAGTTGCAAAAATGTATCTAAGATTCATAATATATGTAAGTACTTGCTCTGCCATCGTTATATACATATTTCGCCTGTTTGTGTACGTTCACATATCATCTCATAAGTTCTTCATAAATAGTGATTTTCATGACGATAAGAGACGAAATCAGAAAATTTTGGTCATGCCATACTATTACTGCATTCAGAAAAGTCAGTTAAGTACTAATTACTTAGTTGTGAATATCTGCATCACACTACCTAATAAGCTAAAAGACATATCCATGAATAAACGTAAAAACTCAGTGATAATAGTACTAGCCGAGAACTGCTTTATTTGGCAAATGACTTTAAATTATAAATTTTAACGTGCATGTTTTATTTATTTTTATTTTATATATAATTTTACATATTTTAAAGTTTTCAAGGTGTTTGCAATTTCATTATTATTTATATTGGGTTGGCAACTAAGTACTTTCGGTTTTTACTGATAGAGAGCGTTGCTTTATTTTTTGTATAACGTATGTTAGTGCTGTACTTTACCGTTTGTCACGTGATACTAGTCACATTGACGTAACTTCAGAAGCAAGTAGTGCGTGATTTTTATTAAAGCTATTAGTTGTGGGTTAATTTTAAATGGAGTGCACAAACGAACATTTTCGACATATTTTACTATTTACTATTTTACTATTTTATTTCCGTAATTATTCCGTAATAATTGAAGAGTATCGTCATATAACTGTTCGAGAGGTTGCGGAGAGGCTACATGTATCACACACAACAATTGAAAAACATTTAAAATGTCTTGGGCTAGTTAAGAAGCTTGATTTTTGGGTACCTCACGAATTGAAAGAAATTCATTTAACACAAAGAATCAACTTTTGCGATATGCACCTTTGACGAAATGAAACCGACCCTTTCTTAAAAAGAATCACTGGTGATGAAAAATGGGTCCTGTACAGTAACATACTTCGAAAACGATCATGGAGCAAACAAGATAAACCAGTTCAAACCACATCGAAAGCTGAATTGCATCCAAAGATGATCATGCTGTCAGTTTGGTGGGATTATAAAGGTGTTGTGTTTTTTGAGCTGCTTCTAAAGAACCAAACGATCAATTCTGATGTTTACTGTCAACAATTAATAAAACTGGATGAAGCAATCAAAGAAAAACGGCCAGAATTGTCAAATCGGAAAGGTGTAGTTTTCCACCAAAATAATGCAAGGCCTCACATATCTTTGGCAACTCGTGGGAAACTATTGGAGCTTGGTTGGGAAGTGATGCCACATCCCCCATACAGCCCTGATCTAGCACCATCTGATTACCATTTATTTCGAAGTTTGCAGAATTCTTTGAATGGTAAAACTTTCACAAATGACGATGACCTTCACTCGCACCTGGTTCAGTTTTTTGCTGAAATTTTATGAGCGCGGAATCATGCAGCTGAGAGAAAGATGGCAAAAGGTCATTGAGCAAAATGGAAAATATGTAATTGATTAAAAACTATTCTTTGTTTAAAAAAAAAGTGTTTTATTTTATACTACAAAACCGAAAGTACTTAGTTGCCAACCCAATAATTCTATTATTTATGTCATTATATATTGATGTGAGTATGTACCTATATACATTAATGTATATTATTTTTAATAACTATTTGCATAACTTCTTCACGGAATGAGTGAGGAAAAGTTCCTGTCGCGTAGATTTTTTCTAATTTTGGCAGCCATTTTTTTTCAAAATATTTTTCCCTGCTTATGAACTAATACTTATTTCTTCGGGTATTTGGTGGGGTGAGTAGGGTTAATTTTTTTTACTACCTTACGCACATAAAGATATTGTCACTCAATTTTCTCGTTTTCCTTCGTCTTATAATAAAGCGTCGTACAATTTTTAATTTTCCACAACCAATTACACATCTTGTAGATTAAAATTTATGTACGGTTCTTATTACCGTTGTTGTTGTAGTAACAGGTCTTTTTGTAAGTGAAAAACAACTCATTTGCAGTACTTCCAATCATAAGTACCATTCGTTGATTTATATTTTCACTTCTTTATAGTACAAGACATCAAACATTTTTCTAAATTATTTGTTATACCGAGAAGAAAAATGAAAGAACTAATCATTGAGCTTTACGCTTAGAGTTAAGCACCACATCGTCGTCCTCCATTACTTCATTATCCCCCAAAAAATATTGAATCAACGATACCTACTATTAAATGCGTATACGCCATACGTGAAATTCTCTTCTTATGAACCGAAGGCAAATTTCACAAATGTGTAATTAGCTGATTGCGTGGGAGCGTAATTATGAAACGTCTACTTCGATTGAACCCCATCCACTTGGTCCTAATTTTGGTTATTTGGAGCTTCAACGTTGGCAATCGCGTGCATTATCCGAATTATACAGTCAAGATGAACGTGGTGTTGTGTATGCGATAATCTTTTTTTTCTTTTATTTCAAACGGCACACTAAAATCTATACACACCCGTTCCACCGATCGTTAAGTCGAGTTTTGTTCTTTTTTTCAAACAGTACTTTTTCCACCACTATTTGATAGAATTAATATTAAATATTAAAAATTATACGCTTTTAAAATCAAGGGAGAAATTAAACGAGTTTTGAACTATTTATACAATTATTACATAAAATTACTGACGAAAGTTCTTTCATTACTAAAATAAAATTGTGAAATAGAAAAAGTCATGTTTAATTTAATATAAAAGAACGAAGATGTGGCGTGTAATTTGAATATCTCTAAAAGTTATGATTGAAAGAAAAAGGGGACAGATAAACTAAAATACAGCGTTGTTAAGTTTGTCAAATTTGGTGAAAACAACACGGGGTCGCAATAAGAGAAGTTTGGTAAAAAGGGAACAAGGAATAATTTTTGGGCCAAAATCATTTTATTTTTCAATGTAGTCCTTTTTAAATCAACTCATCAATTAGTCTGTATTCTAATTTTTCGTTCTACTTTTTGAATAATACGATTTCTCCAACCGTTCAACATTATATTCATTAGATTGATAATTTATTGGGTTGGCAACTAAGTACTTTCGGTTTTTACTGATAGAGAGCGTTGCTTTATTTTTTGTATGACGTATGTTAGTGCTGTACTTTACCGTTTGTCGCGTGATACTAGTCACATTGACGCAACTTCAGAAGCAAGTAGTGCGTGATTTTTATTAAAGCTATTAGTTGTGGGTTAATTTTAAATGGAGTGCAGAAACGAACATTTTCGACATATTTTACTGTTTTATTTCCGTAAAGGAAAGAAAGCTGCTGCGGCTCACAAATAGATATGTGAAGTTTATGGTGCTAATTGCTTAACAGAGCGCACGTGTCAGAATTGGTATAAAAAATTCCGTTATATAACTGTTCGAGAGATTGCGGAGAGGCTACATGTACCGCACACAACAATTGAAAAACATTTAAAATGTCTTGGGCTAGTTAAGAAGCTTGATATTTGGGTACCTCACGAATTGAAAGAAATTCATTTAACACAAAGAATCAACTTTTGCGATATGCACCTTTCTTAAAAAGAATCATCACTGGTGATGAAAAATGGGTCCTGTACAGTAACATAGTTCGAAAATGATCATGGAGCAAACACGATAAACCAGCTCAAACCACATCGAAAGCTGAATTGCATCCAAAAAAGATCATGCTGTCAGTTTGGTGGGATTACAACAGTGTTGTGTTTTTTGAGCTGCTTCTAAGGAACCAAACGATCAATTCCGATGTTTACTGTCAACAATTAATAAAACTGGATGAAGCAATCAAAGAAAATCGGCCAGAATTGTCAAATCGGAAAGGTGTAGTTTTCCTCCAAGATAATGCAAGGCCTCACACATCTTTGGCAACTCGTGGGAAACTATTGGAGCTTGGCTGGGAAGTGATGCCACATCCCCCATACAGCCCTGATCTAGCACCATCTGATTACCGTTTATTTCGAAGTTTGCAGAATTCTTTGAATGGTAAAACTTTCACAAATGACGATGACCTTCACTCGCACCTGGTTCAGTTTTTTGCGGATAAGGACCAGAAATTTTATGAGCGCGGAATCATGCAGTTGAAAGAAAGATGGCAAAAGGTCATTGAGCAAAATGGAAGATATATAATTGATTAAAAACTATTCTTTGTTTAAAAAAATAGTGTTTTATTTTATACTACAAAACCGAAAGTACTTAGTTGCCAACCCAATAGATTAGAGTCGAAATGTTTTTGCCCAGCCTTTCCTTCATCATTAATTTCTTTTAATTAATTAATATAGAGGATGTGAAGGAAATTTGAGGCCTGCTTCATGAATTTTTGCTAAGGCAATTGTATATGTGTGCACCTTTGTATTGTCTTGATAGAAGAGAACTTATTTCTTTGCCAAATGCAGTTGTTTCTTTTTAAAACATCTTCAGACAGTGTAATAAATTGCAATATAAATGCGGTTTGTCCTTGTCAGGGTAATTAATTTGAATTATCACGTATACATCCAAAAAACTGTCGCCATTACTAATAATACCTAAAAATAAAATAAAAGAAAGAGTTTTTAAAGAACGCCAATTTCAAGTTACCTTTCGGTCCGGAAATTTTATTAAATTTCATTTAAGGAACGCGAAAGATAAAGTTGAAGTAAACTGTGAATTTGGTATTTATGAAATAAACTGTCGAGACTGTAATTTTCAATATATTGGTCAAACTAAACGGGTGACAGAAACCTATTACAAAGAGACTATATCCCACATTAAATTTAACAGATTGGAAATATTAAGCGAGCCTCACATGTGCTAGAAGATAATCATAGTATAACCATCAAAAATATAAACAAATATTGGGTGTTGGGCGGCTACGACAGCATGTTTATTGTGAAAATCAAAAATAATGTGTTCAACTGAGACAGAGGACCGATCACAGACAATACTTCTACGAATTGTAACAGATACGACCGTTAAAAGGGGTCTGGTGTTAAACAATACTAGTGTATGTGTTGCATGGAGAAATACGACTGTTATCATTAATTTTTTTATAACAATTCAGTCTCCGTACCGTCTTCGAGTAGTGGTTCCTGGTTTATTTTGCGCAGCTGCAGGCCAATCTACGATACTGTGCTTAATTTTCTACTGATTATGACAACTTAGCTTTCGAAATATATATGCGGGTCAAATATGAATGTGGGAAAGCTTTATTTTGCCTTTTTTTGATTATGCAATTAGGCGCAGCCTTCTAAGTAATTTATACCTAACAATATAGCTAATATTGGCGGTGTAACTACTTACGTCTACTCCTATACCATCATAGACATCAATTCAGCAGTTATTCTTATAATTCCTGAAATTGATGATAATCTCAATATTTCAAACACGATCAAACAAACACGTATATTTTTTATACGTCATACAGGCTGATACACAAACCCAGTGAAACAAATTGATAAATTTTTGAGACAAGTGATCTTATCTAAAGTAAAAGGTAATAAAAAATTAAGAAATATACTCAATGACATTAGAAGTGTTACACCTAGAAGGAATAGTTTCCTGGACGTGATTTTTTGGTAATGTGATAAGCTTAAGTCAAGAATGAAACGATCAGATTTCCAAGAAATTTTATTAACATTAATTTGAAAAAAATCAATAATGTGTTTAGCGACCCCGTAGCTGTAGACACTCCTGTACATATCTAGGCATCGACAAAATAAGATGGTCTGCTTATGGCACCTCGTTCCAAGCAACTTGAACTTGGTGGATTAACTGTGCCAGAGTTTGTGGAGGATGGTTCAAATTGGTCAGTCTTCTCCCCATTATGTCCCACACATGTTCGATGGGATTTAAATCCGGTGAACGGGGTGGCCACGGCAAAACATTAACGCCAGCTTCTCGTAGAAAGTCCATAGTACGACGAGCAATATGTGGACGCGCGTTGTCTTGCTGAAAAAGGACGTGTGGACGGCCATCTAGATAAGGCAATAAAGTGGTTTGTAGGACGTCATCAACATAACGCGCAGCTGTCATACTGCCCCGAATAAACAGAAGAGGTGATCGGCTTCCATATGCAATAGCCCCCCCAAACCATTACTCCAACAGTCCTGTGCACATGCCTCTCAACAGTAAATCCAATATCACGTCGCTCTCCACGACGGCGTCTTACCCTCTAACGGCCATCATGCATGCCTAGGCAGAATCGCGATTCGTCGCTGAATACGACATTATGCCATTCTGCTTCCCAATGCTGCCGTTCTCTGCACCAGTCCAAACGTCAGAGGGTAAGACGCCGTCGTGGAGAGCGACGTGATATTGGATTTGCTGTTGAGAGGCATGTGCACAGGACTGTTGGAGTAATGGTTTGGGGGGCTATTGCATATGGAAGCCGATCACTTCTTCTGTTTATTCGGGGCAGTATGACAGCTGCGCGTTATGTTGATGACGTCCTACAAACCACTTTATTGCCTTATCTAGATGGCCGTCCACACGTCCTTTTTCAGCAAGACAACGCGCGTCCACATATTGCTCGTCGTACTATGGACTTTCTACGAGAAGCTGGCGTTAATGTTTTGCCGTGGCCACTCCGTTCACCGGATTTAAATCCCATCGAACATGTGTGGGACATAATGGGGAGAAGACTGACCAATTTGAACCATCCTCCACAAACTCTGGCACAGTTAATCCACCAAGTTCAAGTTGCTTGGAACGAGGTGCTACAAGCAGACATCGACCATCTTATTTTGTCGATGCCTAGACGTGTACAGGAGTGTCTACAGCTACGGGGTCGCCAATATTATTGATTTTTTTTCAAATTAATGTTAATAAAATTTCTTGGAAATATGATCGTTTCATTCTTGACTTAAGCTTATCACATTACCAAAAAATCACGTCCAGGAAACTATTCCTTCTAGGTGTAACACTTCTAATGTCATTGAGTATAAGTAAGATGAAATATTCAAAAATACTAAACAAGGAAGAAGGATATTATGTTTATCTAACATCGTGTTTCGTATTTCAATCTTAGCACTAAAACTTTTACCTTCCTTGATATGTGGAAGCAGAGTCGCGTCAGTATTTAAAAAGGGTGATCGCTCGCATGTAACTAATTGTACACTTATTAACATTTCAAGTAATTTTGTTGAATTGTGTGTGTGCGCAATATATCGATAGTTCAATACCGTAACCAAAATTGTACTTTCAACGTATCAACAGCTTTATAACAGGAAGATTTACTACCTTCAATTTAACAGTAATATGTGTTTGACTTTAGTAGTTGATAACTTGACGTTACTTACACAAATTTAGTCATGCCTTTTGATAATATCAATCATTATAAATCATAAATTAAATTATTAATTTTGTTTTTTTCAAGCCCACTCAACTTTAATCTGGCTAGTAGCATTCCACTATATTCTTCATAGTTCTTCTTGACTTGCTGACGTTTTATTCAATTTTGAAAAGGACATCCTTACGGTCGTTATCGATCTAGTTGTTGGTACATTGAAACTGATCAATAGTAGAACTCGAGCAAAAGATTTAGTAGTACTACTGATTCCGGTGGCATTTTTGGACTCTTTGGAAATTTAGAATACTTTTTGTTGAGTTGATTTCATTTGTAAATTATGAAAAGGCATAGATATCTAGTTAGCCTGGAATATTCTTGGTAAACAAAATTGAATAGAGTTGCCACAGAGACAACTACGACCTTTTATAAATAAGTTGTCAAAGTTGTATATCTTTAAGTTGAACGACGAATTGGGCTCAAGTGTATTGCAGAAGTATTGTACATTTCCTATGAATGTGTGTTTCACATCGTTCATAAGAAATTAATTTTTAATGTGGTATGGAATTTTGAGAGCCATAATTGTTAAATTACTTCTTTTTATAGACCATTCAAGTGGCATAAGTTATTTAAATCTCGATAAATAAGTATGTTCATTATAGAATATGCTTCATTGCAAATAAGAAGATTTATGTAGTACCATAGTTTAGCATAGTGCGATATATTCAGCATAGTATATTCAGGTACGTCTTTCGTGTGGATATACTTTTTGTTCGTGGTAATTTTTTTTGGATTCTAGAAAATTTTATATATGCATCTACTATTTTAACATTTGAAAATTTAAGAAGTACCAAGAATTTCACACATTAATATTTTATTTTACCAAAATGGCTTTAAACTGATCACATTGACATTAGCTGATGTTTACTGTCACTCACTGTCAACTACTACGATTCAAATTAAAATGTACCACAAAAAATGAGCTACAATGACAAAATTGTAAAGAGGGTGAAGCATTAATTATGGAAAAAGCACGACTACGTATCTTCAATGTGAAGAGAGTAGAAGCAAACAAATTTAGTGGAAAAAACTGAATTATCTGGTTCTCCAAAATGTTAAATTATGAAACAGAACATTGATCTAGTAGAATATATGGTATTACCGAATATTTTTTCCATTAAAAGTTCAGAATTCCGCGAATAAGCGATTAAAAGTGACAAGAAAGAGATGTTATTTGGTTGCCGAGAAACCTTTTCTAATTAAAGGAAACGAAGGACGAAAGTGATTTTCCCTTGAAATTATGTGTAGCAATCTGAAGATTTTTAGCAAAGAGTTGCTTTCACGAGTCAAAGAATTAGTTGACAAACAGTTGTAGGGATTTAATGATGAACGAACCGAAGAAACTAGAAACTATTGTTGGTCGCTGAATTGGTGAACGATGTTAGCACGGGTTGGAGAATTTTATGCTGTTGCTTATTACGCGGCAGATTTTGAGAAAATTTTACTTTTTTAAGAGTCCAAGTAAAAGTTGAATTATAAAAAATATACATTATTTTTATTGTCACAAAACTGATGAATTCGACAGCCCTGCAAAAAATACTCTTAAAAAATTGTTTTAATTTTAGTCACTTCTTTTGTGCGTTGCTGTGCTCAAAAATGAAAACCATTTTTTCTATCATGTAGAATAATTTTCTTACAAAAACAGGTGCATTTTAAAAATAGTAAGTAAGCCAAATACAAAAAATTGTGGAATGTATGTTTTATTTTACATTTTATTAAAATCGTAAGTAACCAAACATTTTTCATAAAAACAACATAAAATTAGTAAAACTGAATGATCTTCCTGTTTAATAGTCGTTTTAGTATCGTTTTTGCTTTCCATCAATACCTTTTTGTGCTTCTCCTGCTGTAGGATCGCTGAGTATCATCCTTATTCAACATCCAGCAATAGTCCGCTATCATGTTAATATTCGACCTCCCTTGATATTGCTTTTCCATTTCCTCTATATCTTTGTGAAATCTTTCACCTTGTCCCTCTCTGACAGCACCAAGATTTTTTGGGAAAATAGTCTAGATGTGAGTGGAGAAAATGTACTTTTCGGCTCATGTTACAGCCTAAATTTTTGAAGTTCCCAACATTTCAACTACAATGGCTTTGCAGTCAGGATCCTTTTCGTTCCCAAGAAATCTGGTTGCAACAAGTTTAAAAGATACCCATGCTGCTTTTTCTTTTGGGCTCACTTTTGCCACAAAGTTGTCATCAAAGAGATTCACTGTATGAGAAAAGCAAACAAAGGTTTGACAGCTACTCCGTGTCGCCACCTAACCAAATATTTCCCACGGTCAATCTAGCCTATTTTAAATTATTAAGATTAAACACTGTAATGCTTACTTGCCTAAAATGCCTAGTTGTCGATAATTTCAAGTGAAATTTGTTACTAAACTGTGGGTTTTTATTTTTTCCGTAATCAGCATACAACCAACTACAAGAATCACTGATTATATTTTAAACAATTTTATAAAATAAAAGTTAAGACATGACTTTTCACTTCATAGCTAATTAAGAGTGGAAATTTATTGAATCACCTAACATTATCATTTGCAAGTACTCGTATATGTATACTTATATGTACTCGTACATCGTGTGAAAATAAATGTTTTAAAAACATGTAATAGATGAACTAATGTATTTTTTAAAGGAACTACTTCTTTTGTTGCTTCTAGAAGTCAAGAAATTAAGTTTGTGCCCTGAATGACATACGGTGGTGACCGGTGACCCAGTTTATTGTTGTAAGGGGTGGTTAGGGTGGCGTGCGCCTACCACCTGTGGCCCCCCTGACCCCTTCAGTAGCGCGCGTGCCGCGCAGGTGGCCCCCGTCATGTGTGCCGGCCTCTGTCCCCAGTCCGACCCGCTTTCTCATACCAGCCCGCTAATTGGACTCTGCCGAATTGCAAAACTATTATTGTCCACGTGATTGGTCAGTCGACTTCTGATTGACCACTAGTGTCATCTGTCTCGCAATATTGCGTAGCAACCGGCACACATGCCACCATTGTCCCAGGGCTGTTTCACATAAGATTCTTAATATTTTTTCGGTTGCTTCCTTTTGTTTGTATTTTTTACGTCTCCATTGCAGTTATGGTAATTTTTAAGGATTCTTACACAAACTTATTACATATACCAATTACTTTTATTATAAGCGATTAAAGGTATACAATGGTGGTAGTGATTTACATAATTATAATTAAATATACTTTATATCGTAGTAAGAATATATGTATACAAGGAAATTTTGTTCGTATTTCAAACAGAAGTTCAATATACAACTTCAATTCCATACAACCCTCTAAATAGATGCTCGGCAAGAGCTAATGTAAGAAATAAGTGCTTTTTATCTTTGAAATCGCTTGGAAATCTAAATTACTGGAGTTCAATATCGATTTTATTAGGATAGAATTCTATTTTTATATTTTGAAAATTCTTTTTTTATTTAACAGGAACTCATATTTTAATTTCCATTTTATGTAATATTTGCGTTTTATCAGGATATACCTGCGATTGTAAAAAGCTTTGTAGTATTGAAATAAATCACTATTTGCTACTTGTAGCTACCTTTTTTGCTTATGTAACATTCGACTTAGTAAAAATTGAAGGTTTCTATGAATTTTTTTACGTAAAGGAAAAAATTAAGCATCATGTTTTATGTTAATGCACAAGTGTATAGACCTAATCGCATTTCCGTATTTCCATGATTACTCTGCGTTCTCCACTGCCCAATAAACACGATCACCCCAAATTTATACCTTCCGAGTGTATCTTAAGTAACTGGTGGAACAAAATAAATTGTTGGATATGTAAAATATATAAATTTATTTATAATTAATCTTTATAAAATATGTACATAATGGGTGTCTCAAAATTAACGCAAGATTTGAATTTGTCGCCATTTGTGCAATAAAGTGTTGGCAACCATAAAAAAAAACAATTCGACAACTGACAGTTTGGAGTTAGTAAAAATAGTGTTCCACGACAGAACAACGTGTCTTCATTAATGAACAATATTTCAAAAATAACGAAAGCTTGGCGGCCGCAGTTCGAAAATTTCATACAAAATATGGTCGGAATAGTGTTTTAACTTCGTCAACTGTGAAGAGATTAATTGAAAAATTCAGTGAGACTGGATCCGTTGGAGACACTGGTCATCCAAAAACAAGCCGTTCAAATGTTAATATCGAAGCAGTGCGTGAGAGTGTCGGTGACAATCCAGGAACCTCAATTCGGCGTCGTGGACAAGAATTGCAAATTTCAAGAAGCTCTCTACAGCATATACTCACTAAAGATCTGTGTCTCCATGCTTACAAAATTCAATTAACACAACAACTGAAGCCTAGTGGCCATGCACAGCGAAGCGAATTCGTTGAATGGATTACTGAACATAAACAAATGGATGCTGATTTTTCGAGCAAAATAATCCTAAGCAATGAAGCACATTTTCACCTTGATGGCTTTGTTAATTGCCAAAATTGCTGCTTTTGGGGATCTGTTAATCCACATGTGATTGTCGAAAAACAAATGCATCCACAACGTGTCGCTATTTGGTGTGGATTTTGGGCTGGAGGCATAATTGACCATACTTTTTTGAAAATGAGGCTGGTCAAGCAGTGACTGTTACTGGTGCTCGATATCGCGACATGATAATATAGTTCTCTCTGCCGAAATTGGATGATATTGATGTAGCCAATATGTGGTTATAAGACGATGCCACATGCCATACAGCCCGTGAAACAATTCAATTACTCCATGAGACATTTCAAGGTCGCGTATTCTCTCGTTTCGGTGATCAGAAGTGGTCCTCTAGATCGTGTGATTTAACACCATTAGATTTCTTTTTATGGGGTTATTCGAAATCACAGGTCTATGTCAACAAGCCTACAACCACCAGTACATTAAAGGAGGAGATTCAAGGCTGCATCAACGAAATTCAGCCACATTTATGCATAATGATCACTGAATATTTCGACATACGGGTGCATATGTGCATGCAAAGCCGTGGAAGCCATTTGCCCGACGTGTTATTCCATAAATCACCCTATACTATGTACTTTATGATTCAATAAAAAAATAACAATCAAAAGACTAAAAACTGTGTTTTCTATTTAATTCAAATCTCGCGTTAATTTTGGGACACCCTTTAATTATAGAATGAGTAATGCGCTGCAGAAATGGAGGATTGAACAAAGACGTAAATAATAAAAAATTGTACAGAAGGTGAAAAGCCAGAAGAAATCTAAAATTTTAGAAGATTTAGTAAACGAGAAATAGCAAACCATAAGTCCTTCCTTTATATAAACTTGAAACATTTCTACAAAATGGTCAGAACAGAACACAGTTGATTTTATTCATAAATTTGTTTTGAAGAGAGTATAAACAAGCTATGACTGTGATTCACAGAAATGTAAATGGACTTAAACACAACCATTTTTTAATAAAATTGCTCTGTCGTCTACAGTAAACTTGCATTACTATTTGTCAAAAAGTAAAAAATCTCTTATGTTAATATTTGTATTCTGGAATTATTTGTCAATAATGTAAAAATCTCTTACCATGTTAATAGTTTGGATAAATATTTCGAGGCTATTATTGTTAGGAGAACTTAAATATAGTATTGAACATGAGTCTGCAGTAGAGCTGCAGACAATAGACCACGAAACACTCTACTCGAAATCCACACAAACAGAATTTCACAAGAACTGTATGTAGGTCCAAATTTCCTGTTTTAAAACACGTATTCTTAACTTTCCACATACACCCTCGTGTTCGCTACTAGACCTTTTCTTGACGGCCATATTTATTCAAAGAAGTTGTACAGACAGGAGTCATGTCTCTGTTAAAAGGAGAGAAGGACCGGGGGTGTATGTAAGGAAGAATATAAGCGTTAGTTTCTAAAATAAGAATAGAAGTTTTCAATTATATAGTTATTGTGAAATTCAGTGTTTATGTGGACTTGAAGTAAAGTGTTTTCTGGTTTATTTAGTATAGTTGTACTGCGGGCTCGTATTCGACAATGTATTTAATTTCTGCTCAGAATGACAACTTAGTTGTCGAAATACATATATAGAATTCAAATATTAATGTGGTAAGGGGTTTTTACCTTTTTGATTAGTCACAGGCTCCAACGAAATTTACATTATTATTTTTTACCTCCTTATTGCGAGCATTTTCGGTAACATGAACGGCTCTCGATTTTTTTACAGCAATTGTACTGTAAGTTGTACTCAAACAGTTTACTAAGAGCATAGGCTATAAATAAATGTAAAGCGATTTTATTCACATAAAGTGTACTAAAAATAATATAATTTCGTTAATATTATTGAATAAATTTATTATTTCAGTTTTATAACGGATTCAATTATAAATAAATACAGTTTTTTATTGGAATTTCATAGCTTTAAGATTTAAATATCTTCAAGACGTTTCTTTTTCGTTTTAAATCAACATCACTGTCAATGGAATTGATATAATGAAGGAATTTTCAGTGAAATATTATCCATGCGGGAGAGTGTTGAAAGTCTAATCTGGAGATTTATAAAAGAAGTGTTAAGAAAATCCATCGATTGCAAAATTGTAAATTATTGTGCGAAGTTAACAATTCGAGAATGTATTTAAGTTCTGTAAACGTTATTTTGCATATTTTGCTATCTTATTTTATAAACTATGTCTCTTATTATGAATATTTTAATGGTTTCTAAAACGTACATAAAGTAAATTAAACTTATTAATGTGTACATACATACAATATATGTACATGTATATATTGTATTTGTGCATATGAAATTTTCCTTTTTTTCCGTGTAGAAATAGGGGGGAATATTTGTGATAGTAGGGTCGATCAGTAATTAGTGAGCTTCAACAAGAAATCCCATCGTTTTGGCAGAAAACTATGTTATTTTTCAATGTATTATCTTTGTAAATATTTACATTTAGTTCACCGATATTCAAGTATTTTCATTTTTTCATAAAAGAAAGCTTTAACAAACTGTTCGCAACATTCAGTTCAGGAATTTCCTACTCACTTGATCCAATGGCCAGGGTTTTTTCTGAGGAATTCCAAACATGTTATAGATCCTACAGCCTCCGAATATCTGTTTTTAAAATGGCACGTAGTGGAATGGAATACGTCTCCATTATCCGACATCCTATTTACGTACATCTTAAGTTGAAATTTAAGAGCATTCAGAGACGCTTTTTAAAGAACCTGAGTCACCAGCATTTATTCTTGCAGAAAGGTCAATCATACTCGCCTTTTAAGATAACATGGCTTCGTCTCTCTTAATACGAGAAGTGAAATTATGAGTGCTAATTTCTGGCTGACTTTTTTTACGGTAGAATCGACTGTTCTTCGGAGCTGGAACTGGTATAGATTAACCCACACTTTTCATCAATATGTTATGCGACTTTTTTGAGTCCCACTTGTCGAA
The DNA here is from genome assembly GCA_031893035.1 of Dermolepida albohirtum. NCBI lineage: Eukaryota > Metazoa > Arthropoda > Insecta > Coleoptera > Scarabaeidae > Dermolepida > Dermolepida albohirtum. The sequence goes on from JAVIWB010003404.1 coordinate 75,300, forward strand.
TGAATGCTATGACGAAGAGCGATCTTTACCAAATGTGTATGAACATACATAATATTTAATAGAATTTGATTATTATTATATCATGGATTTGTTTAATAATTTCTAGAGTATATACGTTTTCCGGGTGTTCGGTACGTTGTTCATCAAATGTACTAGTTCGTCTATGTTTAAACATGTCCATTGTTTTAAAGTGGCAATCGACTTAGATGGTTCTCGTAAACAGATTCCAGCTCAGGTTTGATGTTCTTATTTAATGTTTTATTTTGCATAACTGCTTTGTACTTATAATTTGCTTTATAGTTAGCTTGTATTCTTTATGTTTATTCTGGCCTTCTGCGTGCGTTTTTGTTTATTATTACTCCTAAATATCTAAAGACCTCAAATATCTCGAATATCCCTGTGTCGTTCTTCCAACCCTTCATTTGGATTTCTTTGACTCGTTGATTATTAGGTTTTTCCAGTTTAAGCGATTATGCTTCTTTTCAAGTTGTAATCTCATAACACCCTCCATTGCAATATTAAACAAGGTTGTTGATAATCCATCACCTTGTCTCATCGTTGACTGAATTAAATTTAAACTCTTCTGTCCTCCCCCTATATGATAGAACATTTGGATAAATCGATCAGCTTATTTAGTAGGCCAATTTTTAAAGAATCTTTTATTAACATGTCCTTCTTTGTGTTAAAAGCCTGTCTAAAATATATAAATAGTATTTGTAGGTCTATATTATTGTCATATATATTTTAATAATGTGTTTTATGATATTCATGGCATCTACAATTGAACTTCGTTGTCGAAATCCATGGCCATATTATTCAGATGTGTCCTCCATATACATATATTATTTTTTTTTGACTTCTAGTTGCTAAAATTTTATATACTCTGTTTAGAAGCATAATTCTAGTGCAATTATTGCAGTTCTTTGGGTTTCCTTTTATCAATATTGGTATTATTAATTCAACATTCCATTCTCCAGGCATTCTCCCCTCCTCCCATATTTGCACTATCAATTCGTGTAGTCTATTCTTCAGCTTTTTTCTCGTATTTTACGGGCGGGTGCAATAATATTTCATGGTCTGTCAAAGCCTCCTGTAATTGGTGTTAGGCTGTTGAACCATATGTAGGCATTATTATTGTTGCTATTATTATTATTACTATTGTTACTATTACTGTTATTATTATTATTTTGTATTATTTAGTTGGTTGCATTGCCTGGTTTCAGTACTTTATTCTTCTTTAATCTGTCAGTATCCATTGTTGGTTTAAAATTCTTCTTTATTTCTTTTTTACAATTCATACTTCTTATTATTAGCTTCAAACTACTGCTATAAAGTTAACTATGACACACGTTTTCGTGTAAAGTGCAATAGTTGAATGGATATTCCTTATTGGAATAGTGAGAAAATACGAATTATTCCAGTACTTGTATTTTCTTGTCATTTATTTATAATAAATTACATACATCACGACTTCATGACTATTAATGCCTTCCAATTAATATGCATCAAATCTGTTGTTTATAACGAATTATCACATAAACCGAAAAACGATGACTTCTTCTTTTTGTGCGTCACATATGGCTTATATAGGGGTTGTTATTACATCCCTCTTCCGGAGGACTGGACTTCGTAATCGTAACCTTTTATTTTCTATCCGACACACGGGTTTCCTAACGAGCCACCGCTCGATTTTTTTTTATTCCGGCTAGCTACATACATATATATATCCTTCCATTCAAGTAAACTTGCCTACCCCTTTAACAGACTAACATAAATCTGTGAAAAAATATGGGTGTATTAAATTCTTACACCACTTTAAGGCGGTCAACTCGAACTGTCTGACTCCAATTTTTTCTGTGTTCAAAATTTACCGTAAACAAACACCGACCGATTCATCACGCCTTATCAGGTGTTAATTAAAATCTCGCCTTCATAAATCGATATTTTCAATTTTCTAATAGAACCTGCATAGGTATACTCGTATTAGAACTCATTATTTAATGCTAACCCTTCTTAGTCCCCAGAACATATTAATATTAGAAATAATCAATCACGATGATTTTAATAGACCGCCGCTAAGGGTTCGCTTTCAGTAGGGTGAGATCCTGTAATGTATACGTATGATTTTTATGAACGTTACCCTCGTATGTTTATCAAACAAAGATGTAATTACAATACACTTATAGAAATGTCACGTGTCACTGAATCGGGCCAATATTTACGAGTATGCTTTCGATGGTACGCATGTGTAAGTGGTACTTGTGGATTGTTCTGTGAATGAGATTCGTTTTTAGTATGGTTTTCGTCAATGTAAATACTGTGAGAAGTAAGCGGCCTTATCGGTGTGGATCGAGCAATTTGTTGATTAAAATAGTTTAGTTTAACCCCCAACTTCATCTAAAAATATAGAAAATTACATATTGCTATGTATTATAGATTGAGTTTAAGATAATAAGTATAGTTGTATATGTTTCAACAATATTCGATATACACAGCATCAGATATGACTTAAGTTATACTTTATGCATTAGTTTACAATTTGTCGTATCTGGTAAAATATTTAAGAGTTTTCGTTATAAAATTTTGTATTGATGTGTATGAAGAAATATAAATTTCATTCTATTTTATTAAATATTCGATGGATTAAAATATTACTTCAATAAATGATTTGTCCGTTATTAAAACATTGAAGTTTAATGTAAGATTTAAAAACAAAGGAATTTGTCATAAGGGATGTTTCAAATTGTGTGGTTTTTTTTAAGAATAAATAAAATATAGATGGCGCACTGAATTTATCTGGGTATGTGGGCATTTAGAAAGTGTGATGTATGACATTTATAAAAATGGCTTTGTACACGGTACAACGATACGTTCAAATTGTTGAACTATTTTATGAAAATCAGCGTTCCGTGAAAAGAGAAAATTACGTGAATTTTATGGTTTACATAATCGTCCATCTGAAAGCACTATTGGTCGAATTATTAAAAAATTTCAAGAGACCGGTTCCATGGAAGATCAAAAAAGTGAAAAATACAGTCGTAGTGGTCGTTCACAAGAAAATATTTGTTTGGTTCATGAAAGTATTGCTGAAGATCCTGAAATATCCATTAGACGGCGTTCGCAACAACTTGAACTTAGTGGATCAACAACATGGCGTATTTTACACAAAGATTTAGCTCTGAAGGCATATAAGGTTCAAATAACACAGGAACTGAAGCCATTAGGTCATTTAAAACGTCGTTCATTTGTCAATTTCATCAATGAACAACAACATGTTTTTTCTCAAAAAATAATGTTTTCCGATGAGGCACATTTTGAACTTGGTGGCTATGTTAATAAACAAAATTGCCGTATCTGGGGTGAGGGAAATCCACGAATTATTCATGAGAAACCTATGCATCCTAAACGAGTTACTGTTTGGTGTGCATTACGGTCAGGTGGTGTAATTGGACCTTACTTCTTTGAAAATGCTGCTGGTGAAGCTGTAGCTGTCAATGGTGATCGATATCGTCGGATGGTAACCAAATTTTTGTAGCCTGAATTAATGAATATTGATTTAGAGGATATGTGGTTTCAACAGGATAGCGCTACACCTCACTTGTTTTATTGAGAGAAAAATTTCCTGGACGTGTAATCTCAAGAAACGGTGATGTTAATTGACCACCAAGATCATGTGATTTGACACTGTTAGACTACTTTCTTTGGGGTTATGTGAAAAGTCAGGCTTATAAAAACAATCCAAAATTAGTTCCTGCTTTGAAATGTAATTATTCGTGTCATTGGTGTGATTAGAGCCTCAATTATGTCAAAATGTCATTGAAAATTTTAACAAAAGAGTGGACGCCTGTACAACTGCAAGAGGAGGCCATTTGGCAGATATTATTTTTCGCATATAAATGGCATAACTGATACTTTAATTACCAATGAAAAGTTTATGAAAGTGGATGCAAATTATGTGTTTTATTTATTCTTTAAAAAAAACGCGAAACTTGAAATATCCTTTATATTGGAAAGGGAAATAGAGGAAATAAATGAGATTACGTCAGATTACGCAGAGATTTAGTTCACGTTTCCACATCAAGTTCGATAGCTGCATTTTTTATGCGTATTTCATTCAAACTTACACAGCAATCAAGCAGCTACGTTTAAACGTGCAGACATGGACGATCCAGGGAGAATATTATTACTTTCATCTTATAACTCATTATGAAAAGAGCATTATTTCTTACTTTTGAACAAGGTTATGAAACTCTTTACGCTTCACTTAAGTACTGATATTGCTTACATTATGGATTTATTCATTTAAACTTTTTAATTTATATCATACTTTCTGAATTTCTGTTATATTTTCGGGTAATTCTATTGGTTCATTTAAGAATACAGGAATTGTATAGAAAGTTGAATGCAGCGGATGATAGCCCAGACGCTTTCTAGTTTTGTTCTTGTTTTATATGTTTCAAAGAAATTTCTCATTCGTGGAGGTTAAATAATGTCTGCGTTACCCAAGTATACGAAAGGCAGATGATCGCCATTGTGAACCAAAGGACGGATACTTAATAATAATTTTAAAATACTAAATTCTCTCATGTTATAATTGTGCGAAAATTGTTAAGAAGAAATCGACATCCTAGCTTCAATTTCAGTGTTATTTCTCTATGTGAAGAATTTGAATTAGTGTATTTATTTTACTCATTTCAAGTGTATGAAAATCAAAGCTTTAATACTTAGATAGAGCTTAATTAATGAGAATTATTGTCTCGTCTAATTACATTATTTCTCTAAAATCTGTTTTACGTTCAAATGGGATATATACTTACACATCTTTATGAATAAAAAACAATATTGCATAGTTTCTTTATATCTACATAAAGTTGGGATATAATGACATTTGGTCATTTTTATGTGCGTACTTTCGAAAGGGTCTATTTATTTAATGTTGTTGGTTATACTTTAATGAATATTTATGATTGATTTACAAACAATTTTTATTTTTAACAAGTCTTTAAATGTACTCTGCAAACATATGCTTTATTTAAATGAGTGTGTGTAAGGCTGGATGCTAGGCCTAGTTGATTAAATGAACTCATACCAAATTCATAATTTTAAATGAAAGAAGACTTTTTAGATAAGAGTCTAAAATTAAAATATTGTACTCTAAAGAGTATATGATTTATTGAGCCACGAGGGTCACGTCAATGCTAAGGTAAATTTTGTTAGACATCGTGGTTAATTGAATTAATGAAAAAAGGTATACAAACCATTACAATGTCAGTGTTCATATTCTGTATACGTCTTTCGACAATTAAGTGGTCATCATCAGAAGACAATTAATAAAATTTGTCACAGGGAATGTTACGCGCACTACATTCCGCAAATATCAAAGACACACTGTGTGTTTGCTATTAGTGTTTAGGTGTTTGGTATTGGTGGAATATAGTGCACGGAATTTTCTGTGTTTTACCGCGAATATCACTGGGCAACACTGTAATTAATTCTTTTCCGATGATGACAACTTAGTTGTCGCAATATTAATATAGAATACGCATATTGATGTGGTGAGTTTTTTAACTATTTTTATTATGGTCACATCGATATGTAATTGAAAAAAATAAGTAAGGATCTGAGTAAAGTTTCAAAATTTTATTGTTGTGATACAATCTTGTTTAACTATACTATGGGTTCATAAGGTGGTGTACGAATACTAAAATACAAGTTTTATTTTTGCACTCTAAATCCCTATTCTCCTTATTGATTATTATATATTTATTGCAATGTCAAAAATAATATGACGATGAGACGGCTTAAAAACAAAGTCTTAAAAAAATTTCATTTCAATCATGTTTCCGCGTTCAACGCCAAAATTATGAAAACTGCGTAGCACTTTAGTGCATTATATGTACATTAAGGTAAATAATAAAAGCGGTCCAGTATAGGCGAAGGTATTTCCTGAATTTGAGAAAAGTATTTTAATATAATGTACCGAATTATCCAAATCAAACAGGTAAAGAAATAATAAGTTTAGATATTTTAAAATACCTAATACGTACAAAAAAACAAAACAAAGAATTTAATAGATTCAAGGTAAAAAAAAAACATTATGTTGTATATGTAACCAGCGGATATTGTTAAGATATTTGTGGCCGACGAGTTTTATATAAAGTTTACATTGCGTGACTATCGTACAATAGTCCTGTGTATATGTATATGTAACAGACACAATTCATGTTATTTCCAAGTTTCTTTCGTTTCAAAATCATTGTCTTCTTCTTATTGTAGACTGTCGGAAGATCGTTTTATGACGTAATCTATGCAATAAGTGGCTCCTGTTTGCATCACTTTGTGCATGGATGTGTGTATGCGTCTGTGTACATGTGTGAGAACACCGGATATTGGTAAAATTGGAAACGTGAGCTTCGAGAGTTCGAGATGGGCAAAAAACCCAATCAATCATTTTCTCAAGATCTTATACCTGTGATTTTTTAACCTGTTAATAATAAGTAAAGCTTGCTAACAAGAAACCACAAGAAAACTACAACCTCGTAAAAACATACCGCTTTGTATATATTATTTTAATTTGATTATGAAAGCTCACGCATCGCATTAGACAAGCCTGAAACTTATTTCAGTATTTTACGTGTTATTTTCATAATACGAGGGGAATTATAAAAGTTTTCTACATAATAATGAAGCAAAATACTTAAGACTTTTCTGATAATTTTATTTTTCAATGTAATCCCCCTTAATTTCAAACACTTGCACTATATGGCCTGCAACGACTTTGTTCCATAAAAAAGATTTTTGATGATCCTCAAAATAGACATCAATCCCCTTTTTGAGTTGATTATTTCCGTATGGAGCCGAATACGGACTGTATGGTGAGTGGTCTAGCTCAAAGAAGTTGCACTCGCAGAGGATAAGTTTGACTTTGGCTTTTTTGTGAACTTGCGCATTGTGTTGAAAAAGGAGGATTTTCCATAACGCAATTTGGATGTTTTTGGTGCTTAACTCCTACTTGGTTCCAAACGACAGTGGGTTATCTTCAATGGATTCACGACCTCACTGAAACTGTGTTGACCAATATTTCTCTTCGAAATGTTAAGGAGCTTTGATCGCATACACTGCGCATACTACATTTGGCAAAGAAAAAAATCAATTGCTTGTATCAAAAGACATCTTAAATGGATTTACGGGATTTAGGGGAACTGCTTTAACCAATATTTCATTTTAAAATTTAAGTAGGTCCGTCTTCATGTACTGCACACACTACATTTGGCAAAGCAAAAATTCTGTTTTATCATGACGATTGACAAATTTAATTATTAATTGAACAAGCGAAAATGTTTGAGCACAGTTAATTATCTTTCATTTTGAAAAGTGTATCTGACCTGGGAGAGACTTAGCTCAAACGAGGAATTGTTCATATGTACATGCACCTTACCAGCAGGGTATACTCTCTGGCTTTTATTATTTAGTTTGTTTGCAGCGCAACTTGTTCACAAGCGAAAATATTGTAACAGTATAAAGAAATTGTACACATTGTCGAATAATTATGTCATTCATGTTAAAAATGTTAGCAGTGTAACCATTATAAATATTAATAAAAACAAAATTTAACATTCTACAAAGTGCAGTATTCCATGCTACAAGTTTAAGAAAATAAATAGCTTGGTACGAATTTTAGTTTTTTGTTTTTCAATCATTCACATTTTTTATATAACATGTGTCATTCCAAAAGCCCCTCTTCTTCAAAGTGTAGAGATCTGCAAGAATCTCTAAGTCAACAATATTCATGGTAGTTCTCATGGAGCCTGTACTTGATTGACTTAATCACTTAAGGTTGATATATAACACTTTTTCACATTAATTTTCGTATTCTGTATACGTATTTCGACAACTAAGTTTTCATCATCAACAGATAATTAAACTGTACCAAAACGCACACTGTGTGTGTTTTGGCTTTCGACGATACAGATGGTGTATGGAACTTGTCTTGTACGGGCTTTTGCAGTAGTTTTCCAGGTGCGACACTGTTTAATTATCTGCTGATGATGACAACTTAGTTGTCGAAATATGTATACAGAATACGAAAATTAATACAGAAAGGAGTTATTTATCAAGCTTAAGTGATTAAAAAACAATATTCATCATCATCATCATCACAATACTTATTACTATGTATAAAAAGGTAAGTTTCTATGAATAAAACATCACGAAAGATTTTGCAGGTAAAAATGTAGAAAATTTAAAGGTTAAGTATATCATTATGTTGAGTGTATAGAAAAGATTATAATCTTTTCTATACACCCAATTTCATTGGCTTAAATTTGACATCAAGGTTTTGCTAAGGGAATATTTCTACAACATTTCTTATGCAAGTATTTGGATTAAATTAAAATCAGCGTTAATGTCTAGTTCTATATCATACAGTATATTTAAGAAAATTAATATTTTAGTAAAACTTCATCTTAAATTTCAAGTCAAAAGTAAATTTAAGGTATATTTAAATTGCATGTTGTCCGTATCAGAACGGATCTGAACTTGTTTTTGCTGTGTATCTTATAATAGTTTTTGTTGCAGCTGATTTATTGTTACAAATATTTAAAAATCAAGCAATAAGCATTATATGAGCGTCATGAAACCTTCCTCTGCAACCAATTCTTCAGATTTCACTTTGTATTTTTCAAATTTTAGCCACCCAAAACACCTATTTGTCTCTCTCCCTCACTTTCTTTCTCTATATAACTCACCATAATGATGTCTATGATTATTTGCAAAATATTCACCGATGGGGAAAAACCGAAAGAGAAAAGAAGACACAGATAATCAGGTAAATCTCTAGGATTGTCTATCATTGTCTTTACCAATCGGCATACAAATAATCAACAAAAGATGAATAATGACAGGTTATTATTGTTAAACAAGCGAATTAACAAATTACCTGTTTAACAAGCATCCTAATCCGAATCACGGTAACAAGTCAGTGTGTTGTTATGTGCAACCTGGACTGAAAGATAGATAGTGGCGACAGCGGCGACATCTAACCACCCAACGTGACCGGACACGCCGGCCGGACTTTCAAGAAAGCCGCGTACGATGATGACAGCACTAATCATGTACTTATAGAGTATTTACCTGATAGTTAGCGCTCTGCGGTGTTCCTTTAATCGATGTTCTATGTATTTCTTGTTTGTTTGTATTGTAAAGGGAGTTGGGCACGCCTACACCCTAGAAAGGACTTAGGATGTGGCCAATTGTTCTAGTAATTGTTTCCTATTAATACTACCATTTCGTAATTAATGTAAATAATGAAGTTTGTTATTAAATATACATTTGATTTTTATTTAATTTTCTAAGAAATTTGAAGCAACTGTAAGTCTTCGTTATTTCCACTAGAAAGACATTGTAATAAGCACGTTTCAAAAGTAATATACCAGCTAGCTCTGTGAATTATAAATTAATATAAAATTTCAATAAATACATAAAATTCTTTTGTATAGCAGTAACTTTTGGTTTACAAGACTCACTATAATTTTTGGTTGTTTCCCCAAAACTATTTCAATTATATTACATTTTATAATTTAATTTAACTAAATTTAATGCAACAGTATATGTCTATAACACAGGCCAACACACATTTTGGTGCCTGCGATTTTTTAACTGTTCCTGGGTAATTTTTGGATGCAGAATGTAAAAAAGTTCTCAGATTTGGTCTAGCAGATCTAGTTTTTGAGATTTTTCTAAGAAATTGTGTATACATTTTACGTTATAACTGTTATAATATATAATATTACTATTGACAGTTAAAAAAACAAAGACACATGGATTTAAGTATTTATTGCAAAAACTTAATTTACATAATTAGTCACTAATCACATAAAAATTTTCTTTTATACGACTTTCTAGAATGGAGTTTACTAGGGCAGTCTCGCTGAAGGCTCCAGCAGTAGTCCGCCATCATGTGGCTATCCCATCGTCCTTGATAACGATCTTCCATAGTTTTAATATCCTGATGGAATCTTTCCCCCTGTTCTTCACTACAATCACCTAAGTTTTCTGGAAAACGATCTAGGTCGCTGTGGAGGTAGTGAACTTTTGTACTCATGTTACAGCCGAGAATATTAAAATTTGAAAGCATAGTTTCCACTAATTCTACGTAATTCTCTGCTTTATGATTGCCAAGAAAATTTTGTACTACTTGAACAAATGAACACCAAGCGTTAGATTCAGTCTCGTTCATTGATGTGATGAATCGTGGCTCTTTAACAAGTTGCCTTATTTGAGGACCATCAAATATACCAGCTTTTAGTTTTCCCGTGCTAATGCCAGGAAATTTACGTGATAAATACCCAAAACAATTTCCATCTCGATTTAAAGCCCTCACAAATTGTTTCATTAAGCCTAGCTTGATATGCAAGTAAGATTTTTTCTCTTGCAAACAAAGGTTCGTTGATCACGTTTTGTTTTCCTTGAAGCAGTGTATTGAGTAGTTCCTAGTATAGGAACATTGGGTCAGGGACAATTCCAGGTCTCCATTTGGCTAATTACATTCTGGGAAATTTCTATTTTGACGATTAAGTACATATTTATCTCTTTATTTGTTGTCCTTTATCAGAAAAAAATATCAATTAACCTGTAACCTGTATCTCAAAAACTAGAGCTGATAGAAAAAATCTGGTGGCATTTTTGGAATCAGCACATTAAAAACATCTAAAATCAGATGTTAGATTTCCGGCACCAAATTTTTTTTTTCATTTTGTTACCCTGTGTAATTTATTAGACAAAGTTAAAATTAAATCAAAAAAGAAGAAATAAAAGAAAGAAAGATTTGCTGATAAAAATAAATGAAGGAAAAAATAAAATTAGAATATTAGAATTCATATTTATTTAGGATCAACCATTGCAAACCAAGGATAAAAAATAGAAGCTAAGACTAATTAAGAATAATTAAAGAAACAGTAGTATTGTTTATTTCGTCAATTTTCATTAAAATTACAGTGTAGCTTTTCAATACAATCTCCATTTAAGTGAATACAGTTATCCTAACGTGAAACTAGTTGTTTTAAACCATCTTCAAACAATTCTTTTGGAGTCTCTGGAATCCACCTATTTATAATAAGTCTTAACTCATTTAAGCTTCAAAATAGAATACCTCGTAGTGCTTTCTAAAATTTAGAAACACATGATAATCACTTTATTAGATCTGGCGAATAGAGTGGATGTGGAAACCATACTCTTAGTTTTCGTGTTCCATGTCTTGCATTGTTTTGTTGCAATAATGGCTTACGTAATTTCCCAGGTCGCTTTTTGAAAAGCGCTTACTGCGTGCACAGAGAAAAGATTCGAATAATATTCTGCCTTAATTGTAATACCTTTCGGTAGACCATCCATGATAATAATTCCCTCACAATTCCAGACTAATTTTTTATTTCAGGAATGAAATAAAGTATCCATGCTACATCAGTAGTTTTTATCCGTTGCTGAAATTTGTCTCGTAACAGGCAAAAGCTCTTGAAGTTGGTGGCATGTGTTAGACCTGTTCAGTTTCTGTTCTGGTCCTAACAGTCTTGGTACCCAGCGGGCTGAAACCTTATGCACACCTATTCCTATAAAATCTCATGAACTTAATTAACGTTAATGTCACGAACAGTTATTCGCCTATCAACTTTGAGTAGTTTCTTAATGGAAGGAACCCTTCTTTCATTTATAAAGATGCTTGGACATCCACGGCGCGAATCGTCTGCTAGTAATGTTCTTCCGACTTTAAAACAATAGACACATTAATGGACTGTATTTTTATGTTCTGTGGACTTTCCAAATATACTTCGAAAACACGAAACAATTTTTAAAGGTTTCACGTCCTTTTTAAATAAAAAGAAAGTGATAGTTCGTGATTTAGCCGCATCCTTCATGGTTGCAAAATCAGCAGTGTGGGAGTACATTAAATAAATTAAAAGAAGACTGCACCAGATAACCGCATCAGGACTTTTGACTTACCAATAATGTAACTTATAGATTTATGCAATTGAACTTGAATGAAATTACTAGAACTTTGGAAATATTCCTCGTACATGGTATGAAAAACATAGAGGAAATAAAATCGATTCATAGAAGAAACAGATCTTAATAGATCTTAACAAGAATCGTCTTTGAGAATATCCAACTAAAAAAATATACAATTTGTATGGCGAACTGGAAATTATCAATGTGACTAAGTTCACAAGACTGCGCTGATTGGAATACCCAGGAATAAAGCGAAACAAGAGAGCAATAAAAGCAAACAAACTTTGTAAACAAATTAACTGAAATAAACCACTCATGTGGAGATGAATATTAAAACATTATGAACAAAAAATAGTAAAATAAGTTAAGTAAATTTTAATTGAAAGGGTCCTTTATTCCGTCGACGAATATTTTTAACATTTTACTCATCGATGTTATAACATTCTTACAATATAAACATTCAGGTGTTCTTCATAAAAAGGGGACGACGATATTGTAAAGGTTAAGAATTCAAAAAATAAAATTTTAACCACGTCACCATTAAATTAGACACACTTCAATACAAAATAATATTTTATGTAAAATAGCACTTTAAATTCCAACAAAATACTTTTAAGAAAAATACAGTTCCATTTATAAATTACTAAAGTTAAATAAACATACAAATGAAAACAGGGCACATAAATAAATATTCTTTACAAGGAGCTTTGCTCAAAATTACACCTACGAAAAAATCATTAATTTGATTTACAGTAATAAAATATATTGAAATTAATAGAAAATGTAGTACTTTATTTCGATATGTAAAATAAGAGGTTAATGGAGAAGCTATAAAATTTTTAATGAAAAACTAAAAATATCGATTGGGTCATGTGACAATTTGCAAAATTATCAAACAAAAAAACTTGTTTATGTTGTTTATCTGACAACTTTGTTTATATTTAGCTCTTAATTCTCTCATAATTTACGTATTTTACTTTTATTTATCCGATTCCTTTCAAAACTGTAATATTCATATATTGCTGGAAGGTAAAAGTACGCGTTATTCAAATTTCACTATTCGCAGTGCGATGGATAAATTTAAATTCAGTAAACAATGAACCAACACCCGTACGATGACGAAACGCAAGATCTGTCGAAAATATGGCCGCTGTCCGTGAGAGTGTGCAAGAGAATCCGAGGCAGTCGATTACGCGTCACTGACAAGAACTCGGCCTTTCCTAGGCCACAACTTGGCGAATTTGGCGTCGTGACTTGGGTCTGCACCCGTATAAAATTCAACTGACCCAGGAGGTGAAGATAAACGACCATAGCCAACGATGTGTGTTCGCTGAATGGGTCCTGGAATAGTTGGAAACTGACCCTAATTTTCATCAAAAAATTATTTTCAGCGATAAGGCCCATTTCTGGAACAAACAAAATTGTCGAATTTGAGACGATACCAATTCACATGAGATCAAAGAGCGTCCAATACATCCCGAAAAAGTCATTGTTTGGTGTGGATTTTGGGCTGGCGGCGTCGTCGGTCCATATTTCTTTGAGAACGACGTTAACCAGGCCATCACCGCCAAGCGGGCGAGCGCCAAGGTCGATGATTACCAACTTCTTTTGGACTGAATTGAATGATATGGACACCAACGACATGTGGTTTGAACAGGACGGTGCTACGTGCCACACAACTCATTCATGCCATATTTTACATTCTGCAAGAGTGATTTGAGGGGATGGTCTTCTCACGTGGAAGTGATGTGAACTGGCAACCGAGATCATGCGATTTTACCTCGTTAGACTTTTTCTTGTAGGTCTTAAGTCACAGGTCTATGCGAATAAGCCACAAACCATAGCTGACCTCAAAGCCAACATAACCCATGCCATCGGTCAAATTCAGCCCGATTTATGCGCCACAATCATAGAAAGTTGGACATTTCGTTTGCGCGCCACCAAGCGAAGTCGCGGCGGATATTTGCACGATGTTATATTCCATACATGATGGCATCGATAGACCTATCAAATGAACAAAAAATATCGATGATATCTCACACACACTTTGTTTTACTTAAATTTAAACATAGGAAGCGCTTAATAAAAGACTTGTTATATCTACTAAAATTAAATGTACATAAACTACTTATGTATGGACGTATTCATAGAAGTAAAGCCTTTTTCGTATGTTGACAAAATATTTTACTAGAATTATATTGCAAAACTAACATTCTAATTAGGCAAAAGCTGTAAACTTAAATTTTAAAAGTTATCAAAATAATTTAATAATTTTAATTAAGAATGTATACATTACAAATCACTTCTGAATGTAGCCTAGCTCCATGTTTCCGATTTGATCTATATTTCTGTGTTGTTTAACAATTATTTGATTACTCCATTTATGTAAATTTTTCATCGTTTAATGTCATTATAGGCAAAGATTACTGACCAGCTCACTGCTAAAGTGATTAAACAATTCAAAGCATTGTTTAATAACAATCTCGAGAGAATTCTTGTTCAATAGGGAAATACATACATATGTCGTGAAGTATACGCATTATGCATATAATATAAATAATTTTAGAACCATTGTTCAGAAATATGTGCGTCAGAATATGTGTTTGTTTCATCTATGCTCCTTTTGATGCTTTTATTCTTTACTTGCAATGCCGATACGGATTTATTTTTATTTGCAATAACTTTAAGTGTTCTGTTGATTGAATTAGTGTCCGAACACGCGTCCCACTTTTCTGGTGGTCCTTGTGAAATAAAGGATCATTATTTATTAGGCTCAGACGACCATTTTTCTTTTTTATGTTTCATGACATTAAAGAGATGTGACTAAAAATAAATTTGCACGTAATACTGTGTATATATACACGATCTAGATATTTCTCGATGCTTTCATTTGTTTATTCTTCTGGGACGAGACGTAAAGGTTATGTTTTACACATAAGCAAATCATCTACTAAATTGTCGTATAAAATTGTTCTACTTTAAATAAATAGTAATATGTTTGCTTATCAATTGCATATTACTAGTGCCTCATTTAAATTATCGAAATTTATTAATATATATTAAATAACTAATGTTTCTAAAGGTACATTTTTAAATTGTATTTAGTTGTAGTTACTGTTTCATGAGACCATCTTTCTATCTGCAAAATGGTGATTCCACGACAGCTCTTCGTTCATATCTTCTCAAATACACTTTATTGGGCTTTATCGGGAGTTATGACAGTGCAATTTGTAGAATTAAACAGAATTACATAATATAGAGTCGTAAATAAAAAATTATAATCTAATAACACATAATCTAGTGATGTTCGATTTTTGCAATAGATGGAGCTTGTCCATTTCAAGTGCTAGCGTCATTAGTATCTAATTTATGCTCTGTCATATGTCAGCTGACAGTTCTAACTTCATTTGGAAAAGAAATTTCAATGTTTGAAACTTTATAAAAAATTTAAAATGAAAGAATGAAAGATCAAATTATGTATTTTCGTTGAAGTTTTCTCTTTTATTTTCAACGCTCTCAAGACAAGAATGTCAATGCCAACGATAGCTTACGAAATTTCGTGTTTGTAAATTTAATCTCAACGATGCTTCTAGGTTAGGGACACTCGCCCAGGTTGATGACGACATAATAAGAGTGTAGGTCGGGTCAAATCCAGCACATGATACCAGAGACTGCAACGTTAAGCATGTATCATTCGAGCGTTTGCTATCACAAGAAAAACTATGATAAATCAACAGGCACGATATTTGGGTTCATAATAAATTCAAAAAAATTTATTTAACGACGCCTATAAGCATCTACTACATGTTCTTTCAACATCAAGAAAACCATCCTTTTTTCAAGCAACTGATGATGGTGATTAAAAGTATATACAAACGTCATCGACTTCAGACAATCGTTAGAGGAAGTTATTCTCTTAGTATGGTGGAATTTCATAGGTTTCCTGTTTTTCAAGGAACGAAATAATTAGTTCTAATGTTTTACTGTGGGTAATTGGATAGTTCGAAGGAATTCGTTATTAAAAAATACCATACTTAGATAGAATGTACTTCTGCACTCAGTTTGGCTCACTATCCAAACCTTTCGTCTTTATACTTTCACTGGTTTGCTTCTCTTCAAAACTCCTTGCCCATTTTGTCTTTCTATTAATGACGAATTGTGAGGCTCAACTAAAAAGTGGCAAAATATTGTAGAAGATAATGGGAGATGTATAATTTACTGATCTAGTTTCTTGTATTAATAGATGACTTATGAATAGCAGAGACAAACCAGTATATTGCAATGATTTTTGTCCACTTTCTAGTGGTTATTTTAATATTATTTATATTTATTTAATTAGTACTCAATTCTTAGTAATTGGACAACACTGAAGATTAGAATAATCTTCTTATACATACTAAATATTACTGTTTCTTTAGTATCTAGCTGTTTTCCGCCAAGAATTTGTTGATAATTTTAAGGTTTCATTTTCTCAGAACACTCAAGAAGATGACTAATTAACAATACAGAAAAAATAATAACATTGTAACTGTTATAGCGCGTAACTTGCTACCAAAAAAAAAATTACGTAACATTTACCTGATAATATAGATTATCCCCACATTTCTCTATAACCATATTCTTATATAAATTGTATTATTTAAGTTATTAATATGAAATATGAATCTTTAGATAATGAAAAATTGTGGCTGATAACTAGTGTCACCTACACTTTTGTTGAATATTGTAGATTAACATGGTATCACGGCATCCATGTTTTTTTGGGTATCTTTATATTAATAAATTCCATATTTCTGACATTTTCAATAAATAGTGTTATTGTTGAAAACGTTTTACAAGTTATACCTGTCATTTATGGTACATGAAAAGAATATGAAATATTCTTTTATGGGCAGGGTTATGGTTGTAAACTATTTTATAATTATTTTGGGTTTTGCCCAATTTTGACCTTACATCATTAGCACGTATTGGATCCTCGTGCTTCAGCTTTTGCGGAGATACTTCCAGGGATTAAACACTTGTGGCGCCCCTTAAGAACTTTCTTACAAGAATCCCTCTACTCTCTAAATATTCTGATTAGCTCCTCCCTAGGAGTAGCAAAGGATTTGAAGTTTTTATAACTTGATAAGGTAAGCAATACAGGCTTCTAGTGCTTCAATCTACACTAAGCTTTAATGTAGAGAGGGGTGTTATAACTTTTATTTTAGATTCGTATTTTATAACGATATCACACTCATGGATCAAAAAAAATATCTTGTAACAAATAACACATCCTTTAAATTAAAATAAACTCAAACTATACCAAGGCAAAAATATACATTTTCCCTTTTATGTACAAGGATAACATAGTTTTTAAGAAATTTATTTTATAAGATTTGCTAAGATAATACAAACGTAAAATGTGGGTCTTCAATTTAACCACATATCATATATGTTAGACATTATTATGTACATGGCTACGTTGCTTGATATTATGGTCCACACCTTGTAATTGTGAAACACATAGCAATATGTAAAACCTAATAATCAGTAACAAGTGCTTCCAAGTAAGAAGAGTAACTTATAAATGCATTAATTCTCTAATCTAACTAAATATATCAACTAAGTGAAATGTACATACTTTTAATCTTCATTAATGCAAACAACCCTTTTCAATTATGTGAATTTGACCAACGAGTTGTGATTATCTAAATATTTATTGCATTACCGGTAGAGATATTAAACGAAATAGAACTCTATGCATACTATTCAGTTGTGTTTCCGGTTGACAGGTACACAAGACGCGTGTTTGGAATTAGTGCCGGTCGGATGCACTCTGTCGCCTGTGGGTTCCACACGAGTTGCACGTAATAATAACGTCATGTACTTCAACATATGACATAAAAGGATCCGCGTTTAACGGTTCAAGAAGAAATTCTCGATACTATCTCATCGAAATACAAGGCGTAGCATTTATAGAAAATCGATATTGAAATCAGGTTTGAAAATAAATACAATCGGAAGAATAAAAGATCGTCCACTATTCTCGTGTGTGGGGTAATTTGAATTAGATGTAAATATTTTAGGATACAATACACATAATTATAATTTTTTGTTTGTATAATTTTATGCATTTATAAGTTGGTCTTGTAAGTCTTCTTATTTGGTAGCACTTGTTACTAATTATTTGACTTTACGCATTGTTATGTACATATTTCATAATTAAAAGGTGCCAAGTATAATGTCAAGCAACATAGCTAATATGTATGATGTGTGGTTAAATTGAAGGCCCACATTTTATTTTTGTATAATATTTACTTAGCGAATCTTGTAAAATAAGTTTCTTACAAACTATGTTATCCTTGTACATAAAAGGGTACATGTATATTTTTACTTTGATATAGTTTCAGTTTATTTTAATTTAAAGAATATGTTATTTGTTACCGGATGTATTTCAATCCATGAGAGTGATGTCATAAAATATGAATCTACAATCTATTATAATGTTCAACTAAAACAAAGATCCTTTATTCGTTAGAGGTTATTAAGATTACCTACGATGTTGCTTCAGCGCGATCACTTAATGTTTCTACTACAAACTATTTTATACTTAAGATTATTTACATGAAAAGGTGTAGTAAATCAAATTTTTAAATTTCGCCGAACTAAGAAAACTAAATTCCTAAAGAAACTTAAGCCATTAATCTATCCTTTCAATAGCTTAGAGCAAATTACTGTGGGTATTGGTAGATTATAAGTTATTATTATGTCCATATTGGTAGAGCGACTTAAGATATTTAGCTGTTAACATTCATCTTTATCGAGAAGGACTAATATGCAAAACTTACAATTAAAATACGTTTCTGAGTGGCCTCTATACGTTGTATGTTACAATCATATTGTGAATTTCTGACCGTTTACTTTAATATAGAATACACAGGCATGATACAAACGGCAGACTAGATCAGTATTTGAAAAATATATTCATATCCTTATTATAAATCCTAACATCTTTGTTGTTTATA
Organism: Dermolepida albohirtum; assembly: GCA_031893035.1. Lineage (NCBI taxonomy): Eukaryota > Metazoa > Arthropoda > Insecta > Coleoptera > Scarabaeidae > Dermolepida > Dermolepida albohirtum. The sequence continues at coordinate 94,304 of JAVIWB010003404.1, forward strand.
TAGTTCACCTAACATCTACAAGTTTACTATTCATTAAATCTAAGATTGGTAACCGATGATGTCAACGACAGATGAATAAAAATTATTTGTACGTGATCTGTTTAATATATATATGAAGTAAGCCAGAGAAGCAGACCGCCATGTAGTCCGACCTCAGCAAGCTGAACAAGCAGTAAATGATGATCAACTGTATCGAAGGCCTTACTACATAAAGTCAGTGTATACCACGTCAACCTGAACACGGAGGTCCATAGCACCATGGATATATTCTGCATAATCTATTAGATTTGTTATATATATCTGTCAGCATAAAACTCATTCTGTTCTAATTGCAGTTTATGTTTCAAAATACCAAAATAAAACCTTATACAAGTGCCTCGAAAACTTTGGCCAATGTGGCTAATGACCCAATTTTAAAAATTGATACGACATAAATCTTCTTTCACTGCAGAAATCTGCTCTCCAGTGATTGGCATATTGAATATAATACAAAGAGAACTTAACGTGTGAGCACATTTTACCAGAAATACGGGCGAAATTCCATCAGGTGTTGGACTTGGGCTTTTACCTGTCTTTAAATGTAATAAAGCATCTAGTACTTCAGTCTCTGAAAAGTGGTAGTAGAGAGGATACTATCATTTAATTCAGAATATTGTTAACTCCGGTGCATTGATTGTACATATTAGTAAAATTGGATGCAAAATATTGAGAAAACAATTCAGCAATTGATTATTCGTCTTTTGCAACTTTGTTGTTGAAACTAATTGTATTCAGTATACATGGTGTTTGCAGCGGTCGATTCGTTGGACCCAATTTTCGATGACTCGGTCACACAATTCGGCCGAAACGGCTGCCATTTCGCGTTCAATGTTGGCTCTGAGCTCTTCCAACGTTGTCGGCTTGTTGGCATAGACCAGTGACTTGACGTAGCCCCAAAGAAAAAAGTCTAGAGGCGTTAAATCGCACGAACGAGGCGGCCAATCGACTGGTCCATTTCTTGAGATAACACGCTCATCAAACTTACTCTTTAATAAATCGATTGTAACGTGTGCTGTGTGGCTTGTGGCACCGTCCTGCTGAAACCACATGTTGTCCAAGTCCATATCTTCAAATTCGGGCCAAAAATAATCGGTAATCATGGCGCGATAACGATCACCATTCACAGTAACGTGACGATCATTATCGTCGATGAAAAAATATGGCCCTATGACGCCGCCGGCATGCAAACCGCACCAAACAGTTATTTTTGTGGATGAAGTGGTGTTTCATGAAGCACATGTGGATTTTCACCCGATCAATAACGCATATTTTGCTTATCGACGAACCCATTGAGCCAAAAATGAGCTTCGTTACTGAAAATGATTTTGCGATGAAATTGATCATCTTGGCGCATTTTTTCCAGAGCCCAATTGGAGAACGTACGTCGCTTCAAATGGTCATCGGCTTCAATTCTTGAGTCAGCTTGATCTTGTATGGGTGTAAACCAAGATCCTTACGCAAAATTCGCCATAAAGTGGTCTGGGCGATGCCCAACTCTTGAGAACGCCGTGAAATTGACTGATTAGGATCATTTGCTACGGACGTTTCAACGGCAGCGATATTTTCGACACTTCGACCAACCCGTTGTCTCACTGGCACGGCAACATCACACAACGAATATGTAGACTCAAATTTTTGCACTAAATTTGTTACTGCCTGTCTACTAGGGCGAGAATTACCCCCGAAAATCGGAGTTAACGCTCTTAAAGTAGCGGTCACCGACTCCGAATTTCTGTAGTAAATTTTTATAATTTGCAGACGTTGTTCGTACGTGTACTTTACCATGATGAAAATGTTAAGTTTACTGAATAAATTGACAGTGACAGTTCGATGATTAGTGAAAGAGTGCGTTCACAAATTGAATTAAAAGTTGTCAAGTCCCTATTGGAAAACCCTTTACAAGCATAACTTAATTTAAAATATGGATTCGCAAGTGACAGTAATACTTTCTTGAATGATTTGACAAAAACAATAACTCCATGTTTGAATAATACTTAAATGTCGTTAAAATACCATGAAATGATTTGGAAAAATATTAGGAAATGGTAAAGCATTCACTGTGCACGTACAATAAATAAGCACCTTTTAAGTCCGGAGTTCCCAAAGTATGCGTGCAAGAAGTCTTCAGGGGTGCTGCGACAACCTCGCCAAAACGAAAAAAAATTGAAAAATATAATTCTATAAAAATGAATTTATTAAACAGCTTTTTTGCACTTGATTGTAAATATAATCAACAATGATTTGCTCAAAATAAATACTATTCATTTTGTGTATTGAATTTTGGATTTAATGTGCACGCGCGCGTCTATTTCCAAGAACTGGTTGGTTTAGAGATCACAGCATAGAATTTATTTAAATTTAAGATTTTAGACTTAAAATTATCAGGCCTCCAGTTTTGCTTCTTATGAAGGGCGCCGCCGGAAATAATCTGATCGTTAAAGGCGCCATGGCTTTAAAAAGTTTGGGATGCTATGTTTTAAATTATGTAAATATTCATGTTTTAAATATAGAAAGTAATTCCTTAACTAGTATATATGTATGTACGTAATTATTTTTAAAGTAAATGTTTGTCCAGAACCAAACACACACTATGCTTGGCGGGCTTTCGACAGTGTAAGTCCAGTACGAACTTTGCGTTTGTGCGGATTTTGCCGTGGTTCCAGGTGCGACACTGTAATTAATTATCTGCTGATGATGACAACTTAGTGGTCGAAATACGTATGCAGAATATGAAAATGATTGTGGAAAGGGGTTATGTTAACCTTAATTGATTAAAAGTAAATGTTATTGATGATCGAATTCTATTTCCGTTTAAAATTTAGAATATTTATTTGTTAAAGATGTCATTGATTTCACAGCATTCTGCTAATGAAATAAAATTGGGTAGAAATAAATTTCGAAATTATGGAGATTTTAAATTTCATTTAAATCAACAAAGTACATTTTTATGTTTTAATAACTTATACTCTAGATCATATGTGAGCAACAACCGGCCCGCTGTAAGTTTTGATCCAGCTCGCGAGACATTCGTCGTATTATTTCATGTCTGATATCTATCGCTAAAAATTATTATTTTAAAACACTACTTTAAAATGCACTACTTTTAAACGCGGCCCGCGAACGTATTTGCACATTAAAGTTTGCCCCACAACATGTCAAAAGTTGCCCATACCTACTCCAGATAATAATAAAAATGTTATATCATTATGCAAATATTTGTATAGTCATTGAAATATAAGTATTATTATTAAGTAATTGATAGAATAATTGTCTAGAAAAATTTAAAAGAACATTTCAAGTTGAACTTACCTAACTTCTACAATTATAAATAAATTTCCAGATTCTTAAAATCTGTCAGTATATTAAACGATTTGACATGAACAAATAAAGGATTTTATTGAGTATTACCAATATAGTACACTAAAGTGCATAAAGTAACTAAACTAAGATAAATTATGGAGGAAATTGAAATATTAAACTATGTCGGCGATTGCCTTTTATAGAATATCTAATAGTTTATTAAAATGAATACTATAAGTGCTTATATGTATAATAAACTTGTTCTCACAGACACACAACTCTGTTTCTAACTTAAATGTTATCTATAAATTTTGTATTTACATTTTACTTACACACTTCTTAGGAAATATACAAACATCAATAAAATGTAGCAAAATTTAGAAAAATCAGATAAATATTTTTTTCAATATTCGAATCTAGGATATGTGTGTTTATATACATATTTTAGTTTAATTACATCATAAAAATGCAAATTCAGGCTTAAAAATATTTATTTAAAAGCATATTTACATCAAACATAATCACGTTATTTACAATAATTATTACGGATGAAAAAAATTATATTTTTACTTCACCACAGGTTTATCTAAAAGATCGTAGAGAGCCCCGATGTAACTCTGTGCCATCTGTAATGTTTCGTACTTGGATAACTGCCGATCTTGATCAAGTTGCGGTAAAAACGTTCTAAGTCTGTCGAACGCCTGATTGAGATTCAGCATCCTGCGACGTTCCCTCGCGTTAGCGGCTAGCCGCCTTTTACGTAAGATGAGAGGCGACACTTTGGTTTTCGCTAGAGATTCCGGACTCTTTATATCTTCGCATGGACTGTCGTAACTGCTGGCCACACTGCTCGCCGAACAGGACCAATCACTTGAACTGTTTTCTATGTACATGTAATTGTAGCAGCTGTACGGAGCTGGATACTCGAATTCCAATGCGGTAGACGATTCCATGGCGTAGGTCTTTCGGATTAACTTTCAGAAACGAGGTGATTTGAACGAATGTGCGTAAAACAACCCCGAAGCGTATATTTATTACAGTTAGCCCCCACTTGCGCAAAGAAAGGACGCGACGGCACGACCAATCGAAGTACGCACCTACCCCTGTGATATGGGGGTGGTTTGTGAGAAGATTTTTTTATAACGTTGAATATATGATATGGTGCAGGATAATTAAATAAGTATTACTTAATAATTCTACAATTACTAAATATGGATACGTGAGAAATAATAAAGAATATTGTTATTTACATAAGTATCTTCTTTATACATATGTATAGGTGCAGGTAATTCATCACAAAACTACCGGAATAGGGTAAAGTAAGGGAGTTACTGGTGGTATTAGATTCCTGCAATTGCTAATATTGGAAAATTATTAAATAAATTATTTAGTATTCTTTCATTAATGTTTATAATTTTATATAAGAATATTATGTTAAAATATATAACATTCTTTGTCCTACGGTGTTAGTAGACGATTAATCCATCTCACGTGTACAAAAATACTTATTTCAAATAATTATGTGTTAATCAACGTAGATTAAAATCGATATGTAATAAATGATGTAGCTAGAATTCTGCCTCGAACTTGGCATATTTAATAGGTAAATTTGTGTCCTGAAATGCAAAATAATAATTTGTTATAACTCGAAAATTTCTGTTTGTACATTATATTAATTTTGCCGTATAATTACTACTACGCATGGCATTCAGTATAACCTCCAAATATTCGAATCTAACCTAATCATGAAGTGGCATTATAGTTAATAGATCAAGCTTTTTGGCGCCAGAGTACATGCGTAACATACGTATAAAACCCATATACAAAGGGTACTAGGAAAGTTTTGCAATATAACGCAACAATGAATCGTAGGAAACTGCTTGTTACTTCATGTTGAGAGATGTTCATACGTACATACATAGTAGCCGCCGCGACATGTCGATGGGCTCAGTTAGTCATTAGCAGTGAGAGTGTAAAATGCTTGCGATGGCATCGTGGTCACGAAATGAGATAAGGGAAGTGCATTATAATTTCGTGCGTGGTTTAAACATAGACCAGTGCTTCGAAGAAATGACTCTTGCAGTAGGTGATGTTTGTCCACATCGTATAACGATATTCAGATGGTATAGGGAATTCCAAAAGGGAATTTAACTGTGGAGGATGCTGAGAGGCCGGAAAGGCCACGAACGTCAGTTACGGGGGACAACGTTACTACTGTGAGCAAAATGCTTGGCGAGGACAGGCGGGTGACCTACCAACAGATAGAGGGTACTTCAGGCCCAAATGCAACAGTAATTCGTTCGATTCTGCATGATCATTTGCACGTGAAGAAACTTTGTTCTCTCTGGGTTCCGCATTGACTGACTGGAGAGCAGATGACACGACGTGTGACTTGGTGCCGGGAGATGCTAAAAAAGTTTAATAAGGGACAATCTCGAAATGTAAACAACATCGTGATAGGTGACGAAACTTGGCTGTACTATTACGATGTGCCGACCAAAGCTCAAAACAAAGTTTGGGTCTTTGATGATGAGGACACACCCGTAGTTGTCAGAAAATCCCGAACCGTAAAGAAGAAAATGCCGTATTTTTCAAATCGAGTGGAATTGTGGAACGCGTCGTTTTGAACACACAGAAGACAGTCACAGCTAAGTGGTATACTAAACAGTGCCTGCCTAAAGTCATTGGATCTATGAAGAAACTGCAGCCAAAGTCAAGAATGGACACCTGGTTCCTCCATCACGATAATGCTTCAGCTCACCGCACCAAAGCCTGTACAGAATATTTAACCACGACAGGATTGAAACTTCTCGAGCGCCCTCCCTACAGTCCAGATCTTGCTTCCTGCGACTGGTCCACTGTTTCCGCATGTGAAAATGAAGCTAAAAGGAAGGGTCACTCCCTAGTGAAACTTGGCAGAATTAGTTTAAAAATTGGTTTCGGAGGATGGAGAGGCGTATTGAGTGTAGAGGAAATTACTTTGAAAAAATTAAATAAACAAAGCTGTATTGAAAACTTTCCTAGTGCCCTTTGTATACATGTAAATGTGTAGCTATATCCCTCATATTATCCCAATCTCAGGCCATCACACCACCGTTTTCTCGTTTACAAAACTTTTTGATCAGTAAAAGTTCCAGTAATAATGATTCAACTTTTTTCTACTAATAAAAACTAAGAGTTTTATAAATGTGCTCCATCCCAAGCTGGGCCATGAAAAGAATCACTGTGAAACCAAGAAGTAAGTTCAGATTTGTACATTGAATAATCCAAATCGCGAAATATGTGCAACCAAAATTGGCAAATCATAAAAACATGATAATACGATAACATACATCTTTTTAATCACTCGAGAAATGATGTTCAAACTTGGGTAAGTTGTGTTACCACATTTGCCATATATTCTTGACCTTGTACCATCGTTTACTTTGTCCTTCATAAAATATCTTGAATTGTGAAAGTATCAATCATTTGTTCACGTACTAAGTAATACTTGAAAGTGTCACTGGTTGAATATTTCGTAAAACATACCTCATTCAGGGTAACTTATGCCATCTGTAATATAAACACATACTTAACCGACTTATTTAACTATTACATAAGAAGCATTTTACATATTAAGTTAATTTTCGGAGGTCATGTTTTTCACGAATTCGTGCTACTATTAAAAAGCCGCTATAGCGGCTCTTGTAATAAAATTGCATGCTGCGCTTTTGTATTCTATAACTTAATACCTATTCATCATAAACCTAAAATTACATATGTGCACTATTTTAGTCGAATCGGAACCAAGAATGCAAAGATGAAGAACAAAAGGAAATGTGAGGCAATTGCATGTGCGTACATACTAAAACATTGTTTTCGAGTTTTTTCCTCTAAAAGTAAGACGAAAACGCGAAAGTTTTTCTACTCTCGTCGGAACGGTTAACCCACATCACAATGCGAACTCCGCCCAACCTCTGAACCCCTGAATTGCAGCGCTCTCTGAAAGCTATCAATTACTTAAAAGGCTTTAACTGCCGTACCGAACCGATAACTGTTATTAAGAAGATCGAACAATCAAAGATGCACGATACACATAGACACACATTTGGAAAATGTGAAATGTGTAAAAGTCCAATTTTTGCAATATATGAGTATATAATATCAACCTGTTAAAATTTTGACATTAAAAGAAACATCTATTAATAGTTTTAAAGCGCTAAATACTGATCTCGTCTATCATTCGCTGACAGATAATAAAATCTGAAATGGAATCCGGTAAATCGTTTCTGTTATAAAAGTACGACAACTTCTCGGGCGTTTTAAAACGTGTATGGTTTTTTGATTGTACGTGGGTTGTCTTTTAAGTTTTGCATATAAAATTGGAATAAAACAGCAGTTAGCTTTTAAAGACATCATTGCTTTTTGAAGTATTCTTCACAAAAATTAATATACTTTTACATGCGCTCGAACCAACTCTGGAAGCAGTTGTTTCACTCGTTTACAGTAAAAAATGCGTTTTCGACGGCATCGAGTGCTCCTTCTGACAACTGAAACCATTCTTTATTTTCAGAAAGATAAAGAAATGGATGGTCTAACAACGTTTTGTTGCGTTAAAAATTCAATTATGTTGCGTGCTGTGTGCGAACTTGCATTGTCTTGGTGGAGGATGATTCGTCGTTCAGGATTGATTTTTCGAAGCTCAGCGATGATATGCGGCAAACAAATGATCGTATAACAATTGGCAGTAACAGTCCTATGATCTTGTAGAGGATTTGTTGCTATATGACCTGCTTTCGAGAGAAATGTCGCGATCATCTTTTTCGAGACATTTCGAGAACGGATGATTTTTGTCGGCTTTTCTTCACCTTTGAACACCCAAACAGACGACTGGCGATTATTTTCTGACTCGTACGAGTAAATCCAAGATTCATCACCACTAACAATATTGTACACGTTTTTAGAGTTTCCAGCGTTGAAACGATATGAAGTTTTTTGACACCAATTCACCCTAGTTGCTTTCTGTTCTTCGGTCAACTCATGCGGTATCCAAGGGGAAACTAATTCTTTTGCACACAATTCTTTACACAGAATTTCTTGAATTGAGGTCCAAGTCCAAATAATGCTACAATCTGGCGATATGTCACATATCGATCTTCGTTGATGATCTTATGCACAGCATCGACGTTTTCCTGAGTGACTGTCGTTTTTCGGAAACCTGCTCTTGGATCGTCGCTAAGACTAATCCGTCCACGTTTGAATTCACCATACCAACGAGAAATTGTTGACTGGTGTGGTACTTCATTGCCAAAAACAGAAATCAACTCGCCTAGGCATCCTTGTTAAGATAATTGTCTTCGAAAATAATAAAAAATTAATTCATTCCAACTTGTCAACTTTGACAGTTCGTTGTATTTACAATACTACACGTATCGAAACTTTGGATTTAGGTTAACTAAAGATGGAGGTTAATTTTTAGTACTGACATTTGATTAGTGTCGCCCTCTATGTACCACTAAGCAAAACTTAAAGGGCATCCTAAGTATTGGTATAAATAGATGATTTATTTTGCAATCATCACAAGTTAAATTTCTCAGGTTAGTTTAAATAAAATAAATGTAATTCTCTTAACGGGTCCGTCACTAATTTCGTTGAAATTTTATGAATTTATTTCGAGCTTTTAAAATTAATATTTGATTAATATATTATCGTCATTTTTAAAAATAAGTCAAACAATTTCTTAAAAATATATTTCAAAAGTAATTTCATTCTAGAAAGTGTATGGTTTGTTTTTTATAACTAATATATGTTAAAAGGACATTATAATATATGGAATTTATAAATTAGAAATAAAGAGAACTAAACTCTAGTTTACCTTGACGGCTTTCTAGTGATTAATTACCTACTCATTTAGACTTTAACCTGAAAGGGTAAAAGCAATTTATTTTGTTTAATACATTTACGAACGTATATAAGTACTTTACTGTTTGGAGATTCATCAACTAAATGGAAAGCTACTGGTCTGTATTGGTCAAGGGTGGTCGCCAGCGTCTAATCAATCTTGACTTCTTCTAAAAGCACGCAGTCAAACCCACTTCATAAATAATTCATAAATGTTTCTTATCGTTGATAACTCCATTATATCAATGTGCGGATAATGCAAAATTTTTAAGATACCGAGCTATTTCGCACACTATAATTAACAAGAATGATTAAATACCGGGGATGGTTTCAATTTGAGGTTATAAATGCTATTATACCACCCTATTCTTAGGGTATATTAATTAAAAACGAATTTAATTTTACTTTCGGAAGTTGAAATATAATAATGCATTCTGTTTGAAATATTTCTAGTAGTCTACATGAATTTGGAGTTGTATTGTTGCTTTGTTTTTTATTAGTTTTGTTTTTGATAGTTTTTAATTGGATTATTAATTAACATATGATACTTGCACACGCATATATATATATATATATATATATATATATATATATATAGTAAGGACCGTACTCTTAATATCTTAAACGCAACTATTATCAGGTGTATCGGTCTGTTGAATAAAGGCTCAAACAATTTTAGTTTTCAATACTCTATATTTCGCTGCCAAAACCTTTGCAGCTTCCTCAAGAATATATATATATATATATATATATATATATATATATATATATATATATGTGCAGGGTGTATTATTCGAAAAATAATTATCTTTGATGATTTTTCAAAAATAGCTTCACTTCGAAAATATAAAGATTTTTAAAGAAATAATATATTTCATATATGAACATTACATGCATGCTAATCTACAAAAAGTAATGAAAATGATTACCACCGGCTAGTATGCATGAATTAAATTTGCTCTTCATTGATTAATTGTTTGATTCATCTACTATCTGTTATCTTAAATCATCCACTTTCAACTGGAGTGTTATAAAGTAATGATTTCAAATAGCTCCACAGGAAAAGTTCAACGAAATTTAATTCCAAAGAGCAAGCAGACCATAGAGGAGAGGAAATTCATTTCCATGAATCCAGCAGTTCTGATGTTGTATTTAGGTACTCACTAACAACCACATGACACACATACCATAAAATATGCCGGTGAACTCAAAATCGCTTTTAAAACTTTAACAACATCCAACTGTATTTGACACCACAATTCTATAAGGTTCTTTTTTACATGATAGTACCATATAAGATAGTTGCATAAATTGCATGTTCAAAAATTCTATGATGATAGCGTTATCGCTATTAAATATCTCAGGTCGTTTTTTGGAGCAGCGATTATTTACTAACTGACACAAACATTTTTTTAGAATAATTTAGTGTTACTGTAATATTATGTGGGATTTTACGCGTATACGCCATTTCTTGGCATTCAAAGAATACTATGACCACAACTTTCTGAGCTGACTGTTTCCTGTATGTTGTTTTTTATAGTGGCTTTCCTTTTTACATCTGTAGTTTCATCGGCAGTAATCCACACTTTTTTCATTTGCAATTTTTTATTACAAACACTTTTCGAGCACTTCTCGGATATGTGTTACTTCTCTTTGAAATGTACGTCTATTGAATAGTTTCTAAGCTTTTGCTCTCTGTCGGGGACCATAAAAAGTATATTATACGTATATAAGGGGTTTTCCAATAGGGACTTGACAACTTTTAATTCAATTTGTGAACGCACCCTTTCACTAATCATCGAACTGTCACTGTCAATTTATTCAGTAAACTTAATATTTTCATCATGGTAAAGTACACGAACGAACAACGTCTGCAAATTATAAAAATTTACTACAGAAATTCGGAGTCGGTGACCGCTACTTTAAGAGCGTTAACTCCGATTTTCGATCGTAATTCTCGCCCTAGTAGACAGGCAGTAACAAGTTTAGTGCAAATATTTGAGTCTACATATTCGTTGTGTGATGTTGCCGTGCCAGTGAGACAACGGGTTGGTTGAAGTGTCGAAAATATCGCTGCCGTTGGAACGTCATAGGGCCATATTTTTTCGTCGACGATAATGATCGTCACGTTACTGTGAATGGTAATCGTTATCGCGCCATGATTACCGATTATTTTTGGCCCGAATTGGAAAATATGGACTTGGACAACATGTGGTTTCAGCAGGACGGTGCTACAAGTCACACAGCACACGTTACAATCGATTTATTGAAGAGTAAGTTTGATGAGCGTGTTATCTCAAGAAATAGACCAGTCGATTGGCCGCCTCGCTCGTGCGATTTAACGCCTCTAGACTTTTTTTTTTTGGGGCTACGTCAAGTCATTGGTCTATGCCAACAAGCCGACAACGTTGGAAGAGCTCAAAGCCAACATTGAACGCGAAATAGCAGCCGTTTCGGCCGAATTGTGTGGCCGAGTCATCGAAAATTGGGTCCAACGAATCAACCGCTGCAAACGTGCCCGCGGTGGCCATATAAACGAAGTCGAGTTCTATTCATAAATGTTTTGATTGTACTTCAACCCGATAATAAAGTTTTGAAATATCTCAAATGGTCTGCATTTTATTTTGAAAAAAAGTTGTCAAGTCCTTATTGGAAAACCTTTTAACACATGGATCAATAAGTCCCGAGACTAACAATGAATACAACATTTTTTTTGCAAAATTTTTTTTTATTCATCAACATAATCACCTTTTAGGGTGATATAATGGTTCCAACGCTTTTCCAATTTTTCAATACCATGTTTATAAAAAAATTTATCGTTCGCTTCAAAATAAGCTTCAGTTTCAGCGATGACTTCCTCATTTGAGCCAAATCTTTTTCCCTGGAGCATTTTTTTAAGATCAGCAAAGAGCCAGTAGTCACTGGGGGCTAAATCTGGCGAATATGGGGGGTGGGGAAGCAGATCAAAACCCAATTCGTTCAATTTTGCCATTGTTTTCATCGACTTGTGGCAGGGTGCATTGTCTTGGTGAAAAAGGATTTTTTTTCTCTGCATGTGCGGTCGTGTTTTTGCGATTTCCTCCTTCAAAAGCACCAGTAAGTCAATATAATAATCACTGTTGATCGATTTACCTTTTTCGAGGTAGTCAATGAAAATCACGCCATGTGTATCCCAAAAAACTGACGCCAGGACTTTGCCAGCTGACTGCTGCGTTTTCGGACGTTTCGGACGGCTTTCGCCAGCTATACGCCACTCAGATGACTACCGCTTCGACTTTGGAGTGTAGTGATGTATCCATGTTTCGTCCATGGTCACGTAACGACGCAAGAAATCTTTTTTGTTGCGAGTAAATAGCGATAAACAGCTTTCTGAATCATCGACTCGTTGCTGTTTTTGTTCCATCGAGAGCAATCGCGGCACCCACTTGGAAAAAACCTTTTTCATGCTCAATTTTTCATGAAGGATAGTAAATACACTTCCATATGATATCTGTGTCATCAGCAAAAGCTTCACTTTACGATCTTTCATTATAATTTTTGTCACTTCACTCACATTTTCCGGTGTAACGGCTTCCACAGGTCTACCCGAGCGTTCCGCGTCATTTGTGTCGGTACGACCACGTTTAAACTCGGCAAACCACCGACAAATCGTTGCTTGTGATGGACAAGAGTCCGGGTAACATTTTTCAATCCATTATTTTGCTTGCGTGGTGTTTTTACCCATTAAAAAACAATGTTTTATCAGAACACGAAACTCGGTTTTTTATTGTTTAAACAAACTGCAAAACGACTTTACTCCAACCTCGATAACTCAGCTGTTTCTTTCGACTTAAAATTTCGACACGTTTCAAGCAAAGGTTAGTACTCTAGAAAGACGTGGTTACTGGTTTACTACGAGCGCCATCTATTGGTTAGTCTCGGGACTTATTGATCCATGTGTTATATATAAACATGAGTCGAAAAAATATTTGATAGAGTACCAGTCGTGTTTTGTTATCTATGTATCGTTTAAGTACTTATGTATATACAGTATTATACTCGTATCTCTCTGTATAAAAATATGAAAATATGTATATATCGTGTAACAAACAATGGCTCCATATTTTAATTTTGGGTAGTTTATTAGCCATTTGTGTGTTGTGCGAAAAAGAGTGTGAAAAAGAGCTTTTCTTTTTCGTTTTAGTATCATGCATAAACCAAACCGTTCAGGGTATATGTGGGCAACCACCCGCTGTAAGATTTGATCCGGCTCGCGAGACATTGTATTATTTCATGTCTAATATCTATCGCTAAAAATTATGAACACTACTTTTAAACGCGGCCCGCGAACGCATTTGCACATTAAAGTTAGGCCCACAACATCAAAGGTTGCCCATACTTGGTTTAGACTAAAAAATCCTCACACTAGCCATTGTTCGATGATATTATTTTGTGAGCTTTCGTTGTCGATATAGAAGGCTAATTTTAAAATTAAACCATTGAAATATTATACGGCAAAAAATAATTTTATATGTTTATAAAGCAAAACAAATATTTAGCGTGTGCTGTAAAGTAAATAATATAAAAATTACAACAAATACATAATTATTACAGTACTATGCATTATATGTATTTTCTGCAGCAGAATAAAAATACTTCGATATTATAGTTAGATATTACTTTTATTATTTCGTTGTATTATATAACTTATATTGTTATATTAAATGCCACAAAGGAACCGTTCTTACAAATGAGAGGAAGTGTCCAAATCTAATTGTGAGTATTACTTTAAATTTCATGTTCGAGTAATTTATAATAAAGGGTTTTTAGATTCCAAATTTATTGATCAAACGTTGTTACATGATTACAGTTTAGTGAAACATATTTCGTTTGCATATAAAAGTAAAATATAGTAATGTTATGGTAATGTCAATTAGGTAAGTAATAATCTATTTGTAATAAGAACTTCATAAAAATTGCTGGGGAAGAAGTAAGAGGAATCGGTAATTCATTTATCCATATATTTTATAACTTCTTGAAATTTCACACATTAAGTAACTACAGTACCAGTTTCTCTTTTGCAATATAATTATCATTAGACCTATTTATATTCTATATCTGATGAGGAACTATATTAATTACGTCAAATGTATTTATATTTACACTAAATTGGTATAGATAAATATACTTTCCATTCTTTACAATATACAGGTCGGACGAAGCTCATGCAATTTTTCTTTATATATAGGATTTGGTCACGGAACTGCATTCTGCTAATTGACAAATTAGTATCACTCGTCCTCATCTCATTAATAATCCCAGAAAATCGCAATGAATAAAAGGAAGGCACGGATATGCGGTAGGTTATGTTGTATATAGGAAGAAACACTCTCCGACGGGGGTCAACTTGGAAACAATATCAAAACCGCGGTATCTTTTATTCATAATTCGTTACAATTTCAGCACTTCACGTGAGTTCCTTTTAGAATTTTGACTACGTGGAGGGATAACGCGGCGGGGTGTAACTTGAATGAAACGCTATTCGAAGTAAAACTTGTGGCATTATCGTTTCCTATCATTTTAAAAACATTTAGAGTTTTTAATAAGAGATGTTTAATTGGAAATTTAAGATGAATAGTCGCTTTGAAAATTATGCGAACCTTGACGGATTGCTAAAAATTACTGTATATTGTAAAAAAGCGAATTTATGAAATGTGATATATTGTAGTGTCGTAGTTTTTAGAAAGTTTGCTTATTCTTTATATATACGTATACATATATATCTTTGAATTATAAATTTTTACTTACTATATATTTTGATATTTTTTTCTTTCTTTGTAATAATGTAATTATTCAAGATACGAAGACTGGATGTGCGAATCATTTAAATGAGTATAGAGAATTATTGAAGAAAATTAAAAGAAACTCTAAGCACCTGCATCGAGGTCATCTGATTCATGTTCAAAGTACCATAAGAACTGATCCACTAGAGTTTTGGTCTTACGTTTGTTCACGACAAAATAATTTATTCATTCCAATTTTCTTAAAAATAATCATGACAACATATTAGGACGATTCTTATAGCAATGGTTGATGGCTTCAGAGAGTTTTCTCAGTTGATTTACTTAGAAGAGTAATACACCATGCTCATCTCACAGGACTAAATAATTCTGCCATTAAGGTTACTTTTATTTCTAAGGCTGAGGTCTTCCTCTCAGAGAACTGAAGAATACCTTCACAATGGGTTACGATTATATTCTTTCTTTTTTGGTAAACGACCGCGCTTCCAACTTTGTCAGGCCTTTATGTTTTCTATTTAATTTTTCGTTGGAGAATTCAGTCCTTCTTGAATGCTGGAAAATTGCAGAACTTACTCCTAATTATAATACAAAACAGCGATATTAGTTTAATTGAAAATTATAGGCTAATTGCTAGAATTAACATATTTGCCAACGTTTTTGAAGTATATCTTTACCGTTGCACTTATTCGAAATTGAAGCCTTTTACATCTTAATTAATTAAGGTTAATATAATCCCTTTCTACAATAATTTTCGTATTCTGTATACGTATTTCTACAACCAAGTTGTCATCATCAGCAGATAATTGATCACAGTGTCGCACCTAGAAACATGGCAAAATCTGCACAAAGACAAAGTCCGTATTAGACTTACAACACTGAAAGCTAAACACACAACTGTATATTATTTAATGCGAAAATTATTAATTAAGAGGCTATATTAACCTTTATTGATTAATTTAATTAGCCACAGTCTCCATTCAAATTTACCTTCTCATATCTGTAGTTCAACACGATTTCGCCAGTAAGCGTTCAAC
The DNA here is from genome assembly GCA_031893035.1 of Dermolepida albohirtum. Taxonomy (NCBI): domain Eukaryota; kingdom Metazoa; phylum Arthropoda; class Insecta; order Coleoptera; family Scarabaeidae; genus Dermolepida; species Dermolepida albohirtum. Next base: position 110,337 of record JAVIWB010003404.1, read on the forward strand.
TATAGCGAATCTCTACGTTCTTATTCAGTATCTTTGCGAATAATTGGATGACAATATTCAAGTGTAAGTTATTTACACCTATTTTTTTAAACCATACGGTTTTCTCCATTAATGTTACTTATTTCTTCATATTAATTTCTACCGCAGACGTCCCTCAAGGTACGAACTTGAGGCCTTTGATTTTTCTAGTTTTCGTCAATGATGTTTTGTAATGTATTTACCGATGATTTAAAGCTTTTCCACCAAGTAACCCAGGTTGGTGATTGTGAGTTCTTATTAGATTAGATAGATATTAATAAGCTGAATTAGAGTTTGTTTGTGGTTACCAATGTCCATCGGTTGCATTTATAAAACAATGGACAGATGTCATTGATGTCCAACTCAGATGAGTTTAAACGTGACTAGTCCAGTATATTTGTTGAACAACACAGTGAACGTTCAACAGGTGCGCGTATTCTAAAAATTATTGAAAAAGTAAGTAGTAATAGTACAATTACGCCAAGATCGAGACTGGATACATTTCTTGTGGATTAATGATTTCGATTTCGCATTACAAAAAAATTATTTGCAGAACGATTACCGCCTTTGTTAATTGTGAGTCTCAGAGAATGAATTGAGCGAAAGAATTTTGCACCGAATAGTTGAAACATAGATACCCTATTATAACGTGTACTCAATCGACTGAGGCTGGCATAAGTGATTTGAAGAAAGCAGCCACTGTACACTCGGCTGGAAATTTTAAGACTATTGTTCTTTGGGATTGTAATGGGATTTTTCTTATAGATTACTTTCGACAAAATAAAAGGATAACAGGCGAATTCTATTTATCGCTTTTAGATCAATTGCACGATATACAAAGCAGTAATCAGTGTCTCTTTTATGATAATGCACATGCTCACATTTCGTGTTTCAATGACCAACATTCATCAACTATACATATTTCGAAGTACTTCCTTATTCAGTTTATTTGCCAGATTTGGCTCCCTCAAACTTTTTCCCTGTTTCCCAACCTGCAAGCTTTAGTCGGTAGCAAGAGATTTGGGTCGAATCGGTGAACCAAATGTTGCGTGTTACAAGAAGAATACATGAAAAATAAAATATTTTTTTGGCTCACTAGTTATTGAATCATCCACAGATATATTATCTACTATTTATACTTATATACTCCTGGGTATTGTATTATACAACCGTAGGTACAGGTTCGAGTCCTGCCCTATTGTAGAAAATTTTTAATTAATTTTCTAAATTTAATAATAACGACAGAATTGCATGAAATGTTAATTTTCGTGTGATTTTATTCTTACTTCTTCCGTTTCTGTCAAAAATTTTAATTTTACCTTTGTTCGAACCATTGTCTAATATTGATTATAAAGATATATTTTTCAGTCAATATAATATAAATTATCAACTTATACATTTGTTTGTACTTTTAGCAGAAGCATCTACTTGCATGTATATATGTACATTTACAAAGGACAACAAAACGGTACAAGGCATTTACAGATGCACCAAGATGATTTGGAAAGTGATACGAAACAAGGTGCAGGAATTTTAAAAGGGGAGTTGCATTTTAAATACTTTATACATAGATGAGGTAGATTTGGCGTTTGTAGGTGTCTTTTTGATAAAAGCACCTGCCTCTAAACTCACAGGAACTTTTACATAAAATGTTTGTTTTAACGACCAGTCCACAGTATTTTGTTTTAAGTTTCTCCTAATGTGACACATTTATGTGTGTTTTAAGTGTCTTTAATTTATATTGTAATTAATTATATGAAAAGATGCATATCAGAATAGGAAACTAAAAAAAAGAAATTTATATGCACATATGTATAAAATTGCATCAAAGATAATAGGTTGCGTTCAATAAAAAAATGTCAACTCTTATTACATATATTTGTCTAATTCTAGCTGTTCAATTTTCATTTATGAGTATGTCATATTGTAACACTGAACCCTGTCATTTATCAAAGAATTTCAATTCAATTAAAAATAAAGCAACAAAGTAATTATGCTGCATATAAATGCAGTGAAGAAAGGTGAAATAATCGCGAAAATAGACGATGAGTGGTCAGTGAGGCAAATTAAGAAATTTTACAACGTGAATAAGAACTAAGAAGAAATTACAATTAATAGAAATTCAGGTTCAGGATAGCCGAGAAAGTCAACTGTTGAGCAGAACGCTGTTTTGATTAATAATTTAAGAGACAATCCATTTTCAACAGTAGTTGATACTGTTTCAGCAAAACATTTTCTAGTATCATACCATACAGGCCATCGCAGAATAGCATACTCTGACTTAAAATGCCACGTAGCAGCAAGGAAAATATTATTGTACAACACTTACCATACAAAGAATCAAAAATTAGGTTTGCTGTAGAACATATAGCTCATAACGAACAATTTTGGAATCGTGTAATTTTCAGTGATAACAAGGTTTTCCAATCCTCAAATAATAGCAATTTTCGCATGTATAGTCCTTCGAATAGACGGTTTGACGAGAATTAATATTATTTTACAGAATTGGAATTCTATGCTGTATTAGCGAAAGATTTAATAGTGAACCATATATCAGAACTTTAGAAAATGTTATGCATCCTTCTGTTGAGCTACTTTTCCCTACCAAACGATTTTATCTTCCAACAAAATAACTGGCCAGTGCATAATTCTTTTGTAGTGACGGAATGGCTTCGGGCCCACAATATTAATATCCTCAACTGGTGTAGTAAAAGCCCAGATTTGAATCCGGTAGAAAACATTTGGGTGATATTAGTCAAAGAAATTCGAAAAGCAAATGCAGACCAAGAGATGTTGAAGAACTCATTACATAAATCGATATCCAGAAGATTAAGAGACGTTACAGATCATAATAGCGGAAATATTAAATAGTAATTGTTTTGTTTTTTTTAATTAAATATCGTTATTTCGTAGCGTTTGTTATTAAATTAATACTAGTATTGTTTACTTTAATGTAATTATTATTTAAATATGGGACGAAACTACAAGTTTTTACCAGAAAAAAATTATATTGATACTAGGTAATAATAACTGTTCCATTTTCTTTGGTAGCGCCTGTCCATACGTATATACCAATAGTTTTGAGTCAATTTTATTTTTATACAAATTTAAAAATAGGGCAAGGTAAATATTTTAACCATATCTTTCCTTTTAATTATTAAATGCAACATTAAAATTGTTTAGCTAGTTTTAAAACTGTGATTCTTTTATAATTGATAAAAAGGAATAATATAAATTTTCCTTTCTAAATGCAATTCCCTGAGAAGAAGAATATACGATATCTCAGAAATAACAAAAACTGTTTTCTTTTGTTTCTTCTTCTGCTTTTGAAATAGAAGGGTCACCTGTTTTAATTGTTATTATATTTATTTGAAATATTATTATTTTAAAATAATTATTTTATTTATTTGAAATATTATTCTTCTTCCTAAGTGCGCAAATTTTTTTGCAACTACCAGACAGTGCTCGACATAAAAAGAGTGTGATTTTATGAATGTAACTTTAAAGCGATCCAGTATAACTTATACCAGGTGAACCGGAAAGCCATTACCGGTTTTTCTAACAGTCGAGTATCGTGCCTGAAAAAGTGCATTTGCGGCACGCATTACTTTTCTTATTTAATCAAAAGAAAAAAGTCGCTGAAAGTTATCGCTTGCTGGTAGAAACTTACGGTGAGCATGCTCCAACCATAAAAACATGTGAGGCGTGGTTTCTACAATTCAAAAGTGGTGATTTCGATGTGCAAGACAAAGATCGTTCTGGTTTGACGATCCAAAACTGCAGGAGTTATTGAATATAGACCCAACCCAAACTCAAAAACAATTGGCAGAAGAGTTATATGTAGCTCAAGAAACGATTAGAGACCGATTACGAACTATGGGAAAAATCCAAAAGTTGGGAAAATGGATTCTACATCAATTGACCGACAGGCAAATGGAGAATCGAAAAATCGTCTGTGAAATGCTGCTTCGGAAGTCATTTCTGCATCAAATAGTGACGGGTGATAGAAATGGATTTATTTCAAAAACTCTAACCGCAAAAAATCATGATTATCACCTGGTGAAGCCGGCCCATCGACTACAAGGTCAAATCGTTTTGGTCAATACTCTGTGTTTGATGGGACTAGTGGCGTGGTGTATTACGAACCATTGAAACCTAGTGAAACAGTTAAAACTGATCGCTACCGACAACAAATTATCAATTTGAAGCATGCGTTGATAGAAAAACGGCCAGAGTGGACACAAAGACACGATAAAGTGATTTAACAGCACGAGAACGCGCCGTATCATCCAGCAGAACCGGTCAAGGAAGCGCCGAAAGAACTTGGATGAGACATAATATCTCACCCGCCGTACTGTCCGAGACTTTATTCCGTTGGACTATCGCCTTTTCGCATCCAATGGGACACGTGCTTGCAGAGCAGCACTTCACTAATTTCGAAAAAGTTAGAAAATGGCTCGATGAATGATTCTGCTCAAAGGACATATAGTTGGCATCCATAAACTGCCAGAAGGATAGGCAAGATGTGCAGCTCTGCTCATATTGGTTGTACGTTTTTACATGCCAGACACTTTATAGTATATATGTACATTAGCATCTCTCTAAAATTTAACAGATTAAATCTGACATATGTCATTTTCAAATTTCGACTTAAAAGTACGAAAACTAATTCTTCTGAATTTTCTAAAATGAAAATTTTATGAGCTTCGTCTAATTATCCATGATCACGTCGTAATCAGTGTGAAATTCTAGTACATTTCAATGTTACCATACAATAGTAGAATAGTGTTACGTGGGGGTGTTTTTAGGATTATGAGGCAGCCATCGACAACTATTGATAGAGCAATTGCAAAAACGGGTTAGTACAAGATCATGTTTGAGTATTTTTTGTTAAAGTTTATACATCGCGTGGTAAAATTTGTTAACTATTTAACCAAAATTGTTAATTTGTAGGCTTTGGGTTGTACCATAAATTTCTCATTGGTTTAGCTGGCTTGTGCCACTTTTCTGAAGCACTAATACTGACGACTTTAACGTTCGTCATACCCTTAATGGCATGCGATATACCACTATCAGACAACATGATAGTATCAGTTAATGTAGTTTATTCAATTGGTACTAGAATCTTTTTAAATAAGGAAATTATAAACAAAATTTATTGTAGGTGAAGCATTTGGTGGACTTTCATTTTGTGCTCTAAGTGACGTGTTTGGGCGAAAATATTTAATACCTATTTTATCGGCCCTAATATTTGCAAGCACTCTAGCGTGTAGTTTTGTTCATGGATCCTTATTTCTCTTCATATTTTTAGTATGCTTGGGCGCAGGGTATTTCTATAAATAAGTTTATACCAAACCATTTCAACCTACAATGCCTTTACTAGGTTATCAGCAAATACTATTATTATGAGAATTCATGTTTCTGAGATTTTACCAATGCATAAAAGAGGAATCTATTTAGTCTTTTTAAACATGTTTTGGACATGTGGTTTCTTTGTTTCGATAGGTAATATTGTTATAAATCTAGTTTAATTTACATAAAATTATTTCAGTTTTATTTCTTCAGCTATGGCCTGGGGATTTTCTCCATTAGCTATTCGATACTACAACAAAGACGCTAGATTCTTTACTTGGAGAGTAATGTGCGCCTTATCCAGTATCTTCAGTATTGTCATCGGATGTGCCTCCAATTTAGTGAAATCAAGTGTCCGATATTTATTATACAGTAAAAGACACAAAGAAGCACTAAATACACTGAAAGAAATGTTTGCTATAAATAATTCTAAAAACTCAGAAGATTTTAAGGTAAGGAATGAATCAAGTTCTAGTTGTAAATAAAATATTAAGTTTTTAGATGAAAGAATCGTCATTACAGAACCAAATTAATGATTACGGAATTTTCAGAAATATACCAATACGGGTATATTTTGAGCATGTCTGTGCGCTTTTAAAGACTGTGCACAGTGCCATAGTATTGCTCATATCGAAGAAGTTTGTTTTTAGATTTAGTATAATGATATATATGAAAATGGTTACGTCGAGTGGGTAAGATATCTTTATTATACACAGTCAGTCGCAGAGAAAACGAAACTTCTTTAAAATAGTAATTCTTAGTGGCGCCATCTATTAAAAAAATATACGTCGGTAAGGTAGATCTTTCACCAATGTCATGTCAAAATATCATGACATTTTCATTATTAGAAGCAGAGAAATTGCGCATAAAGTAACAGTATGTATTTGACATTGGTCGAAAACTGGATTTTAAGAAAGAGCAAATATCAAGTTCTGTTTTAAACTCGGTAAATGTGTACTGATAAGCTTAATTTGACGAAACGAGTGTATGGTGACGCATGTTTATCACGTACGAGTTTGTATGAATGGTATAAACAATTTAAAGACGGTCGTACGGATATAAATGTCGACGAAGATCCTGGTGCAGAAAAATCTGTGGTTACGGAAAGTAACATGGAATTTGTACGTGAATTGATCAGAAATGAGGCGAAATCCTCATTGCATTACTTGAGAATGGAATTAATATTTCCAAAGATTCAATGGCATTTGGGACTGAGAAAGATTCGTACAAGGTTTGTACCACACAAGCTAATTGATAATCAAAAATTGCTCCGAATTCAACATTGTACAGACTTGATTAAAGACTCAAAAAAGACAAAAACTTCAGGTATTTCATTGTAACTGGCGATGAGATGTGGTGTTTTCAATATGATCCAAGATCAAGGGTCAAAGCTCTGAATGGAAGTATCCAAGCGAAGAAAAACCGAAAAAAAAACCATTTAGAGAAGTCAAAAGTGGAGACCATGTTAATTTGTTTTTATGATCCGAAAGGCATAGTGCACAAAGAGTTTGTACCAAGTAGTCAAACAGTACAACGAGTGATTCAGTAGTATAGAGACCGATGCGAGTAATTAGGGATTATGGAAGAATGAACAAAATAGATCATTGGTCTTTTTTGCAAGACTCAAGGAAGAAGGTGTTCACTTCTTAACCCTTATAGTTATTGAAGACGAAATATAAACGTTTTTGACATGGAAAACATTAAAACTTTAATAGAGGAAGGCGGCTATAAACTTAGTAACTCCTCGAAAAAATTTATAGAGCAAAACGACAATTGAGGGAATCAGTCTGATAACAAATTCTATATAATAATTCTATATAATGAGTGTTTCATATGTATGACTCAAAGAAGAAGGCGTCGACGTCTTAAACTTTATAGTCTTTGGGGTGGAAAACATCAAAACTTTAACAGAGTAAGGTGGCTATGGACTTAGTAACACTTGAAAGAACAACTGAGGAAATCAATCTGATAACAAATCCTCTAGAAGTTTCTAGTACGACTAGCGAAACGTCGCTACGACTAGCGAAATATGTATTGCAGGAAGTAGAATTATCATTAATGGAAAACTGTAAAAGTATACATTTTTAAATCAAATTTTGTACAATTATTACTGCGCAGAGAATAATAAATGACTAAAATTCTACTGAAAAATTCGTACCCCTTATAGAGAAAATTAATAATAAAGAATTCATTCGCGTAAGCGAATACACTCTGCTATTCGTCTGGGAATGTTTCTGAGAAGATGTTCTATAGATTTCTGTGGAAGCTTATTCCAAGCAACATACAGCTGTTGTAAATTTATTAGAGGGTTAGAAGGCATACCAACCCTTTGTCTTGTCATATCCACACCATGTTATATGGGTGATAGATCTGGCGACTGCACAGATTAATTGAGAATATTGATATCGGCCTCTTTCAGAAATCGTAATGTAAATAGCTGCAACATGAGGAAGGGAATTATCTTTCTGGAATGTGACCTCATGAATATATAATAAAGTAAATGATTCCAGAACTTTCTAAATGTAGTTTGGAGAATTTAAATGGCCTTAAAGGAATGCTAAAGCAATTCTACTTTCTATGCCAATTCCACCCCAAACTATCAATTGTCTAGAAAGTGCAGTCGCGTTTTGCAGAGAAATTTAGAGGCCGTTTTTCTCCTCTTCAAAATTGCACACCTTAACGACCATCACGGGCCCATAAACAAAAGTAATAATGCAATAAATGTATTGTTCCACTCATCTTCCTAATCTGCCATTACATAATTACAATCTAAGAGCAGAACACTGAGAGATAGTATTAGCCTTGGACGATAAGAAATTAATCTATATGTATGGAACTCGTTATTTTATAACCTATCTCTGCCAAGAAAAAAAAAACATTTTCCACAGACTTCAAGGGTATTATGCCTTAAATGTTTCATCCGCCTGTTCGGTAGTTCTTGTAGGTCGTCCAGAACCTTTTCTACGATGTTGTCCACTTTCTTGATACCAACCCCTCTAACAACGATAACCTTAGTAATATTTCTTTACATCCTCCTAGAGATTTCACGAAATGCAATACTCCCTTCATGTAGTTCAACGATGCGATCCCTTTCAAAATCGCTTAGGTGACGATAGTTTGGTTGTCTTCGAACTCTTGCCATTTTAATACTATAATTTACAGGTAATTTTGATGGAGGCTGTGGTTGGTTAACTTTATTACTGAAGGTTGATATACAACCACTTGCCACATTAATTTTAGTATTCTGTATACGTATTTCGACAACTAAGTTGTCATCATCAGCAAATAATTAAACGGTGTCGCACCTGGAAAACTACGGTAAAAATACCCGTACGAAAACAAATTCCGCACGCGAAAGCTGACAGCCAAAACGTACACTGTCACAGTGTACGTTTTGGCAAGGGGTTATATATCTACCTTCAATGACCAAACTATAATTTACGTTATAAATAATCAAATAACAAAAGTAAACTGGAAGTAAATTTTACTGGAGACTGCGATTGATTGAATTAATCAAAAAAAAAGTAAATAAAACCCACAATAATGTTCACATTCTGTACACGCATTTCGCAACTAAGTTGTCACCTTTTTTGATTCAAGTAAACTGATCAAAAAAAAAAAGTTCAGCCAAAAACGACACAAAAGTTTTATTGCTTTCTTTCTACCTTTTTATGTCATTATTCCCAACACAGTAATTTTAGTTCAAAATTTGCTTTAAAAATATTTAGTTTTTACTGAGTGATACGTTTTTTGTCACATAGTATATTTTGATAATTCATTAATTTCCATATTTATACCTGTTGTACACACATATAAAAAAATAATCTATTCAAAACCGATTGAAAGGAATGCAAGTATGTATTTAAAACTGTGAACTATGTAGGTCGTGCCATGCTGATACATTTCAATCAGATGTAAGTAACGCTGCGCCAATTAAATTAGACGACGTAAAATACCGAAATATATGTTAGAATGTAAATATTATGCTACACATCTCTTCTATATTTCGAACCGTATTTATTTTTCTAGCGTTTCATTTAGAGAAAGTTGAATAACGATTTTGAATTATTTAGGATTTCCTTATACCTGCATGTAGTCCTGTTCGCTCCGTCGTTTGTTGTTCTTCACTCTCCGAAAATACATCGTAAAACGTGCGAATGACTTCAGGAAAATCACCGATTGTTGTTAGCGAACTCTGTACAAATATACTTCTTTCGAGGAAACACACTTGTTCTGTCAAGACGTACCCTGAATTTCGTCTATTTTTATGTTGCATTTATGTTCGCTGGAAATATTTTCCGCTGGTGAAATTACAGATCGATTTACATACATCGAAAATATTCACGAAAATATTACGCTAGACTTAAATGTACACACTGTGTGCAAACGGAAATTTTTTCGTTGGAATGTTTTTTTAGGTCGTTATCGAGAAAAATATCTTCCTTAACTGACTGAAATATATTTACTATTTTATATTGTACATATATTACACCATATATTATGTTTTAAGTATGACACAAATATTAAATATCTAGAATTTTTAATAATAATCTATAATAACTGATACTACAAAGTAGTGCCAGTTAATATAACACTTAGAAACTTCTATAAACCGGTTCTGACATTTTAAAAAAAGAAAACGAATACACAGATATGTATTAACGCTGGAGTGTATAAAAATATGCTTTGGTCGACATCAAAAAGTTCGTCTCTGTGATTAGGAATGAAGATTTGAATCAAGGTCAAGTGGAAAATGGAAGACCACAAATTAACCAAAGCGTAAATTTTAGACTTTGATATCGACAGCAGTGACGGCCAACATCAATAACACCAAGAGACGATAGATATCGGCCACAATGGCATGTAGAAATCGCGCTCTTAACCCTGACTTGAAGCGAATTTGAAAGGCTACTATCAACACAAACAATAAAAATATCATTTACACGTATGTCTTATATGTTCGGGGATTGTTGATGTGTTTCCTCTCACTGCAGAGTATAGAAGAACCCGAAGAAATGAAATTAGTTTGAGCTGTACTGAATGAAGGTGAGCATTATTCAGTGACGAATCCAGATGTTCGTTGCGACCAGATAGCACGCATTTCTGATTTGACGGGAATCCAGCACAGGCAATAACCCACAATTTGTTAAGAAAAGACTTCAACAGGAGGATTGTAGCGTAATGGTATGGTCCGGGACGACACGTTAACATTTATTTAATAGAAAATAGAGCTCCCATTTTCCGGAGATATTAGGATGAGATTCTGTGACATCTTAATTTTCCGTATGCAACAGCAGTGGAGAAGGATTAATTTTTATGGGTCACAATGCTCGTTCTCATCGAGAGAACATCTTAATAAATGGAGTAACGAAGTTAGTACAGAGAGAATCGAGTGCCCAGCTAACTCTCTAAATGGTAATCCAATAGAACGCGCTTGAGATCTTGTGTGAAGACGTGTCACTGCACTAAATATGCCACCAAGAGTGCTTCAGGCATTACCTATTGCTGACAGGAAGGAATAACCGACATGCTAATCTGATCCATACCATTAGGATGTCAAATGTTTTTAGATATTAACGGAGATCATACACATTTTTAATTTCTTTGTAAAAATTATTGAAATAAAACTTCTGCAGTACTAAATATTTTCGTATCTTTCCTACACTAAAAAGGCAACATTATATGCACTTCCAATAAGATTATATTAAAACTTTTCATAATAATGTATCCAGATCTTTGTTCACATATATACTGAAACCACAAAATAGTGTTAAATCAATTTTTTTTAAAATTTTACTATAATTTTTATAAATTATCCGTTAATTATTTTAATCAGTGCATATTGTTATATTAAAACAAAGATATTATGAGGTGCTTGTTTATGCCACTTATATATCTCACCATGATCTATAACGTCCACATATTTAACTATTGGTCAAAACATGCATTATATACTGAAAGCCAATGAAACGTAAAGAATAAATTAATCAGATTTATTAAATGCATATAGAAAGGTGACGATATAAGACTGTGAATATGAAGTCTAAAATGGAAGAACTTTGAATCAACTGTTTTATTATTTTTATGGACGAAATTATCACTCTTACTAAGAAAAGAATCCAGTCTTTTCATGTTGGGTATAGAAATATAAAAAGGGTCAATATCTCGGAATATACTTTTACAGATGACATTGCTATTTTTATTGGTAACGAAGAAAATTTGAAAGAAAACTTAAGAGTTTGCATGTAATTCTGAAAAAGAATAGAAAGATTTTCTACCAAAATACATTCAAAATACTAACTATCAAAGGATCAGAAGAATTCGGTTATATTAAATGAGTATTCCGCTGATTATTTATGTGAAATTTAAAAGCCAAATGAATAATACAAATTATTTTATCTGTAATTCTATAAAACTATGAAAATGCTATTGCTGTTAGTTAGTTATGTGTGATTTGGAAGTCATAATTTTATTGCTAGGTTTAGGAGGTCAATATACATTATACCAGCTTTTCTTGTACACAAGCCATACAACGCTTAAAGGAAATGAACGTAGTTTGCTCTCATTTAATTGACAGTGAGAGAGCTTTCGAAATCGTTTAAAGAATATTTAGAAAACTTCTTGAAGAATATGAAATAAGAAAACTGACAACTGTGTCACCTTCTTTAGAGGGAATTCATATGTCAGCTACTCTGGTTTCGTGTTTCATATTCGTGAAAATCACCATTTTTGCAGAACTTATCTGGCGACTTATGTACAAACTCCAGGCAAGCAAATATATACAAAGATGGGAGGGTCAGTATTTTGTGTTTTCTGAATAGATTTACACAACTTGTGGTATTAGATACACCACTAAGGGCTCTGATTGCACTCTTTTGCATCCTGAAAACCGCCTCAGCCGCGCCAGACGCGCCCTACATCAATAGGCCATACAAGAAGAGTTTATAAAGAGTTTATAAAGAAAGAAATAAAAATTAATCAATTTTTTGGAGATTAACTGTGATAATATTTAGAATTGAATTATTCCTAGAAGTTAAATGTATTAGGAGTTCAATTCTATAGATAGTCCAACATCCGCAGAGTGATTTATAATATTTGTGGCTTGGTGTGTTCTTGCTTTACAGGTGCAGTTAACTTTTAAGTCAACGTTAAATTTTAAATAAAAGTTCCGCAATAGTTTTCAGCAATTCCATATATTCATTATTTTACATACAAAGTTATTTAATCTATATATTTTTTCAGAATAATCATAGCTTCGATGTGGATGTATAAACTGTTACAAATGCCACAAAATTGTTACATCATCAGCACTGATATCTTGTACTTAGAAATACCAGAGAATCCTCAAAATTGTACGTTAAAGCTGGAAAGCGAGTCCTACAGGGATATTATGCTTTTGGGTATCAACTTAATGCTTGGACAATTTATAGCTATACTATTCGTTGACAAAATTAGTAGAAAATACATTATAGGTAAGCAAAAGTAAATAACAAATTGAGATTCTAAAATAAGAAATAAGACAAAATCATTATTTTCTTTTAAACTAAATTATATTTCGAGGGTAGACTAAATTTCCGTTCTGTAATATCGTCATAGATCGGTCGGAAAATGATAATTAATCATACTTTATTATTTTCCATATTCTGGATGTATTTTATTTATTTTTTTTGTATAAATCTGTGACACATTTTTTACAATACTTGGGGATGTTTGGAGTTTGGTGAGGCAGATATGATATTGGATGAATAATAAAATTCTGAGGAAAGCAATATATATATTGCCGAAACGTAAATAAATGAAATAATTTCTCAATCAACACTGCTGCAAAAAACCACAAAACATAATATATATATATATATATATATATATATATATATATATATAAACACGGAAATATTTAGTACTACAGAAGTTTTATTGCTTGTGAATGATCTCCGTTAACATCTAAAAACATTTGGCATCCTAATGGTACAGATCAGATTAGCATGTCGGTCATTCTTTTCTGATAGCAATATGTAATACCTGAAGCATTCTTGATAGCATATTTCGTGCAGTGACACGTCTTCGCACAAGATCTCAGGCGTGTTTTATAGGATTATCATTTAGAGAGTTGGCTGAGCACTCGATTATCTCTGTACTAACTTCGTCACTCCATTCGTTTACGATGTTCTCTCGATGGGAACGAGCATTGTGACCCATAAAAATTAATCCTTCTCCACTACCGTTGTATACGGAAAATTAAGGGGTCGTAGAACCTCATTCAAATATCTCCGAAAAATGAGAGCTCTATTTTCTATTAAATAAATGTTGGTATGTCGTCCCGGCCCGGTATAGTCTTCCTGTTGAAGTCTTTTCTAAACAAATTGTGGGTTATTGCCTGTGCTGGATTCCCGTCAAATCAGAAATGCGTGTTCTCTGGTCGCAACGAAAATCTGGATTCGTCACTAAATAGTACTCGCCTTCATTCAGTACAGCTCAAACTAATCTCATTTCTTCGGGTTCTTCTATACTCTGCAGTGAGAGGAAACACATCAACAATCCCCGAACATATAAGACATACGTGTAAATGATATTTTTATTGTTTGTGTTGATAGTAGCCTTTCAATGCAGCAAACTCTCTTCATGTCAGGGTTAAGAGCACGATTTCTACATGTCTTTGTGACAGACATCGATCGTCTCTTGGTGTTGTTGATGTTGGTCTTCATTGCAATCGATTTCAAAGTCTAAAATTTACGCTTTGGCTATTTTGTGTTCTTCTACTTTCCACTCGACCTTGAGTAGCCTTGCAAATCTTATTTATCTATATTTTACAGATCGCAATGTCTTTCCATTGACCCTCAGAATTGCAAATCTTCATACTAATCACAGAGACAAATTTTTTGGTATTGACAGAAGCGTATTTTTTATATTATTAATATATATATTATTAATATATATATATATACTACTGTGGGCAAAAAATAGTAAGACTTTTTAATTTAAATTTCGCGCGAAAACCCATTCGTCGAAATATTTTTTTCTAACATAGGTTGGTATGACTGTCAGTGACATCTGTGCTAAATGTCACATCAAAATAATCATTAGCGTTTAGTATACGCTTGCCTTTCTGAAGTACAAAAAGTGCATTCGGCGATTTCTACAATGTGTGAAATTATTCAACAAAGAAGTTCCATTAAATTTTGTGTACGGAATCAAATTTCTGGTGCCGAAACTTTTAGAATGTTGCAAAAGGCCTTCGGTGATAATTGTTTGTCGCGAGCAAGTGTTTTTGATTGGTACAAATTATTCAAAGAGGGTCGAGAATGCGTTGATGACGAACCACGTCCAGGACGGCCATCAACATCAACTGATGATCAACACGTCAATAGAATCAAGGAATTGGTGCTTGAGAATCGACGATTAACAGTCAGAGACCTGACTGGCATCGTTGGAAAATCGGAAGGATCAGTGAAAACCATGTTGAAAGATCATTTGGGCCTAAGAAAAGTGAAAGCACGATTTGTTCCAAAATCACTCAATTTTTTCGAAAAACAGCGTCGCGTTGACGTCTGTGAAACAATGCTTTCCGACTATCAAGACAAAATGAAAGGCATCATAAAAGGAGGTGAGACTTGGATCTACGCTTATGACCCGGAAACAGACGATCAATCGGCCGAATATCGAAGCCCAAAAAACCACGTCAAAGCAAGTCAAAAATCAAGGTTATGTTGACAGTTTTCTTCGATTATCGAGGTGTGGTGCACTCCGAATTCCTTCCGACTGGTCAAACTGTCTACAAAGAATACTATTTGAGTGTTATGCGTCGTTTGCGCAATCCTATTCGTAGAAAGAGATCAGAATTATGGGTCGACAACTCTTGGTTTTTGCACCACGATAATGCACCGTCGCATACTGCATTAGTTCTTCGTGAGTTTTTCGCCAAATTTTCAACCAATATCGTGCCGCAACCACCGTATTCGCCTAATTTAGCTCCGTGTGACTTCTGGCTATTCAGCAAACTCAAACGACCGCTCCGGGGAAACCGTTTTGAGTCAATTGATGACATTAAACGTGAATCGCTCCGCGTATTTAAGGCTATTACTGAAATTGACTTTAACAACTGTTTCGAGAATTGGAAGAAACGTTGGCACAACTGTATTGGGGTCAGGGGGGATTACTTTGAGGGGGACGAAATAGATTTGGAAGAATAAATTAAGAATTTAAAAATTATGAACAAAGTCTTACTATTTTTTGCCCACAGTAGTATATATATATATATATATATATATATATATATATATATTGCCGAAACGTAAATAAATGAAATAATTTCTCAATCAATACTGCTGAAAAAAACCACAAAAAATTATATTATTAATTACAAACGGCAAAAGGGAAAAAAGGAACATATTAATGAATATATATATGTATATATTTCAAGTTTCATAATATGGGAAATAATACCACAAATACAAATTGTAAAAGAGTATAATATAATATGAATATAATTCTCATATTTTTATTTCTACAATATTATTATGCAGGAAATGTAATATTTTTAGTAAACTCACAAGTTCTTAATAATATTTATAAATGGCTCTTTTCAATACGTATAATCTATGGTTTATATTAATTTCTAAAAAATGAGTTTCTATCGGTTCCTTTGCTTCTCAACGATTAGTCATATAACGAAAATAAAACACGAACTTGTTGGGGCCACGGATTTTTTCGTAAATCGGCGAGTGAGTGTACAGACGAAATTTGTTTTTATATCTTTCTAATCATAAACATTGGCGTTTATGTAAACTTTGTGTAAAATTTGAACTAACCACTGGATATTAAGACAAAGGAAACCGATGGCCTACATGTTAATCTAAAAATATTTTCATATTATGGTCAATCGAATATTTGCTCTTTTGAGACTGTGTGCACACAACGCTATACATACATGCAATTAGATTTATATTAATTGAATAAAATTACAAGGTCAAATTATATGGTACATATAAAATGTCGGTTTTTTCTTCGTGCAGAAAGCGCAATATTGTACAATATTTGTGATCAAAAAAATTTTAAATGTCAATGAATTAATTAGCTTCTATACTGTGTGGGATTAGTACTTATTTCATTTGTGTATTTACTTATTTTCTAATTAATGATCAACGTCTGCAGTTTACTCGCGAACTCTTAGTTCCATTACGCGATCTTGCTGAAAGTTTGTAAATCCAGATATGTCGAAAACACTCTTCTACTCTGGTACGTCCAAAACTGGAATATGCGTCAATTCTTAAGTACACTAAGTATCTCCATCAGAATTTACTGATTGAATAAGGTACAGAGAAGGTTTTCGAAGTACTTAACTTTTAAATCATCTGGTAACTATTCGGTCAGGGGTATTGACTATCAGGCACTGCTACAAATACACAACTTCATCTCGATTTCTGATGACAGAGACCGCAAGTGTTAATTTTGTGTATAAGCTGGTTAATAATGGCATCGATGCTCAGAACTTACAATTTACTGTCGATATCAAGGTGCTAAAATATGGAACAAGATCCAAGGTCACAAGTAGAGCAAAATCACAGCTAGAGCAAATGCTTTTACCACAGCGGCTACTAGGCACATGGTTAAAAATACCAGCAAAATTTATTCTAATCTTTTTTACCCTTCTGCTGCAATTAACCACCAATGAACTTGAATTGTTCTTGAAAACACTTATTAATAATGTTCAAATTTTTTAGGCTCTAGTATTTCGTTTATGTGTATTTTATTTCTTTTTAATTCAAGCAATAATCTAATTTTCAACTTTTCAAATTTACTTTTTATGGATTACACAGGCCAACCAATAAATATTTTTTAAAAACTTTTTCCAAGTACAACCTGTGTCTTATGCATTTTGGTGTGTTGAATCCAAATTTTCAATCAGTTATTTTCTACCACGTACCAATTTTTCGCAATCTTTATCTTTTGTTGGGTATGATAGTATTAAAATATATAGTTAAGATTTAAAAGTACGTAATTTATTATCAGAGTATAATTGAAAAATTTGACATTTTATTATTACAATGGTAGTGCAAGTTTGAATATGAACAGTTTTATACTTATTAGTCTAAAGTTTTGTATTTCCTCAATCTGTTCACGGTAAAAGTTCGAGTGTAGCTTTTCCTTTTATATGATGATTCTGGAGTTGCTCGTAGAAGGGGCCAGCAGTAATCTCTCATCATGTTGAAATTCCAACGACCCTGGTACCGTCTCTCCATCTTCTTTATATCTTGGTGGAAACCCTCCCCTTGTTCCTCGCAGGAACAGCTCCAAGATTGTCAGGGAAAAAAATTATTTGTGAGTGTAAAAAATGCATTTTCACACTCGTGTTACATCCAAGTTCTCGAAATGCACTCCATGCTGCTTTCTCTTTCAAGTTCATCGCATTTTCGAAAATAGGGCCTTGCATAAGTTTTTGAATGTCAGGGCCAACAAATATGCCTTCTTTCAACTTTGCCTCTGAGAAACCAGGAAATTTCTAACACAAATATTGAAAGCAAGGTTCTGGTTTTGATAGAGCTTTAACGAATTGCTTCATTAGGCCCAATCATAAATCCCAGATTAGAAAATATATGCCTTCGTGATTTTCTATGTATTAGTCACGCAGATACTCAAAAGTGCACTTTAAGCATTTACTACTAATTAGGTGTAGAGACGCTTATAATGCATAAATAACGTACAATAAGCATGCGAGGAAACTTTACGTCTTGTGGTATTTTAAAGTTCATTTTCGGATTCAGCACGTCAAAAAACGTAAAGGGGAGCCAAATTTATAAAAAAAGTTTTTTCATGGTTGGCCTGTGTTATAGTTTAACACTGTACTTTATTCAAATATTTTTCTCTTAATGGAGTAGTCTCTTGGACAATAAAGACAATTATTATTATTATTATGGGTGTGCAACTTAATTCGGTTAGTTGTTATATATAGTTGAGTATGACAGCTGTTTTTTTTTCTTGGAAAGGTTATTTAGTTACATTGTTTTGAATTTTATACAACATTATTTTTGAGCTCATTGAAAATGTCTGAATTTGTGTTAAATAAACAACATTTGCGGGAAGCTTTAATTTTCTGCTTTAATTGGAAGAAAAGTGAAGCTGAAGCTCAACGATTGCTTGCAGTAGTATATGGTGAATCTGCTCAAATAAAAAAATCATGTTGTGAATGGTATTGACGCTTTAAAAGCGGTGATTTCTGCGTTGAAGACAGACCGCGTCCAGGTCAACCAACAATGTTTGAAGACGAGGAACTGGAGACATTACTGGATGAAGATTCATGTCAAACGCAAAAAGAACTAGCAAAAACGTTGGGAGTAACTCAACAAGCCACTTTAAAACGTTTAAAAGTATTGGGATTCATCCAAAAGCAATAAAATTGGGTACCACACGAATTGAAGCCAAGAGACGTTGAAAAACGATTTTGCATGTCGCAAATGTTGCTTGACCGCCATAAAAAGAAGGCTTTTTGCATCCAATCATCGAACTAGTGATGAAAAATGGATTCATTATGATAATCCAAAATGAAAAAATCTTATGTAAAGGTTAGCCAGCCATCAATATCAACGGCGAAGCCAAATATTCATGGTGCCAGGGTAATGCTGTCTATTTGGTGGGATTCGACGGGTGTTATCCGTTATGAGCTGTTAAAACCTGGTGATTCTATTACGGGCGAGCTGTACAGACAACAATTAATTCGTTTGATGAGAGCAATCGCGGAAAAACGACCAGAATATGCAACCAGACATGAGTCTATAATATTCCATCATGACAACGCTCGGCCTCATGTTGCAAGACCAGTTAAAAATATTTGGAAAACAAACTGACTGCTATTTATTTCGATCGATGCAGAATGCCCTTATTGGAATATGCTTCACTTCAGTTGAATGAATCAAAAATTGGCTTAGTTCGTTCTTAGCCTCAAAGGATGAACGGTTCTTTTGGGAAGGAATCCATCAATTGCCCGAAAGATGGGGAAAAGTTGTAGCTTTCGATGGACAATACTTAAAGTAACCGAATTAAGTTGCACACCCATTATTATTATGCATAATAAATAAGTAATAAACTTGTAACAATAAACATAGTTAGAAAATAAAATGAAATAACAAAAGAAAAGCATATGTATTTGTCTTGATTAAACGACTAATTGCGTAGTATAGTCGTTGTATAATTTAGTTTATTAGATCAACTTAAAATTTTAAATAATAATCTATTTTTCTTTTTCAGCGTCAGCGTGCATAATTTGTGGCATATCAAATTTCACTTTTAGTTTTATTCGAAGTTTCAGTGTGAATCCTTTGAATATCGCCTTAGCATCGATTTATTTAATGTCCTTCAGTATCTTGAATACCATTCTCGACATTGTAATTGTCGAAATATTTCCTACGGCTGTCAGGTAAGTATGTCGACCTCTTTTAGCCTGGTGTATTTTAAAATTGTCGAAAACCTTTGTACGGGAAATGTATGTACACGAATGTTCCATTTACTGAAAATTGTTTTGAATGAATGTCACTGCATTTCATAAATAAGAGAGCGTGTTATATTGTTACACTTAATGGCTCTAAACTTGGCGTTTTTCCATAGAGGCAGCAATTAATATTGGTAACACTTTTGGCATGCGATTTTTATGGCCCAGAGCCACTTGTATATTTACATCTCTATTATTTTATTGCGTACTACATATTTCACGGCATAGTTTGGGCTTCACTGACACTTACTACTCTCCCCAGCCTATACCAGACTATAATTGAATACGTTCATTATGAAAAATTGAAAAATGTATCAACTTATGAATAGCTGTCTATAATTCTATTATGCACATACAATCAAAAGCGAAAGAAAGGAATGATGTGGTGATAGCAGCGCCTTTGAAAAAGCACGTCATCCGAATTTGTACTACGTAACTTGTTTCTCGATATTTTTATAGAATTTTTCACATACTTTTGTAAGCGAAATGACAAGTGGTCGGATCTAATTTTGTTTATACTACACACTTTATCGTTCTCGTGTTGAATCTTATCATTACAGTGGCAGCCAATATTTTTTCCAAAGTCGTAAAGTTGCAATTCGCAAATGCGTATTGCGTTAAGCTTGCCATGAGGTTGTTTTGTTCCATTATTTCGTTTGGCTTAAATTCGCAATATTAAATATTTATTTATGTACAATAAAACGCCAGTATAGCTGTTCTTTAAAAAATCTTATAGCGTTGGAAATATTTACGTAAGAATATCAAAGCACATCGTTCAAATATTGTCTCCAAAATATCATATGTATATATATATATATATACATGTCCGAATTGGCGTCCTTTCATAATCCATTATTTCGGTGTCCCAAAAAAGGAGAGCACAAATATCAATTTTAATTCAAATGTATTACTTTCTTGCTTGAAACTGTTACATTTCTTAACTTAGTTTAGATTTTACGAATATCTCATTTTTAACAATTTTAAACTCCTTTCATTTTAGTGGTAATGGAGCGTCTGCAATATATAACACCTTTCAGTTCTTCAGCAATTTGGTGTCCGTAATCCCTCAGGATAGATTTCTTAAAATTGTTCCTTCTACTATTCCTACAGAAGACTACACAAAGATTTGGTTGCTAAGGGTTTTCCTATCGTAAAAGTGCACAGAATGATGAAATCTAACAAACAAATTCCTATGCCTCTAGTATTGAGAGAATTTCTCAGGAATGATATCACCAAAAATATATTCCAGCTAGCAGATGTTCTACAATTAAAAGTTACAACTGAAACCCTACATAAGCGAGCTAATGCTCTTCAGTGCTTCAGGTACCAATGCTTTGGGCACAATCAACGCCTCCGCCATCCCCATTCATATGAGTGTAAAATGGCTCAAGAAAATTTTCTTATTTGCTGTAAGTATAAAGGCAACACACTTCCAGTTTTAATGGATGATATTCCATAAGGAAAATCCAGGGAAAACCTCCTTCAGCCATCATGAATTCTTCGCAGCCTTCAATATCTTTTCCTAAGGAAGTTCAATTGTTTTTCATCAAATGTACTGGTTCCATCACGTTTGAACCTGTCGCTCTATTGCAATCGATGGTAATTGGTATTTGTAAAGAGACTTTGATACCGTCATTTGTTTTGTTCTTACTATCGGAATGAATGCAAATTCTAACAATTTGTGAAAAATTGTCAAATTGAAAAAAAAACAAGAATATTTTATTAGTGCTGCCTTCTTATGCAAGGCTCACTAGTTATGAATCGGCCCTCAAATTTGAGTTTTTTTGTCAAAGAAATTCATACATCAACAGCGATAAAACTTGTAAGAACATAATGGTTGCATCAAGAAAAAAATACATAGACTACGGAACAATAGAAGTTTATCTAGATTTTTAGTTTCATCCAATTTAAAAGAAAAATATTTCAAAATATTTATTTTACCTAAAGGAAGCACACTGTTTAACTATTTCCACTCGTATTATTTCAAACACTAAGCCGGAATAGTTTTTACACAATTTCAATTGAAGGCAAGACAGAATAATTTCGGATGATAGCAATTTATCATCTTCAGCTGTTATGGTTAAATGGTCCCTGCATTGAGGCTCCATACTCCTTTTAGTCCCATCAATAAACTTCTGACTTTGATCAATCTTTATGTCCTTCATATAGGTTACTATCCCGTCTAGAAGAAGTTTATGTATAATCGTAGGCTCCAATAGATTATGAAATACATCTGTCTGACATTTAATTATTCACAAGTGCAGATTACATGTTGGTTCGATTTTCTAATTCTTCTATACCAAGGGTCTATAACTATATTGTACACATACTCCTCAAGGGAGTATATGTACAACATCACAAACATTTTTTTTGCAAAGCCGGCTAATTGACTAGTAAATTTTAAATAATCAATCAATGTTATTAAAGTTAAATTTTTAAAAGATAATACAAAGCAGAAAATTTAACTCAAACTTTAATCAAAAATCTGTTATTTCAGGGGGACTGCTATTGGAGAAACTCACTTCTTTCTTCACCTGGTGCTGGTTTTTGTAAAGAAATATTTTAGTATGTCTTGTAAAGTATCACTAATTCTTGCCGGAATATTTATAGAAGGTAATTAACTTGTACGTCCATATACACACTCCTTGTTACAACTAAATTAACAAGTTTATCAACTTATGTATAAAATTAACTCCAAAACAAATTTAAATAAGGATATGTTAGAGTTGGAATTTATTTAATAATTAAAATATAATCGCACAATTCTACAGGGAGTAAATTACTTGATAAACTTCTTTATTTAGTATCTTATGCACGATTTGTCTTGCCCAAATCCATGGAATTAATTAAGTTATTTGTTTAGAAAATGAAATCTCTACAATTTCTTCGTTTACAATACCGGGTCTATTTCAAATATTACATCTCGCACTCTGTACGTGGATTGTCTTCTTCCGTTCTTGATTTTCGGAAAGGTAAAGAAATCGTTGGGACTTAGGTCCAAGCTCTACGGAGGATGGTCAAACAATGCGACGTTTTGTTGCGTAAATATTAAAATTGTCTTGCGTGCTGTGTGCGAACTTGCATTGTCTTGGTGGAGGATGATTCGTCGTTCCAGGTTGGTTTTACGAAGCTCAGCAATGACTTGCGGCAAACAAATGGTTGTATATCCATCGGCAGTAACAGCTCTTTGATCTTGTAGAGGAATTGTTGCTACATGACCTGCTTTCGAGCGATCTTTTTGGAGTTATTTCAATAACGGATGACTTCTGTCGGCTTTTCTTCACCTTGGAACACCCAAATAGACGACTGGTATTTATTTTCTGGCTCGTATGGGTAAAACTAAAATTCATCATCACTGATAATATTGTACACGTTTTTAGAGTTTGAGGCGATCTAGAGCTTTTTGACACTAATTCACCCTAGCTGCTTTCTATTCATCGGTCAACAGAACGGAAATTTTTTTACACACAATTCTGTATATAAATTATTTGAATTGAGGTCTTTGAAATACCCAATAATGCTTCAATCTGGCGATATGTCACATGTCGATCTTCGTTGATGATCTTGCGCACAGCATCGACGTTTTCCTGAGTAAATGCCGTTTTTGGCGAACCTGCACTTGAATCGTCTCCGAGACTAATCCGTCCATGTTTGAATTCTTCATACCAACGAGAAATTGACTGATATGGTGCCTCACTATCGAAAACAGAAACCAACTTGGCGAGGCATTCTTGTTGAGATAATTGTCTTCGAAAATTTTAAAAAATTATTCCACGAAAATGTTCTCAGTTTAATTCCATTTTTCAACTAACTTGTCAACAGTTCGTTGTAGCTACAACACTTTGGATTTGGGTTAACTAAGCCTCCATCTTTAGTTAACCACCCTGTATGTCTCACTATGCGACACTTAAAAGACATTCCACGTAATATAAGAGCTGTTTAATAGAAAATGTTTCAACCGGTTATTTATCATCGGATTTTCAAAAAATAGAAAAGACCAAATGGTTTTTTAAACACTGCAAAAGCGTGCTAATCTTAATTTTTTTGTGCCATTTTGAATACATAACGATAAATTTTTAAGTAGGCCCTGAAAAACAATCAGCGCACAAAGACCAGCAAATGTCATCGAATGGTAAGAAAGTCCACATTTGTTATTTTAAACATTTTTTATTTGTTACGCAACAACACCGTCATAGCAGTTATTTAATTCGCATAAAATTCAAATGCATGTAATTCTGCTTCTCGTTCCTTGAGCTTTATCATTCGTTTATGCCGACGATTCGTTGACCCCTCTATTCTCAGACTATTATTTTACACGTTTGAATATGCTGCCATTGTTTGCCACCGACGCTATGTATATTTACATCTGCAGCTTGAGAGAGTCCAGAAGAGGTTTTTAAAATATTTGGCATTCAAAGTGAGTGGCATGTATCCTCCTCGTGGTTTTGACTACGTCAGCTTGCTTCTTGATTTTCAGTTTCAGTCACTTGCAGAGAGGCGTGAGGTTCTAAGTGCCAAGTTCTTAATGAAACTTGTCACTAACAATATCGACGCCTCATCCATTTTGTGTCAGGTAAATTTTCGTGTGCCTCGTGGATCGAGTAGATCTGATGACACTTTTTCGGTCCCTGGAGCTAGAACGAATGTGTTGTACAAAGCTCCTCTGGCGCATATGACTAGGAATGTCAATGCTCTCTTTGAGAATCCTTTCCGATAGTCTCAGTTATGGTGAGTGATTCTTGTGCGGTCCTGATGTATATATTTTTTTTATTTTATCTTTTTTTTTGCTTTGTATTTACCTTGTTATTATTTGTATTTTTTCAATGTATTTTTATTTATTTTTGTCCTGTAATTGGTCTTTGACTGTTGGACTAATAACGATTATTATTATTATTATTATTAAATGTAATCAATATCAACATCAGGAATTAAAAACAAAAATCAGTGATATTTAATAACGAAAATAAAATAAAATTAACATTAATAAACAGCCTGTATACAAGTATATTATCCGAGCAACCCTCGTATCGTCACCATTTTCGTCGTGTGTTGGTGGAATAAAATGTGAACCCCACCGAGCGACGGTTATTTTTACTTTAAGCCAAACACGTGCCATATATTAAACTAGCAAGCATGCACGAATAATAATGTCTTGTTTACATATCCCGAGGATCACTGGGAAATTGGTTTCTGATTAATATTTTGCGGTAATTCGTTTATTACAAGCACGTATAAATCTGTTTAAATTGAATTGAACGATTATAATTATGGTTTTTTAGAATATAAATTCCAAAGCATTGATTTCCTATTATATAAAGAAAATTTTTTTGCCGGAATAATCGTTTGCAAACTTACATTGTAATTTCTATTCTCATAAATAACTTTTCTTTTCAACGTATATATTTCAAATTATACGTGTTCTTCTGAAAATGTATCTTTATTCTAATAAAGGCAAAATATATACTTTTCTTTGACGCAAATAAATACAAATATCAAATTCAGTGTGAAAAAAATTTAAAAAACTACTTCCGCACCTATCATCGACATAAAAGTTTTTAAAAAAATAGTTTGGAGCACATTACTTGGCATAGATACAGATTTTTTTATTGCGTAAATAACAAAATATGGAATACACGTGTTCAAAGTTAAGTGTTTACCATTGCTAACTTTCTTATTATTGGAGTTGTGAGTTAAATTAGCAACTTGTTGGCATTTCTAATGGGAATGCAACTTAATTCGGTTACTTTTTTTGTAAAAAATGCCCTAATTTTGTAATCAAAATCAATGAACATATTATTCAAAGTATTGTCGATTGGAAGCTACAACTTTTCCTCATCTTTCGGGTAATTGATGGATTCCTTCCCAAAAGAACCGTTCATCTTTTGAGGCTAAGAACGAACTAAGCCAATTTTTGATTCCTTCAACTGAAGTGAAGCGTATTCCAATAAGGACATTCTGCAACGATCGAAATAAATTGTAGTCAGGGGCAATGTCTGGGCTGTAATGCGGGTGAGGTAAAACTTCCCAGCCGCTGTTTTCCAAATATTTTTAACTGGTCTTGCAACATGAGGCCGAGCGCGGTCATGATGGAATATTATAGACTCATGTCTGGTCGCATATTCTGGTCGTTTTTCGGCGATTGCTCTCTTCAAACGAATTAATTGTTGTCTGTACAACTCGCCCGTAATAGAATCACCAGATTTTAACAGCTCATAATGGATAACAGCCGTCGAATTCCACCAAATAGACAGCATTACCTTGGCACCATGAATATTTGGCTTCGCCCTTGATATTGATGGCTAGCCAAGCTTTACATAAGATTTTTTCGTTTTGGATTATCGTAATGAACCCATTTTTCATCACCAGTAATGATTCGATGCAAAAACGCTTCTTTTTATGGCGTTCAAGCAGCATTTGCGACATGCAAATTCGTCAATCATTTAAAATTATTGGGAGTGAATGTTCCCCATTTACTTAAGAATTCATGTAACCCCAGAGAAAATAACTAAATCAAGTGCACCTTTTAGGACAGAAATTGACGCGTTCGACCATTTTTTTACATTTCTCAGTCAGAAAATCTAGCTGGACTGTTTTCGGTGGCCAGTCCTGTACATTTTCATCTTAGAATTTCTAACAATTGACGTAATTAATACATTTTGAAAGTGATTCCATTTTCTACGTACAGGAACTTCCACTCAAAAAAGGAAGTAGACAAAATCCTATAATTCCATCAGACGCGCCATAAACACAGCCAACTATTTAAGTCTTGTGTCACGTCTGAACAAGTATATGCACATAATGTTTAATACGATAGTTTGTATGTGTTGGCATAGTTTACAAAACAATCTAAATATGAAACACCACTACTGCACGCAATTCCTAAACATAAATTTATACGTTTAATTTTTCCAGTAAATGTATTATAAATCGTATTAACGATATTAAATTTTCCGAATGTTTCTTTTCTTAATTGTAGTGAATACTCAAATGTTATACGGTTAAATTAATTCGCAAATAGAAACAATGTAACTAGATTACGTAATACTTATGATTCATTTGAAAACTTTCCTTACTACAGAGATTGTAATTATTTAATTTTTATTTTGATCACTGAAGGTTGATATACACTCCGCGCAACATGAATAGGACCAACTGCATATATGACATTTGTAGTTGGTATAAATATGGTAGCGCGCTGGAATTGTTATTTTCGAAAATAAGAGGGTTGATAAAAAGATGTATGTAGGTACCAAATATATTTTTTGTAAAAGTCAGTGCAAATGTACTTTAATAATGACAATAAGTAGAGTAATTAAACGCCACTTGAATACGACCAATCTACAAAATAAAAGATTCGTTTGCAATAACAAAATACTTTATTGTTCAATAATGAGTACTTTTGCCATTATTTCTTATAACCTCAAATAGTCGGGATGGAATGGAATTATACAGGTTTCTCAAGTAGTCAACGGGAAGTTCCGCCCAACTTCGTTTCAGCGCCTGCTCTAGTTCGTCAGCGCAACTGAATTGGGTAGCATTGGAGTACAATTTACGCGACAACCATCCCCAAACATTTTCTATGATGTTCAGGTCGGGGGAGAGCGATGGTCAATCGAGAACCTCCATGCCTTGTTCTTGAAACCAGCGTCGAACAATGCGCGCGGTGTGAATACTGGCATTATCCTGTTGGAAAATAAATGGCCCACCTGCCATAACGTTGGAAAATTTGTCTTTCACCTGTTGCAGCAGCTGGACGTACTTTTCCGAATTCTGTCTGCCCTTCACTATTACTAAATCAACAGGTCCGTTATAGGAAACAGCTCCCCATACCATGACTGAACCAACATCGGCTCGCCTTCGTGACTGAATCACTTCATCTTTACGTAAATCGTGGAAATAATAAGAAAACCCATCCGGGCCATCTAAATTAAACTTCTTCTCGTCACTGAAAATAACAGTTTGCCATTCTCTTGTCCACCCCATTTTTGCTCGAGCAAACTGAAGACGTGCAGTGCGCTGAAATTCCCTTAAAGGAGGCCGTCGTTTAATTTTCAAACGTTTTAAATGCGGACAGGTCTTCAATAACTTCTGTACAGTTCTTACCGATGCATTCGTTCCAACGTTATTCGCGATTTGTCTTGCCGTTAATGCCGAATTCGATGCTTCGCGTAATATGGCTCGACGTTCTCTCTTAGTTGTAACGGATGTTGTTCGCCCTTTAAAACGTTTTCCATAATTCTCGGGATCCCTAATAAAATTGTTCACAACCTGGTGTGATCGACTTATTTTCTTTGCAGTAGCCCTTGAGGAATACCCTTCTTGATGGAACGCTTTAATTTTTCCAATTTCTTCCATACTTAAGCACTTCTGTCGTCCCATCGTTGCACATTACCCTTAATTACAGATGTTTGTTTATCCGGATACACGTTGTAACTCGACACTCATCCGGTAGCTTACTATTAAATACTGGTCGTATCCAACCGGCGCGGTGCATTTTATATGTGTGTGGTACTTACGTCACCCAATGCATAACGTTAGGCACTATTGCGCAATAATGCGTATTATTTGCCATATCATACCATTACAAACTTGCATTGTATTTTTAGTAAATGAATTGTTTTTCAAACCACCGAAAGCTTGCAACAAGTCGGGTGGTCCTATTCATGTTGCGCGGAGTGTATAACCCCTTGCCACATTAATTTTCGTATACCATAGTGCATATTTTGGCTTTCATCGGTACGGATCGCGTGCAGAATTTGTTTTGTACGGGTATTTTTATCGTAGTTTTCCAGGTGCGACACTGTTTAATTGTCTGCTAATGATGACAACTTAATTGTCGAAATACGTATACAGAATACGAAAATTAATGTGGCAAGGGGTTATACATATATTAACCTTCGGTGATTATGTTTCATCAGAAACATATACGTACGTACTCGTATGTACATATGTAACTATGTTATAATTTTCATTGTGAAGTTGCAAAAACATATTTAATTTTTTTAATCTGGCTCGTAGACTCCCTCAGCCGCTATCTATAATTTCCTCATCTTGGCTTCCGGGCTAGAATCGCGTCTTCGACAATTCTAGTACCGATGTTTAGTCACCGACTGTATGGGACATCAACAGGGTTTATCTGGTGCTACTAATTTCATTGTCACACTCAGACTGATTAATTTTTTTAGTTAATTAATTTTTTAAGTCAATTTAATACCATTAATATTTATATCACAGAGATACAAATGATTTATTTTTTTCTTGATTCTGAATGTAATCTTGCATTTTAACATTTTTAAATGATTGGTAAACATGCTCGGTGCGCTAATAGGTGATTAAAAATGGAAGTTGAGTAAATGCAATCTGCATTGACCGAATGCACGACTTCTACTAGTGTAAAACTTCGATATAATTGAAACGATTTCTTTATCTAAATTTTCTACTACAATTATATTTAACAACAGGAACGCTTAGCACTTGAAATGAGATACTATATATTACGTACAATTTTTTTTTAGTACGGTGTTCATTTCGGTCATCGGTAATCAACCACAGGCTCCATTAAAATTATCATTTAATTTTTAATTTACGTATTGAAAAATATTTAGAAAAGAATTAAAGAACTTCGAATATTAGGCTTCAATTAGACTGGAGTGATATTAGACTTTTGCTAAACCTTCCTATCATTAATGTGTGTTATTTTCTTCTTTTAACGAAAGTTATTCCCACTATTTTTTCTAAACAATCATTTGCTATAAAAAATAACTTTTTCATCAATATTGATTTTACATCTATCAATACCCTTAATTTGATGCAAGTTCCTATGCAATGCAATCCTGAAAATACTTTTAGTATTCGCTATTTATAATTGCCATAAACCTCTTAAATTTTTCGTTTATTGATTAAACTATATCTTATTAAAACGTGTCCTCGGTCACTCCATTACAACACCTCGTTTGTGCATTGTCCCAAATTGGAAAACATTTTGCTTTAATGTTTCAAGAATCAATAATCGATCACAATTTATTTCATACAACTCTGGCCATTAAAGTAAAGAATAGCACACATCTTAGATGTGCATAAGTTTCATTAAATTCTCAACGCAGTAGGTCCTATAAAAGTACTCATCATATTAAAATAAATTGAAACGCATTTTATAATTTTATAGACATTTGGGCTAATATTAATGTTAATAGTACCCCAAATGTTTACAAAGTAGATCACATTATTTCGTATTTTTGGTATATTATAGCATCACCTTTAATGTAGTTATTCATGACAGTTTTAAAATAGTGGATACTAATCACATACTTTGCTATTAAACAGTCGTTTCGGCATGTAGTTTTCTTCCTTTTTTATAATAGTTTTTCCATATTAAAAATCAGTTTAAAACTGAACTCTTTTAAAATAGTAATTCTTAGCGGCGCCATCTATTAAAAGCAATAGCGCCGGTAAGGTAGATCTTTCATCAATGTTATGTCAAAATATCATGACATTCACATCATTAGAAGCAGAGAAATTGTGAATAAAGTAACAGTGTGTATTTGGTCGAAAAATGAATTTTGAACAAAGAGCAAATATCAAGTTCTATTTTAAACTCCGTAAATCGTTTACGGAAACATTTAGTTTGATGAAATAAGTATGCGGTGATGCATGTTTATCACGTACAAGTGTATATGGGTGGTATAAACGATTTAAAGACGGTCGTAGAGACTTATGTCCGTATGTTCGTCCTCATTTATATGAGGACGAACATCCTGGTGCAAAAAATCTGTGGTTACGGAAAGTAACATCGAGCTTGTGCGTGAATTTATGAGTCGAAATCCACATTGCAATACGTAGGAATGGATTTAAATATTTCCAAACATTCAATTAATCGAATGGTGGGACTGTTTCCAATTCAACATTGTACAGACTTGATTAAAGGTTCAAAAAGGGACGACAACTTCAGGTATTCTACTGCAACTGGCGATGAGATGTGGTGATTTCAATATGCATCTAAGTGAAGAAAGACCGAAAAAAAGCTGTTTGAAGAAGTCAAAAGTGAAGGCAATGTTGATTTGATTTTATGATACGAAAGGCATAGTGCACAAAGACTTTGTACCAACTAGTCAAAACTAGCCAAACGGTCAATGCTGTATATTATCTTGGTGTTATGAAGTATGTTTTGGTGTGCATTCGTCGTGTGCGCCCTCAATATCGTGAAAATTGTAGCTGGCGTTTGTTACATGATAATGCACCAACTCATCGCCCCGGGCTTATCACTAATTTTCTAACTACAAATGGCATTTTAACCATCAATCATTCACCGTATTCACCACATTTGGCCCCCTGTGATCTGAGGATAGCGTAATGCCGACGTCAAAGCCATTGAAAGGGCGTCGACAGTGATCTTGACGGACATCTCTAAAGATGAACTTAAAAATTCATTCGTCATCTTAATGGACCGCGTAAAGCGTTGTATTGAAGCCGAAGGCGAGTACTTTGAATAAAATAAACATATTTTACCAAAATAGTAAACTTTTATTTTTATTTTAAAAAAGTTCGGTTTTCTCTGCAACAGACTGTGCAGAAATCGCAGAAAATAAATTCAAATAGATGTGCTCCCAAGAGACAACCAAATAATGCATTAAGTTATTGTTTTCTTGATAGCTGAGAGGGGATGAGATTAAATATTTCCGTTGATAAAATATAGATAGCGAGAAACTCGTGAATGCGCTTTGTACATTTATTTGTAACAATTACTCTCTATATGAATCGATATTTACAGTTAATTTGTGTAGGTAATTTTTATTCTTTATTTATTTAAAAAATGCATGTTCTCATATATAGATAATTTTAGTTTATTGTAAATTATTTTCTAATCTTAAATGAAGTTATTCTAATTAATAAAATAACATCTATTTACATTTCTTTCTTTATAATTTCGTGGAATCACTACTATAAAAAGAACAAAGCAGTTCACACTAACTTTTAGAATTACATACATATATATATATATATATATACGGCCATCATCGTTTTATTGTTTATGTTACAGTTGCTGCGGTCCTGGCCTTCTTCCTTCCTGAGTTCAAAGGACGACCGATGATGGAATGACACGCTCTACGGAAAAGTCCAAACATATAAAATTAACAAACATTTTAATTTATTATCAGTATGTGTGTCATCATGAAACAGTACTATGTCGAAACGTTATAAATAAAGCGTTAAATTAACAAATACTTGTGATGATGAAGATGGGACGAAGTGGCGTTATTATGTACAAAGATTGCGGAAACATTTTTTAAACGTTACCACGCGACTCGCCGCTTACTGCTTCTGTGAATTTGTCGGGATAAAATTTAAAAGTGGTTTTCGAAATATTACGGACATTTATTAACAAAGTTTATTTACATTTATTTGATCTGTCTCGTATATAAAAGAAGGTGTTGATTTTAGAACACCGCTTCTATAAAATATAAATTACTTACATAGATTGGGATTTCAAATTTAGTTATCCAATAATAACAGAAGATGAAGAATTTTTCACGTATGCTATTCGTAATATACATAATAATAGATACATTTAACTTAGAAATAGCATTTACATTACAAATTTTTTATTTTTTTTCATCTCATTTATCACGCATTATTATATTGCATGACATATACATATGTATATATGCGAATAAAAGTACCAGGTGTACCGAAAAGTCATTACCGGTTCCTTCGTAAAAAACTACATGATTTTCAAGAAAAATTGTATTTGTCCAAAGTATTGACATTTGATTCTACACATCTTGCCTATCTTTCAGGCAATTTATGGATCCCATCCCTAAAAACTGTGTCCTTTGAGCAAAATCATTCATTGAGCAATTTTCTTCTTCGAAAGTGGCGAAGTGTTGCTCTGCAAGCGCTTGTCCCATTGATGCGATAAGCCGATAGTCAGACGGGATCCAAGTGCTTTCAACGTGGACGGCGGGTTATCGTGCTGTAAAATCACTTTACCGTGTCTTCGGGCCTATTCTGGACGCTTATCTATCAATGCATGGTTCAAATTGATAATTTGTTGTCGGTAGCGATCAGTATTAACTGTTTCGCCAAGTTTCAACAGTTTGTAATACACCACACCACTCTGGTCCCACCAAACATAGAACATTGTCTTGCTACCAAAACGATTTGGCCTTGGAGTCGATGGACCAACTTCGTCAGGTGATAACCATGATTTTTTGCTCTCAGAGTTTTCGAAATAAATCCATTTTTCATCATCCGCTACTGTTCGATGTGGAAATGTCTTCCGATCATACCTGTGAAGCAGAATTTCACAGACGATGTCTCGATTTTGAATGGGACATACTATTGCAACTGCCGTACTCTACAGACCTTGGCCCGTCCGACTATCATCTCTTCGTATCAATGGAACACGCGCTCGCATAGCAGCACTTCGCCAATTTCGAAGAAATTAGAAAATGGCTCGATAAATGGTTTTGTTCAAAGGACAAACAGTTCTTCTTGGGATGGCATCCATAAATTGCCCGAATATGGGCAAGATATGTAGAATCAATTGGCCAATATTCTGAATAAATAAATCTTTCCATTTTCTTGAAAATTATGTAGTTTTTTTATGAAAAAAACGGTAATGACTTTCCTGTACACCTAGTACTTTTTAATTAATCCTTATGTATTGTAACACATAGAGTATAAGAACCTAAAACATATTTATTTAGAATTAATTTATATACACTGTAACAGTATGTTAATGTGAGCTAGATAGAAGGGTATCGTAAAGGTTATCGGTAGGACTAGTTAGTATAGTAATAATTATGCATAAGTTTCAAAAGGAAGTATCTGAACAATAAAAAGAAGAGAAAATATAATTATGAGGATAGATTGGTTTGAAATAAAAATATCAGTGTTAAAGAAGGCATAACAACAAATCAAACATACATAAGTTCGACATATAGCTGAAACGTTTAATTTTAAAAGATTTTTGAAGATAATATTTATCAGATTAATAGAAATATCATACTGCAATTTTAGTCAGACATTGTCTGTTTTATTTTGTGTTGTTGATAACGTCTATACTCTGCTTTGCCATCTGCGAGTTATAGTACTCATTTTGCCAACAATCGACGTTTCCAGCATTAAACGGCATTTGAAGGTTCTTTTAATACTGTGTCATCCCCTGATTAGCGTTTTTTTTTGTTACCCACCTTTGAAACAGTCTCTAGTCGGGTGGAACTTTCAAGCACATTCAAAGGTAAACTTTTGTTGGTTTACCCTATATATTATTTTTTAAAATTTTAATTGGTTGACGTCGTAGCTTTGGTACCCAACCTGGGGCGCATTGTTTATTTTAGGATATAGCCATTTCCCTCATTTAATTTCCTCATAATAAATTGTCTTTATAAAATATGAGTTTAATAATTTAAATAAATAAATACTAAGTTTCTTTTCTCATCCATGTGTCCATCTGTCTGTTAAAGAAATCTAGATGGAATCCAAGATAGCATAAAACGTAATCACATACATAATCAATTTCTTCCTAAATATTTAATTAACATTATCCAATTCGCATAGAATTAAACATGATTTAGGATAAATATTTAAATAATACAATACGATTCATATCCTAGAATTATAATTATGAGTCACTTTTATTTAGATCATCGATTAATTCATCCGCGATAATCTAAACAATATGTTGTAATTGTCAGAAGTTTCGCCGAGCAACTTTCATCCGAAACTAAAATAAATATAAACTTTGAAATCACACCTCGAATTGGCACATTAATAATATATTTATGCCACGTTATACACGCATATCTATATCTGTACGTACACCAGTTTTAATTAGAGTTTTAACGGGTAATCGAAAGCAACTGGACCAATTCGGTACGAGATTTTATTGGCAGACGTTTTTGATTTTATAATGGATCTGGGCCATTTGTCTCTAAGGACGTATTGACATTTGTAATGATTACCGTTAATTTAAATTCAAATATGAACTGACATTCGTAATACAAGTATCGTACATTATAGAGTCACCAGTTTTTTCATTTATCTTGTAAATGAGTATATGTATTGTACTAGTAGTTAAAATCTGTTATTTTTATTTTCCGAACAGATTGAGATGTTATCACAGAGCAAAGTAAAACAAAGTTTTAAAAGTTGCAAAATAAATACAATTGTAAACATAAATAAAATTACATACCTGCAAACGTACAAGGGTGGTCCTAGAAGTACCCGTCCCAACAAAGAAAACAAAAATTTTGGAAATACATTTATTTTTCAACATAATCTCCTTTCAACTGTATACATTTTTCCTAGCGATGTTCAATAAGTTCGATACCCTTTTTATAATGAGAACTGCCTTGCTCCTCAAAATAGCCATTAACTGCCGACATCGCTTCGTCATCGTTGGAAAATCTTTGACAACTCAGCCATTTTTTCAAGTTTGGGAACAGAAAATAATCCGAGGGGGCTAAATTTGGCGAATAGGGTGCATAAGGTAGCAATTCAAACTTTAATTCATTAATTTTGGCCATTGCAATAACGGATTTGTGAGCTGATGCATTGTCTTGATGAAATAACACTTCCTTCGGCCGTTTTTGGTTGATTTCTTCGCTCAAACGTTGCAATAAGTTCGCATAATACTCGCCGTTGATAGTTTTTCCTTTATCAAGATAGTCAATGAAAATTATTCCACGCGCATCCCAAAAAAACCGATGCCATGACCTTGCCTGTAGATGAAACGGTCTTCGCCTTCTTTGGAGCCGGTTCTCCCTTTTAAGTACATTGTTTTGGTTGTTCTTTTGTCTCGGGTGTTAAGTGATGGACCTATGTTTCATCCATGATTATGAAACGGCGCAAAAATTTTGCTTTGTTGCTGTGAAACTTCGCTAAACACTTAATTGAAACATCTTATGTACCGCACTTTTTGAAGTGCCTATTATGTCTGCAAGCTCGCGCACTTTCAGTTCACGATCATCCAGTACCGCTTTGTGGATTTTCTTCACCATTTCTGGAGTTGTCACCTCAATTGGTCGACCATTGCGATGCTCGTCTTGGCAGCTCGTACGGCCTCGTTTAAACTCTGCTACACAATATTTCACTGGTGTAAACTAAGGAGCAGACTCACCCAGAGTAGAATCCAGTTTCAGCTTTTATAACGGTTGGACTGAGGCCTTTCAAATAAAAGTATTGTGTCACGTAACGATGACCAATTTTATCCATTTTCACGAATTCACTGAAAACGTTCACTATTGATGGCTGCCAAACAAATATTAAACAACGTGGCGTCTTCAAACTTGAAACATATACTTTATAGATTGTACACTTTCTAATACAGTAATATTTTTCAAACAACTACAGCCATCTCTAGGTCAGGCCGAGTACTTCTTTGACCACCCTCGTAATATAACCAGTGTATTATGTTCAGTAATGTACACTAGGCGAATAATTTATTACCATATCTATAAAAGCCTATTATATATGGCTATCTGTAGGTTTACAAAAATCAAATAACGTGTTTAAAGCGTTCATTGTACCATAGTAGTGCTTTTGTTCTCTATATTTATAAATAGTGAATTACTTTCATTTCCAATAAAAATTTTAAGTGATATGCTTTTAATTGTATGTATGTACATGTATATTCAAGCAAAATAAAAATCTTTTAAGAAAATGATTTCTATTTTGTTCTATTATTAATTTAATCTCGTTTTAAATATTTTACCAATATTTTTCGTAATTTTTGCAAAGATTTTAGCAACCTTTATTAGTAACCATGTAATGTAATTAAATGTAATAAGAAAACAAAAAATATAAACTTAATTTAACTTAACACGTGCGTTTGGCTGCGGGACCGAATTAATTACTAAATTTATTAAGATAACAGAAAAAGTCAACTAAATAAAAATATCCTCAAACTGCATTGGTTGCATTTAGGAAAAAACAGTTTAACTAAATTAACGTTATTAAGAGGGATTTCCTCCTCCTCTTTTAAGCGTAGAAAAAATTATGTGAATTCATAATCATAATTAATCTGTCTGATCCTACAGCGTCGCAATTGGAGAATTTGATAAGAATGAGGTAATTACTGTTCTTCTCCAGCAGTGAAAAACTGTCGTTGGAAAATTATAAAGTAGACATAGAAACCAGGATTAAGGATTAGGGAATTAGGAAAAATATAACAGAAATTAATACTCGTCGATAAAAGTAAGTGAGAAAAATTCTTATCTTATGAACGAAGGTGTTTTAAATTTAAAACGACACGTGCTCGTGAAAACAAGAATGCAGTTATGTACATAGACCCTAACGAATGAGTACAGAAATTAAATTCTTTCTTAGAAATATCACAATTTGTACCTATGTTAGTAGAGAGTTTATTAATATTGGGTTCGCAACTAAGTACTTTCGGTTTTGTAGTATAAAATAAAACACTTTTTTTTAAACAAAGAATAGTTTTTAATGAATTATATATTTTCCATTTTGCTCAATGACCTTTTGCCATCTTTCTTTCAGCTGCATGATTCCGCGCTCATAAAATTTCTGGTCCTTATCAGCAAAAAACTGAACCAGGTGCGAGTGAAGGTCATCGTCATTTGTGAAAGTTTTACCATTCAAAGAATTCTGCAAACTTCGAAATAAATGGTAATCAGATGGTGCTAGATCAGGGAGCTTGGCTGGGGGATGTGGCATCACTTCCCAGCCAAGCTCCAATAGTTTCCCACGAGTTGCCAAAGATGTGTGAGGCCTTGCATTATCTTTGTGGAAAACTACACCTTTCCGATTTGACAATTCTGGCCGTTTTTCTTTGATTGCTTCATCCAGTTTTATTAATTGTTGACAGTAAACATCAGAATTGATCGTTTGGTTCCTTGGAAGCAGCTCAAAAAACACAACACCTTTGCAATCCCACGAAACTGACAGCGTGATCTTTTTTGGATGCAATTCAGCTTTCGATGTGGTTTGAGCTGGTTTATCGTGTTTGCTCCATGATCGTTTTCGAACTATGTTACTGTACAGGACCCATTTTTCATCACCAGTGATGATTCTTTTTAAGAAAGGGTCGGTTTCATTTCGTCTAAGGTGCATATCGCAAAAGTTGATTTTTTATGTTAAATGAATTTCTTTAAATTCGTGAGGTACCCAAATATCAAGCTTCTTAACTAGCCCAAGACATTTTAAATGTTTTTCAATTGTTGTGTGCGATACATGTAGCCTCTCCGCAACCTCTCGAACAGTTATATGACGATGCTCTTCAATTATGACTTTGATTTGGTCATCATCAACTACAGTAGGCCGACCAGAACGTTGCTCATCCTTGAGGGAAAAATCTCCAGAACGGAATTTTTTATACCAATTCTGACACGTGCGCTCTGTTAAGCAATTAGCACCATAAACTTCACATATCTTTTTGTGAGCCGCAGCAGCTTTCTTTCCTTTACGGAAATAAAATAGTAAAATATGTCGAAAATGTTCGTTTCTGCACTCCATTTAAAATTAACCCACAACTAATAGCTTTAATAGAAATCACGCACTACTTGCTTCTGAAGTTACGTCAATGTGACTAGTATCACGCGACAAACGGTAAAGTACAGCACTAACATACGTTATACAAAAAATAAAGCAACGCTCTCTATCAGTAAAAACCGAAAGTACTTAGTTGCCAACCCAATATCATCATAAAGAAAGAAACGTCTCTAAGAAGTGGATATTTCTAAATTATACCTTTCACGATGCATATCAAAAGATGAGTGTCGAGTAAATAGAATTTTCCCCAACGTTCTCGGGTATAGGAACACTAAAAAAAAAGCGTACAAGAGAAGAAATGCGAAACGTGAGATGGAATCACATACGCGGCAGGAACATAAATACGTTCGACTACCGCAGACTTAGAAATAACCAATACAAACGGGAAATTAATTAAGAGACAATTAAAAATATTAGTAATAACAAAAGAAATGTTAAAACCGAGATTAATGTTATCCAAATTAACGACTTTATAAAGAAAATAGGACCAGATAAAACTTGTATTTAATTAAGATCTTACGGATACATAGCAATACATATTATATACTGAATCTAGAAAATCGAGTGATTTCATTTTGCATAAGTAAATAGATACAATAATTTGCTATATTTTAATTTATTTCATAATTTATAACAACTAAATCTATTTCTTCAAGAAAAACTCGCAAATACCCTTTTTACTGTAATATTATTTTCCGAATAACTTGCTTATTACAATTATTTGCATCTGTTACAGTTACCACACTTCACTAAAGAGCTGAGATAGAACAAATACTGCACATATACGCAGGCAAAATCTATTTTCAGAATCTTTTTGTTTAGTAGAGTACCTGTTGATGGGTTCCCGCGAATTTCGTGCTGTTTATAAATATGTTTTTATATATGTATGTATATATATTTGTACATATGTATATATGTGTGTGTATGGTAGCTTAAATTCGGTCATTGAAACTTGAATCTATTTCTGGTATATGTATGTATGTATAAAAAAAAATATTTTACGTTAAGTACAATTCTAATAAAACGTATATTTTTTTAAATTTCTTTAGGTTATTTTAAGAATAAATTTGTTTTTCCCGACTTCACAATAATATTTACAAAACATTTGCAATAAAGTTTTGTTTTACCAAAAAATGTAATGCATATCCGAAGCACAAATGTAGAAATTGTTTCTAGAAGTGGCTCCCAACACGCCGACACACGTTTGGTCGCAAAGCTTTTTCCAATGGGGAATTCGAACAGGAAACACATAAAAAAGTTGAAACTATTGGAGATAGCTCTTCGTGTTAAACATTTTACTCATTTTCAAAAAGTCTTAAAGATAATTAAGAGTGCTTATTCATTAAACATGCGTTACAATAAACCTAATAAAGGTGGCAATCTGAAATTTGGGAATTGACCTTGTTTGGGAGATAAGGTGTTGACGCACCATAGAAAGAGTCTGAAATTGCGTCATCTATCCATCATTCCACAGCTTTTCGACCCACTCTCGTGCATGTATAAATTCTCTTTTATACCCAAGACAGTGCTTCTAAGTTTCGTGATCAGCGAGTCCAAATTCATTAATTCCGGACATGGAAATATTTTGATTTTCTCATCGATTCGGCAATTTTCGTGAATATTTGCAAAATCGAAAGAGCTATCGAGTCATAGTTTCATTTTTCAAAATTCGAACCCGTAAAGTTGGACCGTCAGTTCACTGAAAATTTACACTTCAATTTTTATTGTATTTTTGAATTCCATCGCTCGAGGTTAAAAAAATCGTGAAATCTTCAAAACTCCTTAAATTCCAAATTTTTCGTCTGATGGCAGTGAACTTTGAGTCTATCGAAAATACTTGTCGAAGGGATTAAAACGAACCCTATTACTCTTTAATAAGTAAAACTATTGGCCACCACGGCAACAAATTTTTGCAGAAATGAAAAATTTTTTGGTAAAGTTTTTGGTTTTCTCCGAAACCGAACGTCGTATGGAGTGAGACCAATCCGCATCCGAGAGCGTCGCAACGGTTGCAAGGAACCTCGGATCCCGAGATTTGGGAAAAGCCCTACAATAAAAATCAAAATATTTTGCGGTGAAAATTGCGACGAATTTTGACCTTCGGAAAATTTTCGATAACGAATTTCGACCCGATTACTACTCAGGAGTTTTAGGAGATGCTCAGGAAGGTTGTGCAAACGATTAGCCGTTTCCGAAAAGAGATGCGGGATCGTGATTATTTTTTGTAAATTCATTAACCCCATTAATTCAGACATCGAAATCTTGAAAATCGATACGTATTTTGCATTTTTCACAAATTCGAAATTTTTTGCGAATATCTCGAAAATCGAAAAAGCTATTGATGTGTGGCTAACTATGAGGTGCCATTCTGGAGTATTGCAAACAGCGGTTTCGGGATGTATGTTCGCCTGAAATAGTGACATTTTTAGTGGCTGCGGGGTCCACACACCGGGGACGAGGGTCTCGTCTCTGATGGTGTGGTTAGTTTTTTTCATCACTTAAAAGAAATTATTAATTTTGGTCGTACAAACGTACGTACGTACAT
The DNA here is from genome assembly GCA_031893035.1 of Dermolepida albohirtum. Classification (NCBI taxonomy): domain Eukaryota; kingdom Metazoa; phylum Arthropoda; class Insecta; order Coleoptera; family Scarabaeidae; genus Dermolepida; species Dermolepida albohirtum. Next base: position 151,247 of record JAVIWB010003404.1, read on the forward strand.
ACGTTAAAAATGCATTATATAGTGGAAGTCTGAAACCTATCACAATATCGGAAATTATTAAAGTGCATGTTATGTTGTTGAAAAACTGTTGTTTATAAACGTCTAAGATATAAGGCGTAATAGGTATTTTGAATAAACAATTAGCTATTATTGTGAAGTAGATTGTATAAGAAATGCAGACTAACATAAACGCATTTGAAAGTTATGCTGTGAATGGTAATAGGACGACTTACACCATATAAATTCGAAAAATCATCTTTGAATCATTTCGATTTTCCAGGTCTGTTCAATATGGAGATACAGATAATGGACAGATAATGTAATCTTATATAAATCTACTACCGAATGACGCAGGAATTTCAAAGCTTATATATTCGAAAATTATATATGATTACCAAATATAAAATCTAGATTTGCTTTACCTGCTTAGTGTTACCTTACCTTAATAGAATGACCTCAAATTGATAGTTAAAGTAGGGTATAAATTTATCAGAATTTTGAGGTAAGTTGTGAATTTTACAATAATTTGCATTATTAAGTAAATCAGTTTCAGCGATTCACAATCTTTTAATTCATGCATAGAGTGAAAAACCTTTAAATCACGCGCAAACTAATTAGATACGATTTGAAAACTAAGATAGAGGAATTCCCTAAGAACTCGCCAGGTAAAAGTAAATAAAAGACGAACGAGAAGTCACTAAAGACAAGGTCTTGGGTAGGATAATTGCAGTCAAAAGGCAAAAAGTGGGAGAGTTTCTAGATTTTGAAGAAGCTTTAGTGAAATGGTTTTCTCAATGACCACAAGAAAATGTGCCGGTGTGTGGTATAGTTATGAAAAAGAAAGCTAAAATGTATGCAGAAAAATTGGAAATAGAAGATTTTAAAGCAAGTGATGGATGATTTGATAGGTTTAAAAAGAGAAATAATATAATTTTTCGAAAAATTTGTGGTGAAAGTGTGAGTGTTGACTATAATGTGTATATCGACTGGAAGCAGAAATTAGGAATAATAATCAGTAGATACGATGCTAAAAATGCGTCTAACGTTGATGAATGAGAGTTATTTTACAAGTGTCTCACAGATTGCATAATGTGTTTCAAAAATGAGCAATGCCATGGTGGTAAGAACAGTAAGGAGAGGATTACCATACTCTTTCCTGCAAATACGGTTCTCTAACGATTCGTAAGTCTGCAAAATCAAGATGTTACAAGAGTGTTCAATTGTGTCCAATGATTTATTGTTCCAATAAGAAAGTGTGCATGACAAGTGACTTATTTGTTAAATGACTGAAGCTATTGAATAGCGATTTGGAAAAAAAACGTAAGATTTTGGTGTTTGTTGATAACTGCACAGCTCACAAGAATATTTCAATTTTTTGTCATGCAAAAATTGAATGCTTACCAGCCAATACAATATCTATGCTGCAATTTTTTGATCAGGGAATAAGACAGCATTTTACCGCAAGTAAGTCGTTTTTCAACTTTCGAACAACATCGAAGTTCAAAGTGAATACAAAATAACGTTCTTTTCAAGGACAAATCTTGCTCACAAAGTATGGAGAAATAATTCAATTCACAATCCGAAATTGTTACCGAGCTTGGTTTCATCTCTCCAGACAACCAATATAAAGATGATGTGAATCATTCATCAGTTGATGTGAATTCCATTTGATAAAATCGTCTACTTCAAAATGGAGAAAATCATGTCATGTTTGACGATTTTGTCAATTTCGACTACGACGTGGCAGTTGCAGGAATATTAACCAACGACGATATTGTGTGTACATTGACAGAAGAAGCTGAAGATGAAGATGAATATTACGTTTAAATGGGCCAGAACGTATATTAATAAGAGTCTATTGACAAAAACGTTCGACATAAATGACGATGTATTTTCAAGTTTAGTACGAGGGTAGCCGTTTATATTTCGGGAACTGGCAACACTGTTAGTGTTACCTCCGATCTGATAATTGCATCGTGAAGCTTGTAATTTTTGACAATATATTTACCTTGACAGATTTATTATCCGGTCGCTATTTCTATTGTTAACAGTAACTTGAAAATTTTATGTCATTCGCTGACATAAAATTTTCAAGTTAAATGGAATAAAATCGCGAACATTTTCGTGCAATTATTTTCATAACTTTCGGCGTGGATTATCTCAACAAGAATGCGTCGACGAGCTGAATTCTTTAAATGGAGATGAAGCACCATCGAAAACTACAGTACATTGTTGGTATAGTGAATTCAAATTCGGACGGCGTTCTTTGAATGATGAATTTCGTGAAGGTCGTCCCACAAATGTTGTTGTGTCGGAAAACATTAATGCAGTGTCTGAATTGATAATGGAAGACCGTCATGTGACATAACACCAACACCAACGTGCATATGATCCTGCATAGACATTTAGTCGTTAAGAAGCTATGTTCACCTTGGATATCACATAATTTGACAAACCGCTCAAAAAAGGACTCGCGCCGATTGGTGACAGGAAATGCACAAAAAATACAACGGCCGTGCTTCAAAGAACATTTATAAAGTTGTCAGAGGTGATGAATCTTGGATCTATACGTATGAGCCCGATAGTAAGTAGCAGTCGACTGTATGGGTATTCCAAGATAAGCCAAAACCAATAAAAGTTGCCTTTGTGCCTTCAGAGAGTTATAGAACGGTCAATTCCGAATGGTACACAACTATTTGTTTGGGAAAAGTTTTGGAAGGAATAAGGAAAACAAACCGAAAACGACAGATCATTCTCCACCATGACAATACCAGCTTTCACAGGTCGGCTCAAACAATTGAATATTTGACCGGGCAAAACATTGAATTGATGAGCCATCCGCCGTACAGCCCTGATCTAACATCAGCGATTTCTTTTTGTTCCCACCCGTGAAGAATAAACTTCGTGGTCAACGGTTTTCTACGCCGGAAGGGGCAGTTTGGGCATCTAAAACTCATATTTTGGAGATACCGCCTTCACAGTGGCAACAATGCTCGGATTGGTTTAAACGAATGCAAAAGTGCATTGATTTTCAAGAAGAATATTTTAAAAAGCAATAAAACTAATTTTGATAATTTTTTTGTTTGGTATTTCCGAAATATAAACGGCTACCCTCGTAACAATAGACAATGTAATCGATCGAGCTTACATCAGAGAAACATCACTGAATATTTTTCAACTTAATATTTCGCATTCATGTATTGTATATAATTGTAAGTAATATATAAATGAAAAAGTATGTAAGCGAAAAAAATGGTTATATGTTTACCTGGTTTCTAATAAATCACGTTGTCTCTAATCATGTATATACATACTTTTCCTATTCTTATCCTTATTTCTTTGTTTTATATTAGTTCCGTTTATTAGAAAAAAAGTACGTGGGAATTATCCAGTCGCTTGGAATTACAAATTATCGCGATTGTACTATATTTTTATTTTAAATGTAGAAAATTATGTTTTTTCTACCTATACCTTTTTCCAATTGCTAGTCTGAATTTTAATATTATTTTTCTTGTACGTATTATTATATTGAAATCTTCAAACTGTAGACAGACAAATAAGTCAAACCATTAATGATTTTCATAAATGCCAATTAAAATTTATTACGAACAACTTGTCATAGTTGTATGGCTTATTTAATATGAAATTCACTTTATTTTAAAGAAATGATTTATATTATTTTAAAATAAATTAAACTTTAAATACTTGTCAATCATTTTGTAATCATAAATGTTTTAATAAAATTACAATAATTCGACTTTCATATTTGATGAATTCTGAAGTGAAGTACATACAGTGTACATGAAATTAACGGCATTCAAGATCTTCATTCGTTGCTTTGTAATTACTTAAGCGTGCGATTAATTAGACAACTTTAAATTACGGAACTCCAACGTTTATTGGAACGAAGACGTCCAACTCCTTGCATTACTTCACTATACTGCCAGAGCTACCTGCACCGCTTTTAGTACCGTGTGCCGATGTTCTATATCTGTACGACGCTCGCGACGCTGGTCCCGGTCAGTCTCGGCCGATACAGTCAGCGTTCGTAGAGATTGCGCAGCGTCGTGTTCGAAATCGCACTTCTTACGCGTCTGTTCAGGCAATTAAAAAAATAACAGTAAGAATAAGAAACGCGTTTTCAGACACTCGCGCCGCACACGCAATGTGCAATCGTCATTTCGAATAGTGCGAGCTGTTTTGTGATGCTTTTCGTTCAATGTTTTTCGATTTTGGAACTGTACAACATGTGAAAGTTTCAGTGCGACAAAAATGAGTAAAAATATTCCTGTACCCGCATCGGTTAGTGTGTCTTCGTTGGAACAAGTTGGACGTAAGAAACCCAAACGGAAAATAAGCAGAGTACGTTTGCCCACACCTCCTCCCGATCCAACCACTTACACCGTTCAGGAAAACGATACAGAGGCGAAGAAACCTGTTGCAGAGAAAACAGACGAATTTCTCGAATATCTTGAAAATTTGCAAAAAGGTGTTCCTCACCAAAATTTGATTCGAACCAACTCATTATTTGCTCCTGTAATCGCCACAGAAGATGCATTTGATCATTTGGAAAAGCTTTATAAACTCATGGAACAAATGCTCTTGTTACGAGAGCAAAATGCAAAATTGCATCGAAGAGTTCGAGATTTGGAACATTTCAGGAAAATTCAGAATATTCAAAAATACGTGGAAAACGTATCCAATGCCGATGTGTCTGAAGTGGATACTGTTCTCGCGGAAAATCTTTTAGATTCAATTCTCACGGATAGTAAACGTGACATAAAAACTAAACCTGCACATCAATTTCGTTTTAGACAGTCAATTCTGAGAAAACAACGGAACAATAGTACTAATATCCCTCCAGATAAGCATGGAATAGACATGGAGAGACTTCAGGAATCATACAGAAGAACTTCAACATTATCATCTGGACCTGACAAGAAGGTCTCGAAGTGGACTAAAGTCAAGGCAGCTTTTCGTTGGGAAAAGGCTTCGCAAACGGTAAACGACGTCAAATCACAAGATAGTGGAATAAGCGGAATGCAACCTGTCAATTGCGAAGTCGCAAGGTATTTAAGGGTACCATCGACTTCTGAAGATCCGGCAGCAAGTCCGACGGATTCGGGAGCTTGTGAAATTTCGACTCCGGGAACGATATCTTCGACTTCGTCGACGGAAGACGTCTTCTGTCAGGGTAATTCACTTCCAATACATGCATCCATATAATAGTCTCTAGAAATAGAATAATTGCATTGACGTCACGGATAGGTTATTCCGTTTTGTTAGATATGATTGTGCTGATAGAGTGTATGCACTTTTGCCTCTGTAAAATACATACATGTATAATAATACGAAAATAGAAATTCGTTCAATGACACGTATTAAATGAAAAAGAAATTGAAAACTATAAGTGTTTCGAATGGTTGCCAGTTTCATTCTATATATATCCATACGTGTATCAACGATGGCGTTGTAAAAATGCAACTATATATAACTTTTTTTTTAATCAGGTCGCCGTGGAATACGTGAAGACTCGTCAGATGATGACCAATCCTTTACGCTTGAATACATTCCAAATTCAAAGGTACATACTATATTGCATTAATTAATTTAAAAACACTAATTCAAAAAGATCCCGAATATTTAACGTACAATTATTTCAATAATTAATTACATTAATGATTTGATAATAATCATTTTTAACATTGCTGACCTCCGCAAAAAAAATATGTGTTTTACAGAAATTTATTTTCACTTATGATGGATTAGTATATTTGTTAAGATATATTTTTGGTGAAGGTCAAACATACATATGTACGATGAAAGTTGAAGACAGTAAATATTTTTCGAAGCTGTTATTGTAAATGTTAAGTGTTAGTATTTCAGGTGAATCTTTCAGAGAATAAACAGAAACGGCACCTTGTCAAAATATTATAAACATACGATGTCGTTGAAACTAATAATATAAATTCTTTGTAAAATTCTTTCGTGGTGAACTGGGTTTACTACTTAAACAATAGGAACTCTAAATTTGACAATTAAATATAAACAAAATGGCGAAATTTATAAACATACATTGCATTACGTAATTAATAAATATTATTTAGTTAAATAAAAAGTCCATAAAATAATTATTTCCACGTTATTTTGAACATTTTATTCGGTCTATAATTGCATTATTTAATTAAGTGAAAATGAACAGAAATGAAAAGAATTATGTTTTCTATACAATTTAAAATACATTATTAATTTATGTCAAATAGTATTATTTTCACAAAAAAAAAAAAAGTGTTTCGATTAATTTTAGTTACTATTTTTCCGTGCATATTACGCAGAGAAAATAGTAAATTTTGTGACCAAATTCTAGTACTAGAAAATAGCAACTATTTTTAGGTAACGGTAACTTATGCAAACGTATATTTCAGAATTAATACATTATCGGTTCCAAAACAACAGAAAATGTGTTAGGATATAGAGTGGTAAAATATAACAATAATAATCATTCCGTAACAAAAAAAAAAGAAAACGCTGTATATATGTATATAAAGATAACTTAAAAAGATAATATTTAGCGTGGCAAGTGCGAAACTTAAAGATAAAAGGGATGTACGTATGTATATGTGTACATATGTGTGTGTGTACATATGTGTGTGTGTACATATGTGTGTGTGTACATATGTGTGTGTGTACATATGTGTGTGTGTACATACAAGTGTCTCACGGTTACCACCCATTAGAATATTTCACTACATCGCTTTAAATTTTGAAAAAAGTTGGGCAATAGTTTTTCAGGTATGGCTTCCTGAAATAAGGTAATGGCACTTATGTAACAGTTCCGGTTATACAGGAAGTTGGCATCACATTCCTTAGTTTAAATAGAATTCTTTTATATTATTGCAATTTTGGTTTCTACGCAAAATTATTGGTGGACTTTTATAAAGTTCCCTATTCCCAAAATAGTTTTCGAATTACTTAATTTTTTCAAAAAAACTAAAAAAAATTTTAACCAGCTGGAGACCATATGTATTTTACAGTAAACAAGACAGAGTGATAATATCAATAGATTGGATTGCTAGAACTCAAGCTTTTCACCTATACTTTCAAGTTAACTTCAAATATATATATATATATATATATATATATATATATATATATAAGTAGAATGTCTTTTAAGTTTTGCACACTGGGACATAGAGGGCGCTACAAATCAAATATCAGCATTAAAAATTAACCTCCATCTTTAGTTAATGTAAATTCAAAGTTTCAGTTCAATACGTGTAGTGTCTCAGCTAGAACGTATTGCCAAAGTTGACAAGTTAGTTGAAAATTGGAGTTAAACCGAGAACATTTTAGTATTGAAGCACCACATCAGCCAACAATTTTTCGTTGGTATGGAGAATTCAAACGGGGACGGGTTAGTCTTAGAGACGATCCAAGAGAAAAAAATTGTGTGTAAAAAAATTAGTTTCCTGTTGGATTCCTAATATGTTGACTGAAGAACAGAAAGCAGCTGGGATGAATTGGTGTCAAAAAGCTCTAGACCGCTTCAACGCCGGAAACTCTAAAAACGTGTACAACATTGTCAGTGGTGATGAAACTTGGATTTACTTATACGAGCCAGAAAATAAACGCCAGCCATCTAATTGGGTGGTCCGAGGTGAAAAAAAGTTGATAAAAGTCATCCGTTCCCGAAGTGTCTCCAAAAAGATAGTCGACATTTGTCTCGAAAGCAGGTCATGTAGAAACAATTCCCCTACAAGATCAAAAAAACGGCTACTGCCGATTGGTATACAACCACTTTTTTGCCACAAGACATCGCTGAGTTTCGAAAAAACAAATTCAGAACGACAACTCATCCTCCACCAAGACAATGCAAATTCGAACACAATATGCATGACAATTGAATTTTCAACGCAACGAAACGTCGAATTGTTGAACCATCCTCCGTATAGTCCGGACCTAAGTCCCAACGATTTTTTTACTTTTCCGAAGGACCAGTCGATGACTTGAAAAACGTTATTTGACTGTATCGGCAAATGAGTGGAACAACTGTTACCAGAGTTGGTTTGAGCGTATGCAAAAGTGCATTAATCTTCATGAAAAATTCTTCAAAAAACAATAATGTCTTTAAAGGCTATCTACCGTTTTATTCCAGTTTTATATACAAAACTTAAAAGACAAACCACGTATGTATATATATATATACAATATATATATATATATATATATATATATATATATATATATATATATATATATATATATATATATATAAATAATAAATAAATGTATAAATAATATATAGAACTTGCAGAGTGTTTATCGAGAGGTATCCTTATTTATTACCAATATGTAGAGTGAAATTCATTTTTTTTATGAAGTAAGTAAAGAATTGGAAGATTAACCGAATCTCACTAATTAGAAATATTAAATAATAAATAAGAAATTGTATAACAGTGACGAGAAAAAAAATGATAATTAATATGTACTAATAATTAGAAATACTAATTCCTATTTGGTACGTAGACTTCCGCGGTCGTGGTCCATGCTATCTGCTTCTGGGTTTCCGGGCTGGAACCGCGTCACTAGTATATCTGCCGACGTTTCGTACCCATTTGTATGGGACATCTTCAGGGCTGAACTACTGCACTGAAACTGAGTTCAGCCCTGAAGATGTCCCATACAAATGGGTACGAAACGTCGGCAGATATACTAGTGACGCGGTTCCAGCCCGGAAACCCAGAAGCAGATACTAATTCCTATGTTCGATATGACCCCTATCTAGTTATATCTGTTAGACAATTCTTTATCCTTGTAGGAGATCCATTCATAACAGTTTCTATTAGCGGTGCCGTTGATACTTCCACTGATCTTCTAATTTGAGCAGCTAGACCTTCTTGTGGAACAATTAATTGATGTGGAATACACTTGTTCTTTTATTGCGCCCCAAATATAAAAATCTAGTGGTGAGAGATCTGAGGTTCTTGCTAGCCAATTGCAAAGTCTTAAACATCTCATACATCGATTCTCAAACATCTCATTAAGTTGTTAGTCGACTATATTCCCACAGTTGTTACATTCTCCATGAATAAATAATAAATTTATAATGTCAGCATTTGAATATGTGTCTTGCTTTGATTTATCATTTTTTAAATAAGTAATACACAATTAAATCGTCACTCTGGATGTTCAACTAACAGTAAACAACTGCAACAGACAGATTAGTTGTTTGCTTTGAAGTTTTGCTAAGAATTTCACAGCCATCGTAGTAAGAAATTAAATGATTCTAATCGACTACACAAAATCAGTATACAACTTAAAAACTGGAAAAGGTAAGTATAGGGAACTATAATACCATTTGAAAGAAAATAAATTTTTGTGTCAGAATATGGAAAAATATATAAGCTGTTCTGTTTGGAAAAACCAACTTTTGATAGTTTGAAGTTAACTAAACTTTGCATTCACCACTCTGTATCTAATTAAGCTACCTCAAAAGCATAGGTGGAAAGCTTGGAGATGTACCAATCCGATATGTTAATATTGTCTGTTTGTCTTTCTTGCTGTAAAGTACACGTGATTCTAAGCTGGTTACTGTCTTTTAAAAATTAAATATTTCGGAAACGGTCAATTTTAGGAATAAAAAATTCCACCTTGAATTTTACGTAGAATCCAAAATTGCAAGGGTTCTACTTAAACTAAGGAAGGTGATGCCAACTTCCCATGTAACTGAAACTGTTACATGATTGCCATTACCTTATTTGAGAAGGACGTGCGCGAAAGCACTACTGCCAATATTTTCAAAATTCAAATCGACAGTCTCTGAAATATCCTAGTGGGTGGATGGTCACCGTGAGACACTTGTATGTATGTACACACACACACATACATATACACATATACATACGTGTATCCCTGTTATCTTTTAGTTCCGCACTTGCCACACTAAATATTATCTATTTAAGTTATTTTTATATACTTATATACAGCGTTTTCTTTTTTTTTTTTTGTTACGGAATGATTATTATTGTTATATTTTAGGACTCTATATCCAAACACATTTTCTGTTATTTTGGAAGCGATAATGTATTAATTCTGTAATAAATGTTTGCATATGTTACCGTTATCTAAAAATAGTTGCTATTTTCTACTAGTACAAATTTACAATTTGGTCACAAAATTTACTACTTTCTCTGCACAATATGCATGGAAAAATAGTGAGAAGAAATAATTGAAACTATTGAAAGGTTTGAAGATAAAAGTGACATATATAAAATTTAATTTTAAATTATCCTAAATTTCGTTTATCAAATGCTATAGCCGGTAGATACCTTCATTTTTCTATATGTTTATTTTAATCCATATCTCATTTAAGAGGTGCGAAACTCAAGATTTTGAGAAAGAGCAGAAAAATAAATAAGCTATTGTAAAAAAAATATAAGAACAAAGTAAATATATATTTATTAATTCATCTTATTATGTACACAATTTCTTACGATTAACAACTTGATTTGTATCTTAGATATCAATTCATATTGATTAGAAATACATAAATTATATTTTATTTTACAGTCAGATCAATATATATTAAAGTTAATTTTAAGACATATTATATTTTGACTTTAAAAAACATTAACACATTAAACAAAGAAAAAACTCTTTTGCTTATATATATATATATATATATATATATATATATGTATATGTATATGTATATATACAGGAGTAATGCCTTTTTTGTAATTATTACAAAAAGAGACATGTATTTCTTATATATTTTATATATTTATTATTTTGAAGAAAACAATAAAAATAGAGAATGTTGAAACTTTAATGTAGTTTTAATGAAAATTAATATAAACCAAATTCCAAAGAAAAACAAGAAAGAAATTCGTTATATATATATTTAACTTTTCTTTGGAATTTAGTTTATATTAATGTTCAGTAACTTCATTAAAGTTTCAGCAATCTCTACTTTATTGTCTTCTTTTTATATAAAACTAAAACTATTCACAGAAGTCTTTAATTTTTACAAGACGAATAAAAAGGAAAATATGGCTACAAGTAATTAGCAAACAGTAATTTATTTCAGTGTTATGCAACGTTGTAAAATTCCAGATATGTCCTGAAAATATACAAATATTTCGTAAAGTTAAATAAAAATAGGAATTGCTTTTAAAGAAAGAAAAGTAATATCTTTGAAAATAAAAGTAAAATTCTATCTTCATAAAGTTGATATTATAATATACTAATTTAAAACTCTAAGCCATTACCAAGACAAAAGACTCGTTTCTTGCGCGCCGCTGCAAATACCGCCCTATTTAGAGAGTTATAACATACGTGTATATTGAAATCGTACGAGTAATACGAACAAAATTTGTGTATCGGTTTCATACAAAAATTTCAGATAGTTTTTATTTATAGAATCATCTTGTCGAAGCCTAGTTTTTTTTTATTGAAGTATGTCTTTAGTTTTATTAATTTCTTCTTTAGTTTCGATTTTGTATATTAAATACATATTGTCCTTGTTTAAGCTGGTTCATTGCTCTACCAGGTACCGCAAAATCATTACCGGTTTTTCTAACAGATGTAGCTAGGCTTAAGTATGCAATGTTATGACTAGACACATATATCTCTTTATTCTACTTACATCAAGCTTCAAAGCCATAGATGTTATGTTTGGGGAAAGCAACAGCGTCATAGATTTATACCTCTTTGAAAATTTCGAGTTTTGTGCCTGAAAAAGTGAATTTGCGGCATGCATTACTTTTCTTATTTAACCGAAAGAAAAAAGCCGCTGAAAGTTATCGTTTGCTGGTAGAAATTTGCGGCGAGCATGCCCCAATCATAAAAACAGATGAGACGTGGTTTCGACAATTCAAAAGTGGTGATATTGATGTACAAGACAAAGAACGTTCTGATAGATCGAAAAATCGAAACTGGAGGAGTTATTGCACAAAGACCCAACCCAAACTCTAAAACAATTATAGCAGTAGCATAAATGTGGCCCAAGAAATGATTAGCGACCGATTACAAACAATGGGAAAAATCCAAAAGATGGGAAAATGTGTGCCACATCAGTGGCAAATGGAGAATCGAAAAATCGTCTGTGAAATGCTGCTTCAACGATATGATCGGAAGTCATTTCTGCATCGAATAGTGACGGGCGAAGATAATTGAATTTATTTCAAAAATCCTAAAAGAAAAAAATCATCGTTATCACCTAACATCGATTCCAAGGCCAAATCGTTTTGGTCGCAAGACAATGCTCTGTGTTTGGTGGGACCAGAGTGGCGTGGTGTATTACGAACTGTTTAAACCTGGTGAAACAGTTAATACTGATCGCTACCGGCAACAAATTATCAATTTGGACCATACATTGATAGAAAAACGTCCAGAATGGACCCGAAGACACGGTAAAGTGATTTTACAGCACGATAACTCACAGAACAGAACCGGTCAAGGAAGCGTTAAAAGCACTTGGATGGGACATAATATCGCACCCACCATACTCTCCAGATCTTGTTTCGTCCGACTATTAGCAGCACTCTCTAAGAAGTTAGAAAATAACTCGTTGAATAGTTTTGCTCAAAGGACAAACAGTTTTCTTGGGATGGTATCCATAAATTGTCTGAAAGATGGGCAAGATGTGTAGAATCAAATGGCCAATACTTTGAATAAATACATTTACCATTTTGTTGAAAATTATATAGCTCTTTTACGAAAAAGCCGGTAATGACTTTCCAGCACGCCTGGTACTAACGTACATACGCACGTTTATGCACCTTATTTTCTACGGTACACTTGGATTTTCAAATTCATCATTCAAATTAGTCAGTGCAATTATATCTTCATCCAAATTTAATATTTTGAAATGAATCGCAAGAGGAAATGATATTTTCTTAGTTGGCAATGATAGAGAAATGTATTGCAACATTTGTTGTAAAAAATTTTATTGCAGTTAAAAGTCACAATTAACGTCACATATTAAAATAAAAATTCACACTGAAGCATTTATTGAAACCGCAACAGGAAATTTTTACGGATAGTTGTGTGCGATTTTTGTGGCTGCCAAATTTTGTGCAACATTTTGGCCAAATATACTAGCAGACATATTCCACATCCATTCACATTAAGCAAATACCGCTTACCTAAATGTCATGGAGTTAATAAAAATTAATAGTTCTGATAATTTTATGCGAGTTTCTGTCGTTTTAGTTGTTGTGTAATATCTATGTTGTTCTACGTTGTTAACGGTGTGTTAGATCTAATACACTTGTAACAACCTTTCCTGAAAACTTTCAAAATACTTAACTGAACGTAGCAGGCTTATTGACGAAAGTCTCAACAAAATGTCTGATGACGTTATATTGAAATTTTGCAAACGTTTTATTATTCACAAGTGGTTCTGCAATGTACATACTCAAAGCAAGTAGATTACTAAAAGAATTGTATTTTAATTTGCAGTCTATGACAAAAGTGTTCGTACACCCGTGAATGTTGAATATCATCAAATGTGAACATCCGGCTCTGATAAAGCATATTTACTTTCATTTAGCAATCTGACTCGTATACATCCACGGTCGTTCATACTTTCTCCATCTTAGTCTCTGGAATGGAACCGCGTCTTCGATAATACTGGCACTGATGTTTCGTCACCATTTGCGTGAAGCATTTCAGGGCTTAACAATCGCGCTGAAGTTGTTTCTGTGCGATATTCTAACATCGAATGTCACAAAAGTTTTGTACACTTAATTTTTATAAGATATTTCTTTATTGAACGCCATAAATTTAGATTTAGATTTTGGATTTGCTCCGTCTGCGATTGCACTGATATCTTATTTGAAAAACCGTGTCTCTGTTTCCTACAATGGATGTTCGTCGCATGAATTCGTAGCTAGCTCTGGGGTTCCGCAGGGATCGAATCTGGGCCCACGAGTTTTCGTTCTCTTTATCAACGATCTTCTATTAAACATCGATTGTCCTGTGCTAGCATACGCTGATGACATTAAAATTTATCATAAAATAGCATCCGTCGAGGACACTTATAAATTGCAATCGGATCTGGAATACACTGAAGCATGGTGTAACAATTATCATCTGAGATTAAATGCGAATAAATGTTGCGTAGTAGCATACACAAGAAAGAGTACACTATTGCTGTTGAACTACAAAATAGATGATACGGTTCTTACCAGGCAGTTTCAAATTAAAGACCTGGGTGTTACTTTCGACCACCAACTGACGTTTAGACCTCATATTCTGGTACCTTGTCCATCTGCATATAAATCTTTAGGAATTTTAATGCGTGTTTCTAAGTACTTTGGACGATCTCCTATTAAACATCGATTGTCCTGTACTAGCATACGCTGATGACATTAAAATTTATCATAAAATAGCATCCGTCGAGGACACTTATAAATTGCAATCGGATCTGGAATACACTGAAGCATGGTGTAACAATTATCATCTGAGATTAAATGCGAATAAATGTTGCGTAGTATCATGCACAAGAAAGAGTACACTATTGCTGTTGAACTACAAAATAGATGATACGGTTCTTACCAGGCAGTTTCAAATTAAAGACCTGGGTGTTACTTTCGACCACCAACTGACGTTTAGACCTCATATTCTGGTACCTTGTCCATCTGCATATAAATCTTTAGGAATTTTAATGCGTGTTTCTAAGTACTTTGGACGATCTCCTATTAAACATCGATTGTCCTGTACTAGCATACGCTGATGACATTAAAATTTATCATAAAATAGCATCCGTCGAGGACACTTATAAATTGCAATCGGATCTGGAATACACTGAAGCATGGTGTAACAATTATCATCTGAGATTAAATGCGAATAAATGTTGCGTAGTATCATGCACAAGAAAGAGTACACTATTGCTGTTGAACTACAAAATAGATGATACGGTTCTTACCAGGCAGCTTCAAATTAAAGACCTGGGAGTTACTTTCGACCACCAACTGACGTTTAGACCTCATATTCTGGTACCTTGTACATCTGCATGTAAATTTTTAGGATTATTAATGCGTGTTTCTAAGTACTTTGGAGACATGGGAGTATTAAAATCTCTTTATTACGCTCTTGTTATTAGCAAGCTGGAATATGCTGATATAGTATGATACCTTACTTTTGCTTTTCACTGCTTGCTGCTGGATCGGATAAACAGACGATTCCTAAAATTTTTGTCTTACAAGATGGATGGAACGTTTCCACCCGTTGGAACCGGTCAAGTGGAATTGCTCGCCAGACGTGGAATGCTATTCCTTGTGGAAAGAAGAAATCAACATTGTGCGAAACTTATGTGGAATTTATTGCATGGCAAGATTGTCTGTGAGTTTCTTTTGTTACTTTGTTACGAGTGCCTTCTCGCGTTCCTAGGATTTCTGCCAGGCATGAAAGCACATTCCACCTTACGGAGACAAGGACCAATGTACGGCAAAGAGCGCCTATAACATTAATGTATCGCATTACTGATAAAGTTGTTTTGGAAATTTGTTTGGAATCTTGCATTGTTGATACGTAGCTGTTTAGTTGGTTTCTTTGGAATTTGAATGATTTTTTTTCTCCTGCCTTATGTTTTACATTTAAGATTACTTTATTTGTTTATATTTGTTCATGCCTTTGTCCTATAATTGGGAAATCCTGTTGGACAATAAAGATTTATTTATTATTTATTATTATTTTATTAAATTCAGTTAATCTTTATAGTAACACGTATTTATGAAAAATAAGCATTTGATGCTTTTACAAACTGAGTTGTAAAAACAAATACATGTCTGGTAATATATTCGGTTAACAATACTATGCAAAGAAAAAAATCCTTAGGCTAAATATCCAAATTGATCGAAAAAGCGTGTTCGGCAGTGCACAACACAAAGAATCAAGAATAATATTTAACAAAAATGTAATAGTGAATATGAAAGAATAAAATGCAAAGCAACCCATATTCAATAATGAGTATTTATAGTTACAAGTTGGTCATACATATGATCGTTTTTTGACTACCAACTCCTAATATTTTAATAAACTGTCATGTAATTAGGTCGAACATTAGTTATCGATCATAGCCAATGTTTAAAATTAGCGCCATAATGTCAACATAACTTGCACACTAGATTTTCACGCAATTAATTTTTTTTAAAATAAATAAATAAAACTTTCTCGATTTAAAACACATCCATCTCTGAAAATATTTCTAGACTATTGTTAAGTATTCTTTCCAACGTGTGCTATTTCTATTTTTTCTAATAATTTCATACATATATTCATATATACTTTATAGAAATTTTTTGTCTTGAAATAAATCTAAAAGCCTGTGAAGTCGGTACGTTAACATGTAAAACACGAATAACTTTTGACATAATCTTATTTCGGTTTCCTGTTCTGTTGGAAAATGAATGCGTTTCCGCTGTCATTCTTGTACTTAGATTTATCGAAGTGAAATATCTGGCTTAATTATTATTTATTTACGATTGTAACATGAAAGACATGGTTACTTTGACTATGATATATTACTTTATGCCTATTTGTTATTGAAATGTTCTTTGATCAAAAAGATACATTGATGTATTGATTATTTAAATATATTTTCAGCTTGTCTGAAAATAGATTATTAATTTTGGATCATGGTTCTTTTAGTATAAACTGCTTTTTTTAAACACTAACTAGTTTACAAATTGCTCTTTCATTTTTTCCACTAATAAAATTATTAAAAAAAAAATAAAATATGGATCCTTGCAAGCTGTGTTAATTGTACAATATTTACCGTCACGTTTACGACGAAAATAAGAAATAATGTGTACATAGAATATATACGCATTCTTTACCCTCTTTATCAATCTTTAATAACTGTCATTTGTGTAGTTTGATTAAATGCATTACCAATTACTCGTCTTTTAACAATGATAAAGTGAACTTTTCGGCAATTTTTGCTAATATATTTGAATGTAATGCAAGCAATACACAACTTTTCGCAATACGACAATACGTGAAGCAATTTTTTTTCCAGCTTACCCAACTAATTTTACCAAACAGATTCATAGAATCTTTCATTGCATAACCAACTACATCTGCTTTATCTTAATGGTGTAATACACAGTCTGTCGCAGAGAAAACCAAACTTTTTTAAAATAAAAAAGCTTACTATTTTGGTAAAATTCAATTATTTTATTTAAAGTAGTCGCCTTCGGCTTCAATACAAAGTTTTGCACGGTCAATTAACATGTCGAATGAATTCTTAAGTTCATCTTTAGAGATGTCCTTCAAGATCGCTGTCGACGCCATTTTAATGGCTTCAACGTCGGCATAACGCTGTCCTTTCGCCTTCTTTTGAGTCTTTAATCAAGTTTGTACGATATTGAATTCAGTTAGCTTGAGGAAGATTTGTGCAAGGTTTGTATCACACCTTGCACAAATCTTCCTCTCAGTCCTACAAGCTGAAGATTATAATACCGTCAAAGGAGCAACTGATATTTTTCCTTTTCCGCTTATGAGGGCTTCTCCGCAAAGTCTAGGAGTGAATCCATTGTAATACTGGGAGAAAAGTTACAAAATGCTAAAAGCAAAAAGAAAGGATAATATCCAAGTCGGTTCATGTCATTTTAAAAAATGGTGAATGAACATACATAAAATTTTGTGGTCGTCTGAAAAAAAATCTCCAACAGAAGCTTTCTCCATGATTAAGGCTGCTTTTGGGGAAATCGTTTATGGCAAGATCTGCTTGTCTTCGATATCATAGAGAGCTGGAAGATTCTAGGAGAAGCAGCGAATTGCAAGGCATTACAGGTGCTCCAATTAGACTACTAACATCAATACTGAAAATACAATTAAAATACGACGTCGTTCTGAATTATCCTAGGGTGAATGAAAACTTTGAGCAAATAACGGTATAATCTCATTACAATAGACATATGGACAGAAAATACATTATATATTTTTAAATGAGGTCTACATGAAGATTAAATTATTCTATTATGTTGATGTATAAGTTCATATCATTTTTATTGAACTAAAAATTTATTAATTTTCTAATTATGGTCGATTGTTTACAATTAAGTATAGCTGCCAATTTCTGATTTCTGATTGGCGTGGACTATTACGAATTAAGGCGTTCAGGCAAGCTTCATCATAGTGTGATGGTCTACCTGAACCTTGAGAATCGTTTATATCAAAATGTCCCTCTTCAAAACCAGAAAACCATTTCCGTGCTGTACTCTTCCCAATTGCATTTTATACTTAAATGATACAAATAGTATCAGATCTTTCCAATGCATTAATTCCTCTATTGAATACGAATATGTCGAGAAAATGCTCGTATTTTTCTACATGACATTTCATTCTGTCAATAGATAAAACAACCTTTGTACAAATTCATAAATTAAAAGACTATTTAATTAAAAAATACAACTATGAGATAACGATGACATACCTAACAACTTTTTTCAAGACACTCAACATTCATCTCCATATAATTCCAAAAGAAAAGGAGTTAAATTCGAGAACTAGTTACTCATCATTTAATGTTTATCTAATGACCTAAGAAATAGTCATTAATTGCTTCTTAGTTAGTAGTTTATAATTTTTTTAATCAATGTATCACAGTATCTCTAGTATATTACCAATTTCTTTAATTTTCTATGCAATCATGTATGAGCATGCTGAGTTTATTACGTCTACATCTTTAAGTAAAAGGTTCATTTCAATAAAACTTTTAATTAACGCACTAAAGAGTTTTATTATTATGTCAGACGACAGCAAAATAAAGTATTGCTTATTTACATACGAGGTGTATCTCGTAAATTGTCGGAAAGAAGTAGAATCAACAATTGACTTTTTTTATACACGAAATACTTAAAATATATAAATATTATTCTTATAGAAGGCGTATGCATTTAAGAACTCTACGCTTTTATGATTTTAATAGCCGAACTATTTTCTTTGAATTAACGATGAACATGTCCACGTATTTTTAATTTTGTTTTTCATCAATTTTTAATTGTCGTTGCTATTGACGTCTGTAATTACATTTATCACACAGATTGGCACAATTTTCAAAATGAAGTATGTGATTAGGTTGCACTTAACAAGAAAGTTAATTCGTATTTCTGTTTACATGTTTCTGTTCAAATATTGACGTTTGCCATACCAAAGTTTATTAGACTATTTTAATTTAGGGGAACGATTGATTTTCGCGAGCATCTTCCATGAGAGTAAAAACTGAGAATAACTAAGACACGAATGGGCTATAAATCATAAAAAAAATTAAGTGCGTGTTATGTTACATAATTACGTCGTTGCAGAGATATTTTGAGAATAAAAAAGATTTCCTATGATTTTTAAATAACATAGTGACGTCAAAATTCGGCGTCTAAAAATACTTGAGGTGCAATGGAAAATATTAGGATGTGCATGTACAATGCATTTTATATTGTGTAAAGTCAAACAACGATGTTGTACGTAATTTCAAATACTTGATCTCAAGCTTGGTTTATGTTGAAATTAGTTTATTATGTTGCGTAACATTTCGACTTTATTTATAAGTTAAAGCCTTGTTTAGACGTGATATAATTGAAATATAATACTTCTGATTAAAATATACAAAATTACTTAAAATATTGAAGACATTTTCTGCGAAAAACAAATCAGGAAAGCTCCAATTTTCGTGTTAAACTTAATCGCAATTTTCACGAATAAACTGAGGATATTTTCAGGCGATGCAGTATGAAAACGTTAGTACAGCGTCACATACACGATATTTGCAATGGAAATTCATAATTCATTCAACTGTTGTTAGTTAGCGCGTATGATTTGTAATGAGCAGTAACGTTAAATACAAACAAACACACTCTCATACTCAAATTTATATATATATATATAATTATATATATATATATATATATATATATATATATATATATACGATGGTAGTTTGAAAAGTTTCCGACCTCAACATGAAGACGGCAGCAGTCATCAATAAAAGCTAGGGAATGTAGTTGTGTATCTATTGTTAGGTACTCATCAAAGTTTCAGCCATTTTGGACTCGCAGTTGTTATTTGTCATTAAATATTTGTTTTTGAAAGGCAATACGTCTACGCAAATCAAAGATGTGTTTGACTCTGTGTACGGGGACTCTGGACCATCATATACCACAGTGAAATTTTGGACAACTGAATTTAAACGTGGCCGTAAGAGTTTGGGAGAAAAGTGTAACTACTGACGATAACATCGCTAAAGTTCACCAATTGGTGCCAGACGACCGTCGAATTAAAGTAAGAGGGATAGCAAAGGCTATGAATATGTCCAAAGAAGATCAATATTTAGGGTGCCGCGTTTGCTAACGTTAGACGAAAAACGTGTTCGAATGAACATTTCCAATTTTTTGGGATAGTCATGGAATTATCTTAATCGATTATCTTCGAAAAGGAAAAACCACTACAGGAGCATACTACGCATCATTACTTGACTAGCTGAATGCAGAAATTGTGGAAAAACGGACACATTTGTAGAAAAAGAAAATCCTGTTTCACCAAGACAACGCATCGTCTCATACCATGGCGAAAATCACGAATTACGGTTTTACCTGCTTTACCATCCGCCTTACTTACCAGGTCTAGCCCCAAGCGACTTCTTTTTGTTCCCTCATCTAAAAATTGCGCTCGGTGGACAGAGATTTTCATCAAATGAGGAGACATCACCTTCGTGAACAATTATTTTGCAGAGAAGAACGCCGATTACTATTTGGACGTGTTAAAGAGATGGGAGCATCGCTGGGAGAAGTGTGTAGAATTACAAGGAGACTATGTAGAAAAATAAATATAAATTTTAAGAAATAATGTCTTGTATCTTTGTTAGGTCGGAAAGTCTTCAAACCACCCTCGTATATATACGAGGTGTGGCCATTAAATAACGAGACTGATGTAAGAAATGTTATTTATTGCAAATAAACTTATATTTAACTGTTATTCCCTTCAACATACTCTCCTCCCCTATCTATACACCGCTATATACGTGTCTTCCATTATTCAAAACAATGCTGTAGTTCATCAGTTGTCAGACTCTTCAATAACTCTGTCGTTTTTGCTTTTACGTGTTCAATAAACTGAAAATGTGTTCCCTTTAATGCACTTTTCACTTTTCACTTTTGGGAACAGGTAGAAGTCACATGGTGCGAGATCTGGCGAATATGGAGGATGATCAAGCACAGCATTGCGCTTGTCCGATAGAAATTGCTTCACAAATAGGGCATTGTGAGCTGATGCGTTGTCCTGGTGCAGAATCCACGAGTTGTATTTTCACAAATCCTTACTCTTTCTCCCAGCCTGATCTGGACTTCCTTGTAGTATTTCTGATTAATGTCTTCAATAACGAAAAGGAAAATGTAGAATTTGTGAAAAAACTATAGTTTTCACGGAAAGGACACACATACACACTGTCAGAAAAGCGGATCACTTACAATTTAAGAATGTTTTGTTAGAAATTGCCTATATGATGTAAAAATAATACAGTGTGAGCAACAATGAGTGACCTGATCCTACACTTCCATACATATCACCTCAATATTTACTTTCTCTTAAAAGTGAAATTAGACAGTGTCTCATGCAATTCTAATAATAAAAATCTGCTAGCTACTATGTAAACAACAAACTGTGTGCAAATTACTTTAAACTGTAAAATAAATAAAAATGCATTTAGTATGTATTTAAGTGTATGCACATATATATATTAAAGAAGTACTTTGTTCTGTACACTGCACGTCATTGAGAGGTTAATGACATAAACATAGAGTAGGAAAACTCACTAGGAATTATTAAACTGCTAACTTCAGATAGAAAAAAGGAAGTAAGTACTGATATGGGGCGTGCGGAAAGTAGTAAAAGATCAGGTCAATCATTGTTGCTCACTCCTTATTAGTTATAACATTGAAATAAAGCACAAAAAGTATTAGTAGGGAAATTTACTTTCACGTTCGTAATAGACATTTATTTTATATGTTTTACAATTATACCTTCAAACAATGATATCTACCCCTAGTTGAAAACAAAATAGTTAAATTGGCATTAATGTAAGGTTGGCTCTACTGTTTACTTTTGATATTTATTAATGATGACCATAACCTAATTTTTTAAAATATACATTAGATACATAAAAACGAAAAAGTGTCACCAATCTACGAAGATAAAAGTGCTGCAATCTGGAGACTTTTGTATTACGAACAGATGGATCATACAGATCCAATTGCTGACGATGTAAGTGTGCTGCATATTTTTGTATCTAACTGCAATATATGGTTTCCATCCCAATAAAACTAAATATTTGCTGTAAACAGGAATTTAAGGAATTAGTTTAGTACTGGAACATGATTTTCTAATATTTAGATATATTTTGCGTAGCGTACTCGCAATTGTATTTCCTTAACTTAAATAATCAAAAATTCAATTTTCCAGCAGACTGAATATAAATATTTATTCAAATATTTGTGTAAAATAAATAAATGTAATGTAAATATTATTCTTGAATATAGTTTGTTTACATAATATAAAAATACAGATGTTTTATCTCAGAAATAAGAAAGTTTAATTTTAATTGCATTCAAAGTTCTGAGGCATCTCATTTTATAGATATCATATACTTTTTTCGTATTTATGCTTTTTCCTCATAGCTTTAGTAATATGATATTTTATTCCAGTCCTAAATAAAAAGCCTTTAAAATCCGTCTGTACGGTAAGCATATGTTACTAAATTAAAACGTTTTAATAGCGAAATGGTGTTATGTATACATGTAATAGCGAGTAAGAGAACAAAATTATTCATTTGATCTAAATTCATCTATACAATAATACTGTGGTATTTTTCTTGTCTATTAGTTAAATCAACATTACCGACTTAGAAATTCTAGTCAATAAGCTATAATCTTTTTTTTAATAAACTTTTCTTTGATATTAAATTAACTTTGCATTTTATTTTGTCTAGTAAATTCGGGAAGTAAGTGAAGTAAATATTATAAACTCGATTTACAAGAAAGAAAAAGTATAAATGGACAACTATGCGAGGAATATTTCTAAAATTCTAGGAATTTGACTACAGCTTCTTATTTCGTCAATTTTCATCAAAATTACAATGCAATCTTTCAATTTAATCTCTATTTAATTGAATACGCATATCTTAATATGAAACTAATTCTTTAAACCATCCTTAACATGTTAACAATCAATGCTAGATTTTAAAAAATTACTTCAAGACCAGGGTATTTTTGCGGTATTTTGTACAAGGAAAATTTTTTTTGGACAACAAGTTGTTGGGGAGGAATTTTTAAAAAAACGAGGAACATTAATACACGCTGTTTGATTTAAAAAATATGAAAGTTAAATTACTACAGACTATGTCTGCTATTTTGGCTCACTACCAAAAATGTTTATTTTACATTTTAATTGAAGAAAAATAAACTAGTAAATTCCATTATTAACGTGAAGCAATGTTCTAAACATACAAAAAAAAAAATAGAAATACTTAACATTATTAATTAATGAACAATATATAGTATCTGAAAACCATTTTCCTATACCATTTGATTCCACGGCATACTGAAGAACTATAGTAAGCTTTTTCATCAAAATCAATAATGCCTTCAGTAATATTGTATTCCACTGTGATTGATGGTTTCGACACAAGACTTGTTCTTGTTGGAACTTCAACCATATCCTACTACAACTTTTGTATTGCTTTTTTTTTAATTACGCTCCATATCAATTTGGTACATGCGACTGCATTCGGATTAAGTTTCCGGTTTCGACGAAGGCTACCAACTAAATATGTCTGGGTATTGTTTGGTTTATATGTTAGACCAACATTTGTGTAAAGTTTAAGTTTCATTTGTAAGGATTTTGTGAACTAGATTCAATGAATCTCAAATTTTAAAATTCTTTATATTAGGGTGTTTATCAATATAATGTTGCATGTGTCGGTTTTATATCATTGTCTGGGAAAGAATAAATCTCATATTACTTTGCATGGCAATTCTCACGCACAGCATCAAAATTTTCTGAAGCTAGTGTATAAAGCCCATACCTGCTTTATACAGTAGCTTGACATGTTGTGGGCCAAACTTTAATGTGCAAATACGTTCGCGGGCCGCGTTTGAAAGTAGTGCATTTTAAAGTAGTGTTCATAATTTTTAGCGATAGATATCAGACATGAAATAATACGACAATGTCTGATATTCATCGCTAAAAATTATGAACACTACTATAAAACACTCCTTTAAAATGCACTACTTTAAAACGCGGCCCGCGAACGTATTTGCACATTAAAGTTTAGCCCACATGTCAAAGGTTGCCCATACCTGGTGTAAAGGATGACTTTCACGAAAATAATATTCGATACTACTTGCATTTTAGTAATACATTTCTTTCTTTTTTTGAAGCTTACCGATAGAAATCACTAGTTTTCTCTCACAATCACAGAAAACTCTTGCTCCAACTTTTTCTCGGATTGAGAAAATTTACGTGGAGTTCTTAGACTCTGTCTCCACAATTTTATGGACTCAATTTTTAATACGGGTTGATTATAGAACGCTGCTATTTCTTCACCGGTAATGATCGACTGTAAATTACTTCACAAATAGAGAAACAATATTATTCAAAAAAATTGAAAACGAGACACAAAGGTCGGTGAAATTAGATAAAACAGTAATTAAGAACGAGACTAAAGAATCTAAGGAACTCTTTCTTTCAATATAAAATTGCACTAACAAATGAATATAAAGCAAATATCTAGTATAGCAAAAAGTGGAATGAAAAAGATTATATCTAAAAGAGTTTTAGTTTTATACTGAAATGTATTAATACAGACTTTACTTTCACTTTGTTTTATACAAACACGTTTGTATCACATTAAAATAATTCTTGGCAATTAACAGGTTGTTCGCGGTTAGTACAATAAAAAATAGAATTGAGACTATATGTAAGTGTTATGATGTTTATACAAACGTTTATGGCTAGTAGTAATAATAAAATGCCAAATATTTCAAGAAAAGAATAAGTTTATAAATTATTCGTATTCCATAGTTCATATATATAACGGGTGTTTTTTGAGAGCTTGAGAAATTTAAATGATAATACAAGACAGAAATATTGTTGGAATGAAATTTTCTTTATTATAATCTGGTAGATAGTTTCATGGCTTTTATTCTTTAAATATGATTTCCGGCATATGTCAGCCGCGCCTACGAGTTAGATAGTCCATTCGATCAGTCCAATTTTTGACCACTTTTTCCAATAAATCTGGTCGTATGGCGTTAATGGTGGCTTAACTATTGGCTTCCAATGCTTCTAGAGTTGCTGGTTTGTCGGCATAAACCAATGACTTAACATAGCCCCATAAAAAGTAATCCAGAGGCGTTAAATCGCACAACGAGGAGGCCAATGAACAGGATCACTTCTGGAAATAAAGTTGTCACCAACCTTGTTGGAACCAAATGTCGTCGATGTTTAGCTGATTAATTTTTGAAAACAAAAATTCTGTCACCATGGTTCGATAGTGCTCGCCATTCACCGTAACGCGGTTTAGCGAATAAAAGTTTAATAGCCCAGCAGAATGTGCTTTTTGTATTTAAAAAAATATTCCCATAGAGTTTCTACATTACATACTAGAATTTAGTCTACTTTAAACAGCTGAAGAAAAAGTGATGAAACAATTATCATGTACATTAACTACCAACAAAGTTAGTGAAAAATGTATTTATTAATTTCGCGTAGTCTTTTTTTATTAATATTCTGTACAACGTTTAATAAAATGTTATTATGTTATATAAATATTACATCCTAAAATATTTAAACTAATAATGATCTTATTGTTAGGACGATTCGATAAATTTACAAAAATCACCTAGTGGTAAGAGTTCAAGAACAACATGGGCCAAAATGAAAGACATAATTCAAACACGGAACAGCGTCAAAAAAAGAAACAGACTAAGCGGAAAAAGCGACGATTTCCGATCGGACGAACTAATGGTGAGCGACGAAGAAGTTTTCGAAAGCAAAGATTCAAAAAGTCCCGTTTCTTTCACAAAAAATGGCAGCGAAAAATATTCGAGCCTGGAAGAATCCATGCAAATTCCTTTAGATGTGATTGCAAGATATCAGCAAGCAGCCTTGGAGGATAACGTATGTATAGGTAAAGTTGCTAAAATTTCTAAATGCTAAAGTACGCCATATTTTAAGATCTTTCGAGATGGTTCAGATAGATCAAAATGGGCAAGAGTAAAGAGGGCATTTCTGTCAACACCTAGTATCAGTAGGGTTGATAACAATTGTAGTCCCTCTAGTGCATTATCTGAAGGCCATTGTGTTAGAGAAGGTATGAACATTTTGGTGATGTTTTTGATTTTTTTGAAGAAAAGAGAAGTACCTTTCAATTGGCCATTAAATTCTAAAAGTTGCATACGAGTGACTTGAAATTGATATAGAGTTGTTAATGTAAAAAATCACTGAATTTACTAGTTTTGTTAATATTGAGAAAATGTTTTTTCAATATAGCAGTAATTAATACTAAATACAGGATAAATTTGAAAAAAATTTAACCAACAATTACGGTCTTTATAATTTATACTAGAATATTGAATTTTTGATATAATTTTAAACGCCAATTAATTTAATATAATGATTGATTCAGAATTAGTAACGTAACTGTTAAATAACTTGCAGTAATCATTATCAAAAAAGTAGATTTTAGTTTCAGCATGATAAGATGAATATCGAATTTTGAATTTTGTTCATAAGTGCCATTTAATAATTGCTATGACATTGCCACTGACCATCATAGCCGTTTCAGGTATTGTGTATGTTAAAACATAAAAAGTTTTCTTTTTACTAGTGGACGCTGTTATTTACTGCAATTAAAACTGCAACGATTATTATGAAGCCCTTGACACACAGCAATTGTATAAACTTTAAGTTATTGGTTTGTCGGAAAGCAATTTCATTGCTTCTCAAGAGAGTTGTAAGTTGTATTTTTAATCAACTATCATCATTCTAAGGCCTACTATATTTACGTGTTTTGGCAGCCAAAACTTCAAAATTTATTGTTAAGGAAAAGGTTTTTGAGTTTGCTTGCCTAAGAGAGAACTTACGTGAAGTAAATGGAAAAGATTTAACAGAACGGCAGTTCTAAACTGATTTACAAAATATCTTCGTTCTGAATTACCCCGCCGAATAACAATTAAAGAAATTGATACGAGACTAAATTTGTCAACGTAGACATTTCACTAGCATGTAAAATTACTTGGTTTCACGTCAAAGCTTGATACTTCCACATGTTCTGAAAGACATTTGCTCGGTTGCATTGTCGTTTGTAATTCGCTGGCGAAAGGTAGTTCGTTTCTGAAGAGAATCATAACTGGTGATAGAAAATTAATCGTCTTCAACAATGTTGAACGCAAATGATCATGTAACAAAAAAGATAAGCCTGTTCAAAACACTTCGGAAGCTGAAATTCATTGAAATTATATGATGTTCCCTATTTGATGAGATTTCAAGAAATTGTTTTTTTTAATTCTACCAGACAATTCCACAATTAGTTTGGTGTATTGCCATTAATGAACAAATTGACTGGTTCCATGGAACAGAAGTGGCCAAAATTTATTAGCAGAGAGGGTATTGTTTTTCACAATAATAACGCCAGTCTTCATACAAGCTTGATGAGTGGTCAGAAGCTGTTACGTCCTGATTGGAATATGCTACTGCATATACATATATAATACTGCACGTATTAGCTAGATTTGGTACCCTCCGATTACTACTGGTTCCGATCTTTAGAGAGAAAAACATTTAATTCCAATGAGGATGTCAAAAATCACTTGATTCAATTTTTTCTCAAATAAAAATTGGTAATTTTGCGAACAGCCCATTATGTTGATTATCCCGCTGTTATAATTTACCTTAGATTGCAACCTAAACCAACTAATTTCCATATTTTACATATTCAAAATTTATGATTAGAAAGAAGACATGCATATGTATAATATTAACATGTAGGAACAACAAACGAATTTACTCACTGAAGGTTGATATATAACCCCTTTCCACATTAATTTTCGTATTCTGTATACGTATTTCGACAACTAAGTTGTCATCATCAGCAGATAATTAAACCGTGTCGCACCTGGAAAACTACAGCAAAATACCTGTACGAAAACAAATTCCGCACACGAACCGTACCACTAAAAGCCAAAACGCACACTCAGGGTATGAAGTGATTAAGTTAATCAACCACAGGCTCCATCAAAATTAACAAAGGAATTCTCTTGAAAGACAAGATATGAGCTGTTGCGAAATGTTACTCAAACAGTTTTCACAACTGTTTCTGTTATGTTTAAGTACTACTTCAAGCATAAGAAGAACTTAACGGGTTGTTCCGGTTAGAGATGGAATATTATTTCATTCATATGGCTACCGCGACTGGCCTCAGTATCCCATTCGATCGGACCAATTTTCGAGCACTTTTTCGAGTGTATGGGGTCGTATCTCGGCAATGGCATCACGAATGTTGACCTTCAAATGCTCAATTGTCTCTGGTTTGTCGGCATAAGACTTGTCTTTAACGGCGCCCCACAGAAAATAGTCCAAGGGTGTCAAATCGCAGCTTCTTGGCGGCCAACTGACATCACCATTTCGGCTAATTAAATGGCCATCAAACGTTTGACGCAATGAATCGATTGTGGCATGAGATGTGTGGCAAGTTGCACCATCCTGTTGAAACCAAACATCGTTCACATCAATACCATGAAGAGCGGGCACAAAAAAATCAGTTATCATAGTGCGATAGGTGTCTCCATTGACCGTAATGGTTGCGCCGTCCTCATTTTCAAAGAAATATTTGCCAGTGATGGCTCCGCTCCACAAGCCGCACCAAACAGTCACTCGTAATGGGTGCATTGGCTTCTGTAAGACCACGTGTGGGTTTTCTGAGCCCCAAATACGGCAATCTTGCCTGTTAACGTACCCACCGAGATGAAAATGAGCTTCATCCGAAAAGATGATTTTTTTGGCAACGAAGCGATGATCATGCTGCTTCAACTATAGAACCAACTGAACTTTTTAAGGCGTCATACCGAGATCTCTTCTCAAAATTCGAGTAAACTGGTGCGTGAAATGTTCAGTTCTTGAGAACGATGACGAATTGATGTTGATATTTTTGGGTCTACGCACTGTACGGGCACGCTCACGTCTTGGCGCATCAACAATGAAACCAGTTTCACGAACTTTATCATTAAACTTGCGTATACCGGGCACTGTTGGTTCTTCTCTGCCACCAAACTTTGTACGACATTTTCGTACAATTTCCGACCAAGTGTCTTTGTTTTGGAAATAAATTTCCAATAAATCCCAACGTTGCTCAAGCGTAAATCGATTCATTTCGTTCAGTGGAGATAATATACTGAATTTTGTGACAGAATACAATGACATAAATATTGCCAGATTCGAAATAACCGGTGGTTCAAATTTAAACCGATAGATGGCCCACCCGTTATTATTGAACAATTTTCTATAACATGTATACACTTGCCATAATGTTTCGTATCATTTATGCAACATTATTTATTACATGCAACTAAATCTATTTCTGCAATCAATAGTTTGTTTCTTGTATTATTGTTTAATCAACAAATCTAGTTGTATTTGATCGATAAAAGTGATTTTTTACATTAGTATTGAAGTTGATTGATTTTTTTTAATTAATGTGTATATAATTAATACATACGAATACAAAAAATAAATTATTAATTTAATAACCAAGAGTTTTCATACAAATAGTGAATTACTAATTATTACATCAATTAACATGTTAACCTATTTTTATCGATAGTACCTTTTATACTAACGTTTTTGTTTTATTGCCGGTTGTATTTTGGGAGAATACGTGTTACATATGTGCAGTATCTTGAGATTTCCTAAAATATTCCCATTTATTGAAACGATGTAAAAATCTTTTAAATTAATTTACTGTTCATAAAAACAGGATATTCTATTTAAGTTCGTTGGAAAAAAACTTGTTCTCTAGTGTTACCAATATAACTCATATCTAAAAATACACCTAAAAAATAAACTAGAAAGTTTATGTCATAGAGGAAATTTATTTATAAAGTAATAATTTACATGTAAAATATTAACATGTAGCCGTAAATGCAAAGTAAAAGAATCTTTATTTTTGTTAACAGACATCGGTATGTAATGACAAAAAATAACATGCAGAAATATGCAATGAGTAAATATTAGTTCGGTTGTAATTTCTCTCTCACAAATAAATAAACAACCTGCTTTTTACGTTTCCATTTTCGATGTTTCAGACCAGGAAACGTCTCTTAAAGCTGAAAATCACAATAAATTGCAAGAGGAAATCCAAAAAAATTACAGGGACTTACAAACCAAATTAAGTTTAGAATTTCAAGACAAAATGAGAGAGTGGGAAAAAATGAAACAATATTCTTCGAATAGCGCCACATCATCTAGCACAGCTACAGGTTCTGCTCTATCTCCCGAAGAAGCAAAGGAACAAGCGTTCAAAAAGAAAATGGAGGAATGGGAAAAAATTAAAGGTCAACCTAAGCACAACATGCAACTTCAAAGCGAAGAACATTTACCTCTCGAATTCAGAAAAAAGTTGCAGGAATGGCAGAAAATGAAAAAGACGACTAAAGACGACAGCTCTTCAAATAATAGCAGTCAAAAGAAAAAATTGGGTGAGTGGCCGAAGTGGAAGTCGGTTAGCGGGCAAAGAGCGGATTTTAGCCCGGCAGAACAACAACCCCTGTCAGAAGATTTTATCAAAAAGTTGGAAACTTGGAAACAGATCAAGTCGAATAGTTATGGTAATGATGAAGAAAGAAAAACGAATAAAACTCCAAGTCCTAAATTGTTGAGGAAAGACGGTGGCTCGTCAAGACAAAGTAAAAAGATCAAGGAACAAACGGAAAAAGAACTGCAATGGTTTGAAAAGGAATTGGGCAAAATCGAAAGGGAGAAGCAAAGACTTGAAAGGGAGAGGCAAAAGTTCTTAGAACGTGAGGAAAGGTACATTGTGCATAAATACGTATATGTGATATGATAATATTTCTAATATATTTTGTATGAGTACTGCTAACTTAAAAGAATGTTAATATGTTAGTATACTTTATTTAGCTGAGCTTGAAAAGTATTATAACTGACAAATGACATTTTTTTTTTAAATAACAACTGTTATTTACTTATTCAAAAAGAAACAGAAAGTATGATCAATTTTCTTTTATTAATATTTATAGTTTCGACAGCCCTGCGACAAGAAACTGTGACTTCTTCAAATTTATAATTAGAATATTATTCATAACAACACTGTTTTAAGTATTTTAAGTTTTAGAAAAATGTTTTTCAGACAAGTAGAAGCGTCTACATAAATTATGAAAACGCGGAAATCCGTACACACACTATTTTTTATGAGTTTGAGTTTTTATGAAAAATTTTAATTTATTAGCTAATATATCAGAGTAAAGCAACACATTCTTTCCTAATCTGAATAGTTATATACGAGTTTATAAAAAAAACTATTCTTTCTTTGTTACAAAAAAATGGGATCAGTTATATTTAAGGCTGCAAAAACGAGTGCTTTCGCAGTAGCGTACGGTTCAGTCACTATCAATATTAAAAATAATAAATAATTGTATAATTACTTACTATTTTAGTTTTTTTTTGTGTTGTTGATGTAGAGTGACACAAAAATTCGCTGTAGTGTTGTGTCAATAGCATGCCTTCCAGTGCTGACTCAGTCATACTCCTACGGAGAGGTGAAAATATGTTGGTGTATTTGGAAAAGGAGCATTTTGCGTCTAATGTTATGATGTTCGCGAAATTAAAAAGGACGTTCGCATCGTATTCGGGCTCTCGGTTTTCAGTTAAACTCTTATCTGTACGCACTATAGTTTGAAAATCGGAATTCTTATGTACAACAGCACACAATTTATCGGTTGTTAATCTTTCTATACTATTTGTTAGATTTCCTAAGAAGGCTTTGAGGTAATTTACTACATTTAGCGCTTCATGTAATGGTAGCTTGGTGTTCTCTAATTTAGAAATAGTATCTAAAAGAATTGAATAATTTTCGGAAGTTTGCTCTATTTGAGTATGGACTCGGTGACTGAAACCAGCCGGTGACTTACCGAAATTGCTTGAGCATCTTGTGGATATAAATTTAAGATATAAGGTTTAATAATGAGTAAAAATTTCTCATAATATAAAACAGCCTTAAGCTACGTTCCCCATCTCATCAATACCGGCTGTAGTGGCTGGGGAATGTCCGGACAAGCCTGTTTAAACTCACAAATGCGTTTTGGAGATTTAATAAAAACTTTTTTGCTAGAAACTATAAATTGGTTTATTTTTGGATAACCGTTTCTAATAAATTCAGCTACAAAATGACATGCATGGAGCAAACAGTATAGCAAGCAATTGAGGATAAGATTGTTTTAGCAACTTTCCAGCTTTAACCATATTCGAACCCCCATCTATAATTTGGGTTGACGATATATTGAACTTCCCAAAGCTATGTTTTATAGTTTGTACTATCCTTTCCGCGCTTGGCTTCTGTAATATTCTACTATGTAAAAGAAGAGCCAAGGAAATCTCACCGCTTTTTAAAGTGCGCACTAACACATTTAAAATACTATTCTTTCTTGCATCCGTTATTTTATCTTCCGTCAGACATATTTGTTGATCTTTTAACTCTGCCTTTATTTGATCCGTAATCATGTTTTTCACCATTCCGGAACGTATTTCCCCCAAAAGTTTTCAAATTCCTCAATGTCTACAATATTTTGTGGAATGTTGCACACACTTAACATAAAAATAAAGTCATATAGAAATTTATAATATGATACATCACGTTGTGCATTTAACCGGTGCTGTTTGCTATTGACATGTCTCTTACACATACAAATACTGTACGGTAAAATGTTGATATTGCAAACAATACATTTAGTCATAGTGCCAATGTATTCCAATGTCGAAAATCGGTTAAGAAATCTATTAACACTCGTCGGACATAACAAAGAACGCCGTCTATTCGCCATCATCAATCTAATCGGGCATTCATACACATTCTATATGCATATGAATATCCGGCCGCTTTCGAAATATATCATCGCCGCCAATGAGTGGGCACTCGTTTCTGCAAGCTTAGTTACATCACATGCCATTTCCTTGTATATTAAAAAAAAACCTTAAGTAAACACACAATACCAGAAGTTATAAATAAACATTGTTTTCGAAAATTAAGGTCGATGTTCTAAATTATACAAATTTAAAAAGTAATTTTGTGTGAAAACAATATTTATTTGTATATAATATTGTGAATAATATTTCAGTTTTACTACTCTAAGTCACTATAAACTGAATAATATTTTCCTACCTACAAGAAAGCTTTTGTTCTACAAAGATTAATAATCTGACAAATTTACGCACCTCACAAAAAGTATTTATTTGTGTATAACGCTTTCTTTTCCATGTTTACTTAAGGTTTGTGATTTATGAATAGACCTCGGTTTCTTTATATATGTTTTTCAAAAATTTAAAATACTATGTTTTATAAAATATACACGTATAGTACGAAACTATAGTAAACACTTCGCTAATTATAATTTTACTTATATTTAACTCAATCTACCCTTTTTAAGGGTAGAAAATATGCAGCGAAGTTGTGTATTCCCTCGGATTGCTCCTCCGGAATTCTGTCCATCTCTTTCTATTTTAGGTACTCTACGGCACTCCTATTTTCCTCCCCTTCTTCAGGGCTTCTCTTACTTCCTCATACTATCTTCTTCTAGGTTTTTGTTCTTCTTTTTGCCCATATTGCTTCATATACCCATTCTTTTTACGTGTCCAAATCACTTCAGCTTATTTTGATTTATTATTTACTCTACATTTCGTTGGTAAAGTTTCATCTTTACATCCATGACCTCTTTGAAAGGTATTTTTCGTAAACACAGCAATTCTGGTTTAGTACTTAGCTTCTGTGTTTTTCTGGAGCAGTTCGCGATTCTGAACAATATATTAAGATAGGGATAACAACTTCGTTGGCGATTGGGGCGCATATTTGTTTTGATATTCCTTCGTTTTATGAGAAGACAGTTTTGATTATTGATGTTTCTTTATCTACGCTTCCATCTACCAATAATGCTGCTCTTACACGAGTCCATCAATATATTGGATTTCTACTTTTATTCTATGCTGCTTTGCTACTTTACCCATAATCATTCTTCTCGTCTACATTTAAGATCATATTTTCTATCATTATTCTATCTTTTGATAATATTATCAAATTTGTTCAGTTCTCATAAATATGCTCTGAGGCCGTTCGGCATTCAATTTTTTAATGATTTTCTTGCACCAATATACCATGCGGTTCTGTTTTTTCTCTTAGCCCAACTTCAGTTACTGCAACGTCTTCTAGAGTTGACGCCTCTGCAACGTAACCCGAAAGTAGATCGTATTCCAAACTAATTACCGCGTTTAAATTCCAAGCACCATCATTCAATTGTTCTTAATGGTGGACAGTTTTTGTTATTTTATAGTATTTTTATCACCTTCTGGATGCTAGAACTTGCTTTCGATGTAAAATATACTTAATAACGAAACAGTTATTATTTCATTTTGTATTTAATACAAGATCACTTACGTTTTTTTATTTTTAAGTCCCTACGAAATTATGCTATGTAATACAAGGAACGAATCACCCAGTAAAAATATGTATTCTTAAATCAAATATTGTACAAATGTTTATTACATTGAGAATAATAAATTATTAAAGTTTCGTTGGAAAATTCATACCCTTTATAGAGAAAATTGAATAATGAGTTTCCCCTCCACGTAAACGAATAAATTCGTTATTCATCAAAGCATACTAAGATGTTTTGTGAAGTTAATTCCAAACACCTCGTAGCTGTTGTAAGGAAACATACTGGCCCTTTGATCTATCATATCCTGGACACGGCTTGGTACTATTGAGCTGGCTGTTTGCAGGAATCTTAATATAACAATTGCAACATGAGAACGGGCATTGCCCTATTGAAATGTGGCATTAATTAGCTCTTGAATATATGGTAAAATGAATTTGTCCAGAGCTTCGTGAATGTTTCTTTGAGCATTTAATCGACCTCCGCACTTTACATACCAACTATCAATCCTCTAGTAAGTGCAATTTCACGTTCTACGCAAAAATTCAAAAACTGCCTTTTCTCTCTTCGACGTCGTACTCATCTACGACCATCATGGACCAATAAACAGGAAAGGTAATTCGTTTGGAAAGACGATATTATTTCACTGTTAATCACAATCTGCGCGTACATTACGCCTTCCTAATCCAAGGGCACAATGCCGATTTACGAGAGGCAGTATTAGTCTTGGGTGATCAATAATCAATCCAAGCGAATGAATACGATGATATGTAGAACGCATCTATGGCCTATCACCGCCAAAATAAATTTTCCACAGACTTTGAGATACTATGTCAATCCCCAAGGGCAAGCAATCCTAGTCTCCTATCTTACCATTCGGTAGTTCCTTCTAGATCCTCCAAGGCCTCTTCTACGATATCAACTACCTTCTCAAGGCGAATCTCTACAACGATACGACCCTTTTCAAGATTGCTTAGGTGGCGATTATTTAGTTATCTTCGAACTCTTAGCATTTTAATACACTAATTTACGAGAATATACTATTATAAACGAATAACCAAATCAGACTGATCCAAAACAACGAAAAGAAAAAGGAACTTTTGCAAAAATGACACTAAGATTTAATCAATTATTATTCACAGTAAACATTTGCAGAAAATTTTGTTCAAAAATATATGTTTTTACTGGGTGATTGTTTTTTATGTCAAAATATAGATACATTGTCTAAATTGAATTTTTTTATTAAGAACATTTTCCTTTAAATATATTTTTATGACATAGGCTAACAAAACTAAGAAAGTCTGTGATGGGTGACAATAAGCAAAATATTTTAGTACAAACACCTTCCGGATTCTACAGATTCGAGGGAATATCGCGTAAATTTACGCAGAAGCTATACGAGTGGGAGAAAGCTCAAGGTATCGGTCCGGAAGCCTCAACTTTTGCCTTACTCAGCAAATGCTATGTACCGAATATCAATTCAAATAATAAACGTAAGAAGGATACATTTGAAATCACTGAGATTTGATTTTAAAATTTTATTTCTCTGATTTTAGATGATTCACAATCTCGTTTAATAAAATCGAAGTCCGCTGATAGCATAATGAATTCTGATTTAAATTTAACTCATCCGTTACTCAGTCAACAGCCCTCCAGTTTAAGCCTTAACGATATGGAGAATTTAGAAAACGAGTGCATGTTGAATGATACAATGCCTTCTGAACCGGATATATTGGTAAACGAAGAAATCGTGGACGGTGATGAACCTGAAGCCGTAATCGTCGAAGTTGAAGACATAATTGAGGAAACTGCAGCACCTCTGGTATCATTTATGGAAAAGAAACACACGCCGATATATCAGCATCAGGAGATAAGTTGTATGTGGTAAGTAATTATATGCAACAACTAATTCGTTTGCTTATGTGTAGTGGGCAAAAAGTTTTTATAACAATAGGCAGGTATCAGCGCTTTAAAGTGGACTGATAAAAGTACCAATTCTAGCGTGATTAAAATTCGTGATGAACATTAATAAATATAAAGTAAAACACATTTGAACTCAAAAGTGTTATCCGCGTTTTATACAGTTATGGTAAGAGGAGAAGGTAGAAAGCACTAAAGCTTCGATATATGTTCTTTTTTTTCAAATATATGAATGAATACATGATTCGAAAACTTTTTTTCTTTTAAATGTGAAAGTTTCCAGTCTAACACAGAAATGAGTATTTGTTATTCAAATTCAGTTTTATCTTTCGACATAGTTTCCTTGTAAGTCTATATATACTTTTCCCAGCGATGTTCCCATCTCACTAATCCGCCCAAATAGTAGTTGGCACCTTGTTCTACAAAATGGACGTTTGCGAGTGTGATGATGATGACAGAAAAGACACTGGGAGTCAGATCTAGTGAATGGAGAAGTAGTTAATCAACTTGAATCCCAATTGAGACACCTCAATGTGAGATGATGCGGTGTTTTGATGGAAAGAAAGTTTTTTATCTTCAATTGCGGTCATTTTCCCACAACTTCTGTCTTTAGTTGTCAAGTAATGATGCGTAAAATCCTTTTCCTTTTATTAAGATAGTCGATTAACCCAATTCCATTACTATCCCAAAAAATAGTCGCCATTAATTTCCAGGGCAATGGAACAATCTTCGACTTTTTCGAAACCGATTCATTGCGATAAGTTATGGTGTAGAGTTCTCTGTAAACAGCGTCCATCTCGACTTTAATTTACTTTCAAATGGAAGAATTTAATGATGGCTCGATAGTCAATTTTTTCTATTTTTACAGGAACATTAACATCGGCTCACGTAAACGACTGTTAAACAACAATTGAGCGCCTAATGTGGTTAAAATTTTCAGAAACAACTTTTAATGCATGCGCAATTTTATTGCATATATATTTTTGACAAATAGCGCCATCTTCAGGTTGAGGTGTGAAACTTTTCAGACTACCACCATATATTAATAAAAATTATTATAAAGAACCTGGAATAACTAGAAAAATAATTGCATTTTTAAATTGGTATCAACAGAAAGCACCTATGTATATAGGCCAAAGCGAAATAATTTCTATGTTTTACGTAATTTTTTAAAGTAGGAACTAAATGCAATGATCATAACATGATCTATTTTAACATGTTTGAAAGAGAGTAAAAATAATTTTTGGCAGTTCTTTAATTTCATCCAGCATAATACTTTAAAAAATAAAACTAAAAATTGTAGTAGCATTGTTATAGAGAAGAATCCTGTTTATTTTTATTATTTGATAATACGCCAAGAAAAATAGATCAATTTTGTAGGCAAGCGAGTTAATTTCTTTATTTTATTGCGAATATTCTACAAAATATAATGTTTTTTTCTGTACGTCCATGAAAGTTTGATTAATTTTTGAAGAAAAAACGATAAGTTATTGTTAAAATTGTATAAAAAATATTTAGACGGTGTAGAAGAAATGCTTATTTGTTCTTAGTTATTATTTTATTTTTCCTGTCTTATTGTTTAAAAAATATAATTCACTTCCAAAGATGCTGCTGGGATAATCCTCTTTAATTCTTAATTTTTTTGCAAGTTTGGAAATAATTTGCAAAATTTTATTCAAGAAAAGATCTAGAATATATACTATCTTCTTTTGGGCTTCCGGGCTGGAACCGCGCCACTGGTATAACTGCCGACGTTTCGTATCCACTCGTATGGGACATCTTCAGGACTCAACTACTGCTACTGTTTTTTTGCACTGAAACTGAATTTCAATGCAGCAAACAGTTGAGCCCTGAAGATATCCCATACAATCGTATTAATTACACAATTAAAATTTTAAATTTAACAAGGTATCTGAAGAGAGCTACAATATACGTGGTTTGTTCAAAAGGAAAGGTGAATTTTGAATTTACGCGCGTTGTATACATTCGATTATCGAAATTTTTTGTTGTTATGTTGGTACATATGTATTAGTCATATGTTATCAGCCAATTTGGATTACTAGTTTGTTGTTGACAACTGAAAAACTTAGTCACGTTTGTTTGTGTTCTTCGATTTTTGACTTTTGAAAAAAATAGATCAAAGAATATGTATTAAATTTTGCGTGAAAAATGGAATAAAGTGCTCCAAGGCACTTGAAATGTTGACTGTGGCATTCGGCGAGTCCACTTTGTCTCAGAAAAGTGTTTATAAGTGGTACAAGCGCTTTACAGAAGGCCAAGAAAATGCACGCCAAGTTCGATCAAATGTGAAGGTTTTGCTCACTATTTTCTTCGATTACAGTGGCGCGGTGCATCATGAGTTCTTGCCAACAGGTCGTACGATTAATAAGGAATACTACAAGGAAGTTATGCAACATTTTCGTGAAGCAATACGGCTCAAACGATCGGAATTGTGGAAAAAAGAATCATGGATTCTGCATCACGATAATGTACCAGCTCACACATCAATGCTTGTTCGTGATTTTTTGGCCAAAAACAACAAACACCCTAATCATGCCTCAACCACCTTATTCACCAGATTTGGCTCCCTGCGACTTTTTCCTATTCCCAAAACTGAAGAGACCAATGAAAGGAAAGCGTTTTGCCACAATTGATGAGATAAAGCCAGAATCGAAGAACGAGCTGATGGCCATACTGAAAAGCGCATTTCAGAAGTGCTTCGAGGATTGGAAGAAGCGCTAGCATAAGTGCGTTATATCTGAGGGGTGTTACTTTGAAGGGGAGAAAATGGATATTGACGAATGAATAAATACTTTTCAAAAAAATTCAAAATTCACCTTTTCTTTTGAACAAACCTCGTATTGTTATCACAACTAATATCCATATATTTTGAAATTTTGATTTCATAGATTAACTTAATATTGCACCCACATTTTGACTTTTTAACTACTAATACCACCTATTTTCTACCTTTTCGTTAGAGTGTTTCCCTTTTTTCGTTATTGTAAAAATAACTATATTCTCCAGTAATTTTATTTTTAGTGAAGGCGAAGCAAAAGCTGCACCAAAAGTACAGAGAAGTGAATCAACGAGAGCGCAAAGCAACTATAACTTAATCGAAGAAATAATCGATCTCTTGAAGCTTATAATTGAAAACGAAAACAACATTGGGTTAGTGATAAAAAGTTATAACAATAATTTTAATATCGTAACAATATTTTGAATTTCAGATATCGCGAATCGAGTAAGCAAAGAAATAACAAAGAAGACGAACCACCGTATATCACAGAATGTCTAAAAGTATTGTAAACTAATCAATTAATAAACATAAATAAAGAAAAATTAATTTTATTTTTAGAATCTATATGCATTGCAAACAGATTCTTCGGCTAGATTAATTGAAAAGTTAGTCCGACTTCAAGAAGCTAATACAAAAGTAACATCAAGTATAGCTAAAGAAGAAAAGGATTATACTACCAGTAGATTTGTAGACGTGCTGGATTCTGTACAAGATTTATCTGTAGACCTGCTACAGTTAGTAAGTATTTATAATTTTTCCCATATAAGTACAGTTTTATTAAATTATTAGGTCTATTAATTTTAGGCAGAAAAATTACATACAGAATTACTTAGTCGCAGTACTAGTGAAATGTTCTCTTTTAATTCACAAGAAAAGTATTCTAATCTTATGTACATGTTACAACAAATAAATTCGAAAATATTGGAGTTACGAAGAGTTCTAAGTTATTTATGTGCAGCATCAGGTGTGCTTGTGACATCAAGTTTATAAATTACCAAATATATTCTTTAATATTTTAGATTCAACTGCACCGAGTAAAAAGAAGAAAGTACAAAGAAATGCAAAAGTTTTATTGAGAAAATCATCTTCGAAAGAAAAGGATAAATCAAAGCGAAGTTCCAACAAAGATAATTCTAGTCCAAAAGAAATGTCCTTAAAGCAGAGACCTAAGGAAGCGGAAATGGACAGTGACGAAGATTTAAATAATCAAATTGCTCAAGGGGCAATAAAAAAACGATATCGTTTTAGACAAAAAGGCGTTAGCGATAGAGCGATAGACGAAAGCGATGATGACGATTCGAGATTACAAAAGAAGGCTAAAAAGAAGATACAACAAGTTGTAATTGCAGACCATACACCTGACGTTAATAATTCTGTAGAGGGTGAAACTAATATAATTTTAGATCCAATTGTTGTACAGAAAGTTGCTGTTCCAACAAAATTAAATTACGTAAGTGCAAAAGAACCAATATCTAGAGCATTAACGGGTTCCCCAGTTCAAGTTTTTGTTAAAACAACTAGAAAACTATTTACGCCTTTGATTATGAGTTCATTTGCAACAGAAAGCCAAAAAATGGCAGTAACGGCGTCACCGACAGTTGTATCAGTGCCTTCTTTTCACAGAAATCCTTCAGCGAAGGATATAAATATTGATAGCTCAATAAGTGATGAACAAAGTTTACAAAATTCAATAACGTATTTACCTCCTCTTCCAGCTTCACCAACTACACAAAGAAAAATTAATAAAGAGATATCACCAAATATACGGCTGATGTTAGCTAAATATAATCAAAAAATTCAGGAACAAGAGTCGCCTGGTTGTAAATCTGGAGGCAGTAGTGGATCTTCGTCACCTGTAGCTTGGCGATCGCCTATAAACGATCGAAGAGTTAGGACGCAAACTGAAAAATATCAGCAAGAATTACTGAAACTATCACCTCAGCAAGTTCATAAATCTGCAAGCTTAGGATTTATGAACAAAACTAAATTTCCTCTATCGATGGAATTGATAGAATCTTCAGAGAAATCAAACCTGAACACCAAAGGAATACTTAAGTCCTCGAGCGCTTGCGCGTTAACAGCTAGAGTACGATCAGAACAAAGTGTAACAATTTCGGAACAAATTCAACAGAAACCAAAAGGAGGTTCGCTGAAATTAACTATGCCCGATGAACTCAGTCGCCGGCTTTACAGCGACTCCAGAAGTTATAAGTTACAAAAAGCAAAAGAAAAATTCTTAAACGCACCAGTAAGTCCAGTTTCAGCACCTCCTATACTACCTAATGAATATGAGAATACTGTCAAGTATCCCGAACGAAATCGATTGAGTCAAATAAGTGTTGATAGTGAATCATGCGATTCTTCTGCCTATGAGGGAATGTTAATAAAATCTGCTAGCGCGGGTATGATTAATGTAGATCCAGAGACGTACAAGCAAATAGATCCTGAAATTCATGGCGGCGGCTATGTTTCATTGCCAAGAGCAAGTAAAAAAAGAAAGGAAGGCTTAATGTCCAATATTGCTTCCAAATTTAGAAAGGTCAAAATGAGGCGAAGTAAAGATCCAAATAAAATGAATACTATATCAACTTTATGTAGGCAAAGCCTTGTTGTAGACATAAGTACTGGAAGTGAAGAAACAATAATTGGCGAACAAGTCGAAGCTTCCAGAAAAGACAGTTTAACAGTACCTTCTGATTCAAAGGGATCTTCTTCTGGAGATACGTCGCCGTCTACGTCTAGATCGAGTAGTTGGATAAAAAAACCGAGGCTATTCAAACCGAAACAATAAATGTGGCTTTATACTAACAAACATAAAGGCATTTAATTAATTTATAAAAATAGAATTATACCTGCATATTATATAATTTGTTACATAAAAACGTTCTAATAGATTTTTATTAAATTTGATATAAAATTTTGTTGTTTAAGTTTCATAATTATAAGTGAAAATAGTAGAAGTTACTTTCAATAATTTTTAATTTATTTGAAACTAATTGTAAATATAAACAATAAATACAAAACTTTAATACGTTAATATTAGTGCACTTTAATTCTAGGCAATATTTATGTTTTATGACAATTATTTAAGAATACGCACTCTATTTATTACTACTTCTTTATTACAAAAACTTTAAAACTTATATATAACTTTAAAAGAACTGAACTATAAACTGTACGTACAGATAATGGGATTTCAAAAGAAACTTAGTTAAAATTTATTGTTTACTTCTAGAATTTCGCCTGTCATTTATAGTAAAGCAAACGCAAGACCAGTTTAAACTTCTGGAGTTCTTGTACTGCTAGTTAAACTTGTTAAAACGCATTATAAATACGATAAAAATTTAGCGGGGACGACATGAACATTCCGTAGATATTTTGGTCGAAAAGTTTCAAAATATTTAGTGGAAGTGGATACAAGACCACGTAAGTATCAACGTGGGACAAAGATCTCTGAGACCATGGCCATGGTTAGTCAAAGTGTCAAAGTGCCTCTATATACAACCATGCTCAAATGTATTAGACACCTTACGAATTTATGTACATACATACATATATAGTTTATATAGTTTAGTCAAAAGACAGGTGAGGAAAATAAAACTGTTGTGAAAATTATGTACAAAGTGTTATTTAGTAATATAATACAATTTATCAATATTTTGTCGCTCCGCCCTTGGCCTTAATGACAGCTCGCACTCGTCGAGGCATACTTGCTACTAAATTGTAACATTCTGCCGGTGGTATTGCAGCCCATATTTCGCGAATTTTTGTTGATAATTCTGCTTTTGACAGGCATTTATGTTCCGTGATCTTAGTTTTTAAGATACGCCACAAATTTTCAATGGGCGACAAATCGGGACTTTGTGGCTGCCAATCCAATACCTCCACTGTGTTTTCCTCGAACCAACGCATTACAGCTCCCGATTTGTGGCAGGGCGCATTATCTTGCTGAAAAATGTATTGTGGAATATCCTGGTCGAATAGTTTTAGCACAGACGGTTCTAATACTTCCTCCAACATGGCTAAATAGCGTTGGCTATTCATCCGTCCATCGCAGAGGTACACTTCTCCAACACCGTATGCAGATATATAACCCCAAACCATGATAGTACCACCTCCAAATTTTACTGTGGGAATGATACATTGTGGTTCATAAGCTTCCCCTTGCCTACGCCAAACGTATAGCGTCATAGGTAGTCCCCAAAGCTGCCAGGCAAAAGAAGAAAGTTAGCACTTAGACAGGATTAATTTTGTTTAATGTTACATATAGACTGAATTGCATACAACGATAAGAATATTAGTCATGAAGATGTACTTACATACCTCGATATTCGATTCATCAGACCAAAGAATCTTCGACCACTTCTCGATTGTCCAATTTTCATATTGTTTGGCCCATCAATACCGATTCTTTTTATGAGCGTGTTAGAAGCGGTTTACGTCGCGCTTTACACCCTCGTAAACCAGCACGCTGGAGACGCCTTCTCACCGTTTGCGTAGAAACTGTTACGCGATAACGCTGTTTCAGCTCACTGGCGAGCTGTTTCGACGATTTTTTCCTATCACTGAGAGCCAGTCTTTGTAAAATTCTGTCTTATCTAATCGAGGTACAGGGTTTTCTGCCACTTTTTGGTCTGCTAACAAACGACCCACTCTCCTGATAGCGACTAATGGTCGTGCGGACTGTACATCGCGAACATTTTTTTTCTTGCAATTGCAGCTATTGATAATTTCTGGGAATGCAGTACCACTATTTGGGCGCGTTCCCCTACCGACAACTCGCGTGTTTTAGGCATTTTTCTTCAACAAATAATTGACACAACGTAAAAAAATAGGATATTCTAATTGATCTCTACCACAAACTCACAAACGCACGTTGCTCACACACTGCTAGAATGACACTAAATTTCTAAAAT
This sequence comes from Dermolepida albohirtum, assembly GCA_031893035.1. NCBI lineage: Eukaryota > Metazoa > Arthropoda > Insecta > Coleoptera > Scarabaeidae > Dermolepida > Dermolepida albohirtum. The sequence continues at coordinate 195,595 of JAVIWB010003404.1, forward strand.
CCACAATTTCCCCTTTCCACTTATTCTTTTCAATAGGGGATTAACTAGGGTATTCAAAAACGCATTTCTGTAAATACCATTAACTATTTTTACGGTTAATTTCCGTCAGACTTGGATAATACCGAGAATAAGGGTTTTTACCTGGGGTGTCTAATACATCTGAGCATGGTTGTATTTTCGACTCAACGTCATGCACAACAGTTGAACATTTCGAGAAATTTTCTTCAACAAGTAGTTGCGAACGCCTACGCCTTCATGCAAACAAAATTTAATCAACGCAAGTGTTGAAACTTACTGATCATTTAGACTCGCAGCAATTTTTAAGTTAATTTTTAAAGCATCATTCTCCAATCACATAATTAATCGAAAAATCATCTTCAGTTTAGAGACACATTTCCAACTCGGTGAAGACTTAAGCAAAGATAATTATCGTATTTGGAGTTCGAAAAATGCTCACATAATTCATTAGAAGTCAACGCATTCCAAATGTTATACAGCGAATATTTTAAATATGTGACATGACAGGTTTATACAAAGGTTATTTTTTAAATAAGATCCACTTGTGAATAAGAGTGAGAATAACGCGCGATCACCGCAGTGCGCAAACCCACCTGCTTCCAGCATGCTTTGCTCGCGTTTAAACGCTATTTGCAGCCGTATCGTCTGTCTATGTGATGAGCTGTAGAAGTTCATAGTGTTTAAGAAAATTGATTCATCTACCGACTGATGATAGAATCTGTAATTAGATTCTTGAGTGTAAAAAACTTGGCAGCAGCGGAAATTCGCCGTCAGATTTATGAAGTGTACGATGCTATGAGTGTTAGTAAAGTCTAAAAGTATGTGAGAATGTTAAAGAACGAGCGGGTTAATTTGCATGATGAGCTACGCCCGGGGCGACCTTTTCCAATTTCTGAAGATTTGGTTCGTGGTGTGGACAGTGAAATTTGAGAAAACCAACGATTCACGATTTCAAAGTAATCGATCGATTTTCCACAGGCTTTAAGGTAAGTTTTGTTCACCATTGCTTCGGAGAAACTGAAGTATCGAAAATTGGGTTGTTGGTGAGTTCCAAGACTGCTTTCTGACGATCACAAAACAATAAGATTGGACTGTGCTTTATCGTTTTTGACTCAATACCATCAGCAAGGGGATAAATTTTTGGACCACATCGTTACAGCAGATGAGACTTGGGTGTCACACATGACTTCTAAATCCAAGTGACAGTAAGTAGAATGGTAACGCACATCGTCATCAACCAGAGTCAAAGCCAATGAGACAATTTTAGCACTAAAAATCATGGCAGCTGCCTTTTGGGACAAGAAAGTGATTTTGCAATGGAATTTGTGCCGAGAGGCATAACAATCAATTCTGATGCGTACTGCGTAAACTTGAGAAAACTCCGGTGTACCATACAAAATAAGTAACGTGACTGGTGTGATGTGTGATGTTGTTTATGATAATGCAAGGCATCATGTTTCTGCACAAACGCAACGTCTAATCAGATCTTGTGGATATGGGAACAACTGCATCAACTATCTTACGGTCCAAACCTTACACAGCAATTTTCGTCTGTTTCTGTACTTAAAGAAGTTTCTTGGTGGTCAACGATTCAACGACGATGAAGAAGTGAAAATTACAGCCATGGCTTGGGTTTCGTCACAGGTTGCAGATTTCTTTGGCGACGGAATTCAAAAACTTGTTGAACGGTACGACAAATGTTTGAACAAAAATGGAAATCTGTAGAAAAATAGATGAAAATATGTAGAATATGGAAATAAATATATTTTAGTGATATTTACAGTATTGTTCTTGTTATTAAAAAGCGGAACTTATTTAAAAAATAACCCCGGCATATTCTACGAAGACGATGCCAGAAATGTTATAGTTGTAAAAGACGATCGTTACCGTAACACGATAACCGAGACCTGTGGTACCAACAGGATGATATGGGCTTTGAATAAATATAATTGCAAATGGATGACTTCACCTTCCACACAGTTTGAGCAGTCAATGTACTACGCCAACAATTTCCTGGGCGCAGAATTTTGCGAAATGCACACATTAATGCCTTAACACTTAATTTCGTATGACTTCTTTTTCTGAAATTATCCAAAAGGCTATACTAGTAATTTACAAACCGATGACAGTTTCAAAAACGGAATTTGGCGTATCAACCAACGAAGTTGATCAGAACATGTGCAAAGTAGCTTTTGTGAAAAGGACAAAGATTTGCAGCCGAAGCCAAAGGATTATTTCCAACGTAAATTTTGAAACCTACTCGGAGAACGTGTACTTCAATACTTTAACAATTCCAATCATAGCATGTATTAATAAGAGTCGTTTTATTTCTAATTTAGACCAAGCGCCATCTATTACCATAACATCGTTAGAGTGCTTAACAACTTTTTTTAGAGGTTCTACGAATATATTTACTCATGTATCTATCATATTTGTTGAAATATTATTATACATAAGAATTATTTTTTCTTATTCTCTGTAGCTAAAGGAAATTATTTGTATATATAGAAACGAACAATACAAATTTCTGAAAGTATTTCCTAAAAAAGTATACGTAAATGCAAGCATGCGGTAGCTCACAGAAGCCGACTTCCAATGGTCATTATTTGTCCATCTGCGGTCACTGACTTCCAATACTAAAAAATCGTCAATCATTTCTGGTGTAGGTGTCCGTGCCGTACCGCCCACAAATGAGATTTTGATTGACTTCCACAAATAAAGAGCGCCGACACAAGGGCACGTATAAAGAAATAACATACAAAAGTAGAAAATTGCACTGTTTCGTATATTATTTAGCATGTTACCAAAATATATGTAATTTAATTTGGAAATAGCGAAAAAACAGGAAGTAGACATTTCATTATATATCAATTTTGGTAAATAAATTTAATTTCTATTAAGTATAACATGCGGTAGGTCTGTATCTATTTAACAACACAGTCTGTGTCAAATAAAGATTGAAATCAACCAGGTATGAGAAACAATCGTAAAAAAATAATAAATATTCTATTTTTATAATTCCGTAATTTTAAAATGCTTTATATATTTACTATTTCTTTTATATTATAATGAATTAGACAGCATGCGGATTAATAACTTTTATTTAATGAAGAAAAAGAAAGCTACAAAAAGTATTATTGGAGTACTTTCAGTAAATATATATTAAATTAAATTATATTTGTACTTATATTTAAATCACAATTACATTTAAAAATGTTTTTTGAAGCAAGTATTTTAGAAATTCCTAAATTTTGACTTTTTAAAATCTGAACTGCATGTATTGCTTTGGTTATTAATCAAATGTTATATGTAGATTATTAAAATAATACAAACTTTGCAACGTAATGTATAAACATGTAAATTAAGGTACGAGTACATCATTACTAAGCCTTTCACTCTTCATGTAGAATATACAGTCTGTCACAGAGAAAACGGGCTTTTTTAAAATAGTAATTCTTAGTGGTGCCTTCTATTAAAAAAAATATGTGTCGGTAAGGTAGATCTTTCACCAATGTTAAGTCAAAATATCATGACATTTGCACCATTAGAATCAGAGAAATTGCGCATAAAGTAACAGTGCGTATTTGACATTGGTCGAAAAATGAATTTTAAACAAAAAGCAAATATTAAGTTCTGTTTTAACTCAGTAATTCGTTTACTGAAACGTTTAATTAATCACCATACCCTGAAAGCAGTATATTTCGAAAGATTCAATTCATCGTATTTTGATACAGCATTTGGGACTGAGAAAGATATGTGCAAGGTTTGTACCACACAATCTAACTAAATTCAACATTGTACAGACTTGATTAAAGACTCAAAAAGGACGAAAACTTCATGTATTCTATTGTAAATGGCGACGCGGCGTGGTGTTTTCAATATGATCCAGATATCAAGCGTCAAAGCTCTGAATTGAAGCATTCAAACGAAGGAAAGACCGAAAAAAAGCCGTTTGGATAAGTCAAAAGTTAATAATGTTGATTTGTTTTTATGATTCGAAAAGCATAGTGCACAAAGAGTTTGTACCAAATGGTCAAACAGTCAATGCTGTATATTATCTTGGTGTTATGAAGAGTCTTTTGGCGCGTATTCATGTGCGCCCAATATCGTGAAAATGGTAACGTTACATGATAATGCACTATTTCATCGGTCGATTTTTATCACTGACTTTCTAACTACAAATGACACTTTAACCATCAATCATTCACCGTATTCACCGGATTTGGGCCCATGTGATTTCTATCTATTCTCCAAACTACATTTGCCGATGAAAGGACAGTGTTATATCGACGTCAAAGCCATTAAAAACGCGTCGACAGCGATTTTGAAGGACATCTCTAAAGATGAACTTAAAAATTCATTCGACATGTCAACTGACCGTGCAAAACGTTGCATTGAAGTCGAAGGTGACTACTTTGAATAAAATAAATGAATTTTACTGAAATAGTAAGTTTTTTTTATTTTAAAAAAGTTACATTTTCTCTGAGACACACTGTGTATATTTATTATCTAAAGAAAGCAACACTGTGTGCGCATTTACGCTTCTTTTGAAAAGCTTCTATGGCAATAATATTAAAAATGAACCATTCATAATTTGTTTCACAATAAGAACGAATGATTCAAATGTACCGCTAAAATTCAGGTAAAGAGCTTAAATAAGTTGAGATATGAGACTTAAATAACGCTAAGTAGATGTTTGTCAAAATGTCCATAAATTTTATTACTTGCTTCAATAAGCGGTGAAAATAATTTTACGTAAAAAAGATAAGTCGATAAATGAAATTATAGAAGAAATTATTAAGAGTCTAGGAATTAATAACTTTTCCTGTTGCACCTATTACCTACCTGTTAAAGAGTCGATAGAAACACTGCAAATAATCGGGTTTTTGAAAGGATATTTGAATCGCTCTTTCTTATTTTGAAGCATAGAAATAGGTTGATAAATATGCAATAAAGAAAATAGTTTAAAAGCAGCAAAAGTAAAAAAAACCTCATTAATTCTTAAAATATAGACTTCAATTAGGTATAGCATATATATTAATCGTATGTGCCACTTAACAATGGGGCGTTAATGTGTAATAAAGCTATTAATTTCACTTACATCGAACACAAAATAAAACTTAGAAATAAATGACAAATAAAACAGTGAATTATTTAGTTTAATAAACTGTGAAACTTCTTTTTTTCTAATTATAAAAGAAAAATGCTTCTTTTCAGGCGTTAACAAGTTTAAATAGTTTTAAATGCAATTAAAAGAGGCAAACATAAGCAATAACAAAAATTACGTTACGTGTAAGGGTAATATGATAAAATTAATTCTTTTTTCAAAAAACGCCCTTTCACTAAATGAAATAAGCAATCAAATCCATATAAAGATTTAAACTGAAGATGAATACTTACATAAGTGCGTAATTTTTTTTATTTGTGTCGAATACAGTAGATTGAAATTTTGGGTAAATAGACTTAATATTCCAGAAAGCTTGATTGTAAAGTCTAAGTGAAAGAAAGAATATAGGACTAGTACTTAGATATTAAAAATTAATGCCAACTGTAAATTACTTTTTCAGTGTTGTAACATTTAGATATTTTCCTAATTTACTACATCCATATTTTACATATAATTTAAAAAAAAAGATTACTTTAAAAAAAACGTTTAGTGTATATATATATATATTAATAAACAGTTTATTAATGGCATTCAGAGTTTCCAGGTTGCGTTTATTTTTAAACATCCTCAAAAACAATAAATTTGACGTTTGTAAGTCTACTTACCAATATCCAGTACTTGGAAAGTTAAAGATTGTTGGAATTTATTTTTATATTTTTTACAAGAAAAACAAAATTTTTAGGTGATCGGATGGTCGATAGAGAAATTAGAACCAAGTATTTAAAATTTCCATAAAACGATGATGAAGTACACAATATTGTAAATAATAATCTTTCCTATTGTTGGCAATGCTGATTAACCACTGTCATCTGTCAAATTCCTTAAGAAATTTTATTTGTCAAAATTGTATAATACAAACTAAATTAACTTTTTTATTAACACAAACGCACATCAAATTAACAATGGTTTTAAGAGTTTTTAGAGGTTTTAGGCACATTGGAAACTGTAAAAATCAGTAAGTAAACTAATAGTGCGTTTAACATAACCTCGAATTTTGTTTTAAATTAGATTATGGCAGTCGCAAAGGACACTATCTAAAGATTATTCAGATTGGGATGATACGGTTAATAGACCCTCGAATAAGAAAGTAACAGATATGCCTTCTATGGATAAACCAGTAAAAGGTTTACCTACACCTGTTTATTCAACATATTCGGAGGAAAATCAACAAACAATTGTTACAAAATTGTCTAATGGTCTGACAGTAGCATCAGAGAATAGATTTGGCGAATTTTGTACAGTTGGAGGTATTGTATAAAATTTAATAGGTAGAGGTACAATCTAATAAACTTGGTCTTAAAATATAATTTTTTGTGTACCCTGATTGTTAGATTATATAAATTATAGTGCCTCTATTTTATATTTAATCATTTCATTATATTATTAGTTTTTCAGTTGTTATTGACTCTGGTTCAAGATATGAAGTTGCATATCCTAGTGGAATATCACATTTCTTAGAAAAATTAGCTTTTAACGTAAGTTACTAATAATGATCTGTTTTTATTTTTAACAATCAATTACTTTATAGAGTACAGCTCAATTTCCAGACAAAGACAAAATGTTAAATAAATTAGAGAAACACGGTGGCATTTGTGATAGCCAGGCTTCCAGAGACACCTTTATTTATGCAGCATCTGTATATACTAAAGGCTTAGAAGATACAATGCAATTACTTAGTGAAGTAACATTAAGACCGCAAATTACACAAGAAGAATTAGAATATGCTAGACAAGCTATACAATTTGAGTTGGATACCTTAAATATGAGACCAGAACAAGAAACATTGCTAATGGATATGATACATGGAGTAAAGTTTACTTGAAAAATATATTTCTTCAGAGATATAATGTTTGAAATTTTTTGCAGGCAGCTTATAGAGATAATACACTTGGATTACCAAAACTATGTCCTAAAACTAATGTTGACAAAATTGACCAAAATATGTTGTTTGCTTTCTTAAGTCAACATTATACTCCAAGCAGAATGGTAGTAGCTGGTGTAGGAGTTGATCATGATAGATTAGTTGAAATTACTCAAAAATACTTTGTTGAAGAGAAACCCATTTGGAAATCTCAGAAAAATTTATTTATTTCACCAAAAAATTTGTCTGTTGATGAAAGTATAGCACAATATACTGGTGGTATAGTGCAGGTAATTTCTGTATCTCACTTTTAATATTATTGTAACAATGTATTTTATATAAAATAGGAAGAATGTGAAATTCCTCAATTTGCATCAGCTGGTTTGCCTGTTTTGTGTCATATAATGGTCGGATTAGAAAGTTGTTCACATCATGATCCTGATTTTATAGCGATGTGTGTACTAAACATGATGATGGGTGGAGGTGGTTCTTTTAGTGCAGGAGGACCAGGAAAAGGAATGTATACTCGTCTTTATACTAATGTCCTTAATAGGTATTTTAACAAAATATAATTAATAATTTTATAGTATTAGTGATTTCTTATTTCAGGTATCATTGGATGTATAGCGCAACTGCTTACAATCATGCCTATACTGATACTGGCTTGTTTTGCATACATGCCAGTGCACCGCCGAATCATTTACGTGATATGGTGGAAATAATAGTTAAGGAACTAGTAGGCATGGCTTCTAACATTACAGATCAAGAACTAAGAGTATAGTTTTACAATAATTAAATATTAGTTTGTTTACGATTATTAATTTTTTCAGAGAGCAAAAACACAGTTACAGAGTATGTTACTAATGAATCTAGAATCTAGACCAGTCATATTTGAGGATATTGCTAGGCAAGTTTTAGCTACAGGACACAGAAAGAGGCCACAATATTTTATAGATAAAATAGGTAAGTTATTTTGCATAAATTAACGCTGAGTCAAGGAAATAATTTAAATTCTTTTAATGTAACTTGTAATTAAATTAGAAAAGATTTTTAATTGAAAATTAGAACAGCATTAGAAAATTAGTAACAGTTAAGGGTGAAAGATGAAGTCTTTAAATAATATAAAGATTTCTTATTATATATTTATTTACTCATTTGAAAAATGTATACTTCTGATATCTAATTAGATATACAGATTACATTCAAATTTGTTTTCGATACTTACCTTACTTATTGTCAACATGAGATATCTAAATTCGTTTTATAACATCATTTAAATTTTCTTTAATAAACGTCAATCAATAATTTTACCAAGTTTGGTATAATTTGTATAATATGTTCTGATTAGTTGCACTGTAGATTATTTGTTATTGAAACAATATTGTTTTTTATATTCTTATTAATTTTTTTTAGAAAAAATAACAAGTGATGATATTGTAAATGTTGTAAAACGGTTACTATCTTCTCAACCATGTATAGCAGCACGTGGAGATTTACGCAAGATGCCATCACTTGATTATGTTCAAGCTGGATTTTTAGATAGCGAGGGTAAAATGCCTAAAGGAAGGTTATCCCTTTTTAGATAAGTTTCTTCCAAGAAAAACATCTAAACTTGATATTAAATTAATCATTTGATTACATAAGAAAATTAGATCTATTTAAGTTTACAGTTAAATATATGTACGTACATCTTATATGAATGACTATTTTTCTTTGATGGTTATAATCTGACTGCCTTTGTACTTGTAAATATACAGTTATGGTTTGCAAAATTTGTTTTTTTTTTGTTATGATTGTAACCATTACAGGTATGAATTGACCACCTTAATTCAAATTGATTCCAAAGATAACTTCGGTGTGAAAGCATATAGCATAATCTACCATAATATTTAATATTAAAACAGTAAATGCCGATGTATAATCAATAAAATTAGTTTGAATTATTTATAAAATTCCCTTGACCATATCTATAATACAAGATAGACATTTATGACATTATTAAGCAATTTTAAATGTATATTTCTTTGAGATAAAATATTTTAGGAAATTATTGACAAACGAGTGTTCCAATAAAATATTTTTAGAGATTTTAGAGAAGAATTTGTTCTTTATTTTTATACTTTTTAATTCGATTATCTCGCGTACCATAGAAAAATAGAATTTTTGATCATTTTTTGGTTTTTAAATAATTTTGTGATTTCTGTAATATTAGCGCCATCTATAAATTTAAACTAATAATAGACGAGTTTAATAGTTAACCAGTTATTCGTTAGAGGGCGCGTCGATTTACCCCTGTTATAAATATATATATATATAGTTAAAATAATATATTGCTGAAATTGTATTTATATTGTTTTTCAGTAGTACTTTCATTCATCTTATGAAAAGTTACTGTTTTGATTCAAATAAATGATTAAGACATGTTTTAACAGGATCTATATAAAGAACTCTTCAATTCTCCCCATCTAACATTGCCTGGCTAAATCACATATTTTAAAAACTTACTATTATTTTAGAGATTTAGAACACTGCAAAATCAAAATATAGCTTATCGAAGCTTTTAATTCAAACTATTTTACCTATATAATTTAATTAAAAACATCAATCTTCACAATTAGATATTATTCTTTAAGTAATTAAACTAAGCTTTCAGCTATTTTCAAAACTTAAAGGGTTTTAATATTCATTAAAGGAAGTTAACAAAACCACAAATTATGACAAATCTAGGGATTTTTCGATTTATTTCTCAATTATCCAAAGCTTTGTAAAAATGTCTGTGTGTCTGTTTGTGAAGTAGGTTAGTAAAATGTCATATTGTTAGTTTTATGGTGAAACAATTATAAACGATAATTTTTATTGTTTTTAATATTAGAAAATATAGTTATTATTATTAAATCTAATCATTTAAAGATTTAAAAAGAAAACAATGTCTTCGGGAACGTCTACGGTAAATTTTATTTATACTTAAAATATTTAGAATACAATTGTTTCTCATTGAAGGCAAATGTTCAAGAATTTAGTATAAGAGTACCCAAAAATGTACAAAAGCGGTATCATGTTATGAGATTTAATGCCACACTCGATGTAGATTTTGCAAAATGGACTCAAGTCAAAATGGAACGTGAAAATAACATGAAGGAATACAAAAATGTGGAAGAAGAAATGCCAAAGTAATTTTTGAATTGAGAAAATTTATTTTGCATTAGCTTTCTATTATTTGTAGTTATAGCAATACTTTTACTTTAGATTTGGAGCAGGATCAGAATTTGGCAGAGAAGCCAAAGAAGAAGCTAGAAGAAAAAAAATGGGAATTATTACAAGGAAATATAAAGCTGATGATCAACCATGGATTTTAAAATCATATGGGAGTGGTGTTAAAAAGTTTAAAGGTATGTAAAATAAATGACACCACAATTTATATTTATTTGTTTCATGTGTAATAAACAAGTTGAATTTGATGGAGCCTGTGGTTGGCTCAAAACCAAGATGTACACAGTGTACATCTTGGTTTTGAGCGGTGTGGATCGCGTACGGAGTTTGATTTTCGTACAGTTGTTTTTCGCCGTGTTTTACCAGGTGCGACACTTTGAAATTATCTGCTGATGATGACAACTTGGTTGTCGAAATGCGTATACAGAATTTACAAAAGTTAATGTGGAAAGGGGTTATATATTAACCTTATTGATCAAATGTAATAAACAAATTAATTTTATACAATAGAAAATCATAAAAGATTTTTAAACTTTATTTTTAAGGCTCAATATCAAATATATTAATTACTATTTTTCATTTCTATCATACCAGGTAGAGGATAATCTTTGATATATATATATGGTCATCAGAAATTTACAGATAATTGTCAGCTAGGACGATTCTGTGATTAATTTTGAGTCGACAGTCAATATACAGAAATGTTGTATTGTCAATCGTTGAGGCATACGAGACCATCAATGTTGACAATGTGCGACAAAACATTACAAAATTTATGAAATTTTCTATTGAAAACATGTTTTCTACTGTTATCTAAAATTGTGCAATATTGCCTTGGTGTAATTAATCGTTCTGCGCCAATATTTCGCCTTATTAAACATTTTTTTTATTTTAAAGTAGATATAGCAACATTGGTTCAAAATAATGACTCTAATTTAAAAACAATTATTAGTCAAATTTTGACGTTTATTAGTTTAATGTTTATTATCTTTGATTCCATTATGATATTTGGGTTTTTCAATGGAAATATGCACTTGGCAAAAGACGAATATGCAATATGATATTATTATTTTCATTAATCTTAAATATAACTCGTATTTTGTCATGTTACTATTGAATTATTGATAGTTTTATACCATGTTGCCAAATCAACACTTCTTTTACGCAATTCGTATGGCTTAACTAATGATAATACAACATTTCCATATTAGGATTATCGACTTAGAATTAATTATAGAATCGGTGTACCTGACGATCATCTGTGTATTTCTGATTATCCTTTATATATATATATATATATGTGTAATGTGTGTATTCATATGCATGTATTATTTTAGGAATCAGAGAAGGTGGTGTTTCAGAAAATGCTTCTTATTATGTCTTTACCCATGCTGCTGATGGAGCTATTGAAGCATTTCCTTTACATGAATGGTGTGTACTTGATTAATATATTTTTAAAAAATATTGTGTTGTACATTTTTAGGTATAAATTTCAGCCAATTCAAAGATATAAAGCTTTATCTGCAGAGGAAGCAGAGCAAGAATTTAGTAAACGTAACAAGCATCTTAATTACTTTTCATTGATGTTAAGGAAAAGGCTAAAGGGTGATGATGAAGGTGAACAAGTAGAAGGAGAAGCAGGAAAACCTAAAAAAGGAAGTAAACCTAAAGGTATTAATTATATATACAGTCTAAATATCATTTCAAAATTATGAAAAGGAAATAATTCTAATTGTTCATTCATCCAATAAGCACAAATGAGTATAAAACATCTTAAAGCTTAATTAGTTTTTCGAGAAGTTAATTATTGCCAAACATGAGTTACGTATGCTAAATTTTTATTGTTTCATACATTTTTTCAGATTTAAAAATATCAGAAATGGATGAATGGATGGACTCTTCAGATGATGAGTCATCAGAAGAAGAAGAAAAGGAGGATCAAGAGGAGAAACCTGATAAGAAAAAGAAGAAACAAGGTTCTTATTGAGTATATATGTGTTTTTAAAGAATGTTTTAACATATATATTTTTTCAATTGTAGAGAATGAAGTTAAAAAGAAGAAACAGAAGCGTGATACTGATGCAGAAGCTTTTGAAGAATCTGATGATGGTGATGATGAAGGTAGAGAACTAGATTACATATCTGACAGCAGTGATAGTGAACCAGAAGATACAAAATTAGAAGGTGTAGCTGAAGAGAAAGCCCTTAGGTATTTGATTTGCTCCTGCATATTTATCAATCTTAATTAATTCTTTCCTTTCATTACATAGAAAATTGTTAAATTCTGATGAAGAAGACTCTGAGAATGAATCTGAGAAATCTGAAAAAGATGAAGCTAATGAGGAGGAAGAAAATAAGGAGAAAGAAGGTGAAAAGAAAGAAGAAGGGGATGATAAAGATAAGAGCAAAAAGAACAAAAAGAAAAAGAAAGATAACAAAAAAGAAACAAAGAAAGAAAAAATTGAGAAAAGTATGTCCTTTTATTAATATATTATGTTTCTAAATATTTTATTTTAGAATCAGATGACGATTTTAGTTCAGATAGTAGTACTGATGAGGACATTAAGAAAGAAAAAGCAGAGAAGAAAGCTAAAAAAGCTGAAAAAAATGAAAAAGCAAATGATAAAGAAGCTGACAGGTTTGTTTGAATTATAAGTAGTTTCTAATAATAATATAAATCTCTCCATATATGTTTCAGTTCTAGGTCAGCTACTCCTACAGCAGATGGTAAAAGGAAGTTACCTATTGATAATGCTGGACCTTCTGCTAAAAAAGCAAAAACTGAAATATCCATTTCAAATTATATTCCTGGTGCAAGGTACACTACTCATCATAACAACTGTAATTATTTCATGACACATAATTCTATAAATTTTATAGTGAATCTGGAATTACTGAGGATGCCGTAAGAAAATATCTCATGCGGAAACCTATGACTACTACAGAATTACTTCAAAAGTTTAAATCGAAAAAAACTGGATTGTCAAGCGATCAATTGGTTAATATTATGACGCAAATATTGAAGAAAATTAACCCTGTGAAACAAACACTTAAAGGAAAAATGTACTTGTCAATAAAATCATAATTTTATACTTATTTTATTAATTGTATTTTAATTGTATATTTATCATTTAATTGGGATTATATGCTTAAGATAATTGAAGTCTTGTATGTATGTACATAATTAAATGAAATTATTCATCTTCGCTGTTAATTTAATGATTTAACAAATACATATTTTCATTAGTAACTTTTTTTTTTCTTTCATACCTATATACATATATGTAAATACTGTACTTATCTATGTCAAATTTTGAAATATCTGTAGGGATGTTTCCAAAGTTCTGGGAATTACATATAATTTTGTTAATTTTCGTCAATATTACAATGTTGTTTTTGGAAAAATCATCCATTATAACTGAATACATTTATCCCAACGATAAACTAATTTTTCTAAGCCGTTCTCAAAGAAGTTTTTTGTGTATTGTCGATCCACCTAATTTATGGCACGTTTTACGTCAGTTAAAATTTTATGTCAACACCCCGTAATCTTTTGTTGCGAAAACAGTGAAATAGACAGTTATGGTAATCACTGGGTGCAAGATCGAAGGAATTATCTGTTGAAGTGCGTGCTATGATAATTTCCATCGGGTAAATCGTTCAAAACATCCTTCGTTTTTCTTGCGGTGTGTGGTCTTGCATTATCCTATTGCAATAACGAGCGCTTATGCAACTTTCCAGGCCGTTTTATGACTAGTGCCTGTCGCAGTGGTCCGGATAATAAATTTGAATAATATTCTGCATTAATTGAAGTACCTCTCGGCAGATAATCCATGAAAATAATCCCTTCGCAATCCCAGAATACAGTATGTCCCTTTCCAGATAAACGGTTAACTGCACGCGCCTGTAAGTGGAGGCCCTTCATCAGGTTTACGCCATTACCAAGATTGACGACTAAATTGGATTGAAATAAGGAATCCACATTTGTCAGTGGTTATTATTGTTGACAAAATTAATCACCGTAACGGGCTAACAGCGAATCTTGAAGTTGACGACAGGTAGAAACAGTACTGAGTTTGTATTGCGCCTACCGTAAAACATGGAGCACCCAGCGCGCCGAAACCTTGCTAACACCCAAACAATCATTCAAGATGTCATGAACTTGTCGTGTACCTATCCCTAGGTGTACACTAATTGGACAAATAGTCATTCGCCTGTCGTCTTTCAGTAGGTTTTCGACGGCAGTAATGTTTCTTTCATTTACCGACGTGCCGAAACACGCCTAGACTGTGTGCGATCGTCTTGCGTCAACTGATGTTCTACCGGCTTTAAAACGATCGATCCACCGATAAACAGTACTTTTGGATTTTGCAGATTCACCAAATACTCCTTGCAGACGACTAATAATTTCTGACGCTTTCACATCTTCTTTCCACAAAAAGAAAATTATCGCTCTTTGAGATTTTGCCGCGTGTTCCATGGTTACAAAAACAGTGCTACTAATGAACGCAAAATTTACATAATAATCAAATACCTTAATCAGACTGAACAATGTTGCACTAGATAGTTGTACATAAACATGTCAAGACTTAATAATTCTGGCATCAATAACATTGCGTATAAGTTCTGCGTTACTGTAATTATAGCACCAATTCCCAGCAAATATTGGAAAACTCCTCGTATCTAATTGAAAAAGTAGAAATTAATTTGTATCACCAGCAGTATATTGGATTACATAATGTTAATCTAGAATTGCTTAGTTTTGGTAAAAATAAAGTCATCTTTAGTGTGTAACGAGTGAACCAAAAAACTAGTAAGTCCGTATAGGGATTGATGTCTGACAAACTTACGGCAATCTTTCAGCCGTTCTACAATAACATCGACTCAAAAATGGCAGCAGCAGAATTCATCCCTACAAGTATATAGTTTCGAAGAAGGACCGAAATCTCATTGTCATTTTTACCTCTTTTTATTCTCGACATGTAGATTTAAGTTTAATGAATTTGATAATAAGTTTCTTAATAAATTTCAGTCTGTCTAGTGATGATTTATTCTGGGAAATGTAATAGCAAGTAGTGTTTGAATACTTGGGATACAATTTGGATCAAGCTTCCGTGTTGAGAATGCTTCGAATTGTATCTGCTTAAATTATATTTGTAAATCGGAACAATTATTAGACAAATAAAATTTTAATATTCTCACAAAAGCTATAGATTTATCATTTAAATGTGAATTAATATTTTAATGTTGTAAATTTTGGTATCCTTTATTATTAATATTTATCAAGAAAATAAAGATTAACTGCTTATGATATCTTCGGAATACAGCGCGTCATTCTCATCGCCAAGTGAAAACATCCTACTGTATGTTGATAATATTATTTTGCTACCACATAATTCAGATCTCAAATTTATTTAATTATTATGGGATGAGCAGGACAGATGGATAAGAAAAGTACGTCCAATCTCAACAAACCATATGTGAAACATTCATCAAGAAGAATGGAACATTTCGAACTCAGTTCTAGAAAAACTTGCACCTAGAATATGTAGTTCAAGCATTTTTTTATGATTTTGTACGGCATTTATACACCAAGATATCCAACATTAAATTTTCTTAATATATAAAAGTCTAAAATCAATATGCAAACAGAATACACAATATAAGCACCAAAATACAAATAAACTCACAGTACTAACATAATGCAAAAAGGCACGTTGTCTATAATAAATTTCAGAAGGTAGATAATATTGAAATTTCTTAAAACACGCTTGAGTACTAGATCTTCGGGAGGCTAACGATTTCTCGGTCTTTGCAATTCTAGAACTACTAGTATAGACTCCATTGCTTTTAAATCACATTAATATTTGTATTCTAGACATATATCAGCTTGTTCAATAAGTTTTGTTGTTCGATAAGAAAAACGCGATATTATGGTTTGAAATACAACTTATTATTCCACATAACCTCCCTGAACTTCAATACACTTGTTTCAGTGATCTTCAAACTTATGGATTCCATCCCTGAAGTGATCACCCAGGAGACTGTTGAAGTACACTTCCACGGCAAAAATGATTTTTTTTCTTCTGTAAATCAGGTCTTTTTTCACGAATTTTTATGTCCAGCTGGTCCAAAAGATTACAATAATAATCTGAGTTTATTGTTTTTCCAGCTTGAAGGTAATACACGAACACAATTCCTTTGCATCCCAAGAAATCCACGTTAACACCTTTTTGGCTGATTTATGGATGTAGGGCCCTTAAAATAATGGCTAGAAAGAGAAACATCATCACCAAAAGATGCACGTACGTAAAAATTCACCGCTAAAGCAATGTTATGAAATTTTTTGATGAAAAGTGAATGGTGTATTCGCATAGGGTTTCGTGTGATACTATTACAGTCACTGATAATTATTATAATGAAGTTTTGCGTTAATTAATAAAGGACCACATTCCCAGAATGTAGAGTAAAATAGGATACTATTAATGCTTTAGATAGAGTTTTAGGAAAGCTCTCAGAAAATGGTTTCCGACATTTCTTGGAACAATGCAACAGCATCGCTGGCATAAAGGCATTGCACCACTGTGGGACTATATACAACGATATCAAAGTATTATTGTTTAAGATTCACAAACAAACACTGTTTAAATTAAACTAACAGAATGGTAGCCGGCAAGAATATGCCATGGGAAAGGAGAAGTCTTGCGTTTTTTAATGGTTATGTTTTATGAGTAGGTGAATTGTATATTGTAAATAGCATATGGAAAATTAATATTGGAATTAACTTATTTTCGAGTATCTAGTTGTATTTGTAGTTCACCTCTCACTGAGAACGAAAGTCTACTTTTTATGGGAAATAAGTACATCATTGCTAGATTTTCATTTCTAAGGAATAACACTTAGATATAGCATGTGACAACTAACAGTGTTACAGTGGAAAAAAATCGCATTTCACTGTCACCAACATAGGCTATTGTTACAACATAGCAAAAATAGATTAGATGTACTGTTATAGGATAGTAGGGGCTAAAGTATTATAGTGTGGTATTAGAGGATGTTACTTCATAAAGTCGCTATTTGGGATTTAAATATAAAAGTTTCAATATTTAACAATAAACGAACATGTTATAAAAAAATTTTCGAAGGTACTTAAAGTTTTTCAAGTTTTTAAAGTTTTCGAGAGTTCAATCTATATATATATATATATATATATATATATATGTATATATATATATATATATAATGTTTGTCTGTATGTCCTTTATAGAATCGTAAACTATGCATTTAATCATGTGATGATCTTTAGCAAAGTTGTTGTGCATGAGCCCACGAAGGTTTCTAAGTTGGCACGACCAATTTTTTATTTAATATTTTTTTAATATTTTTATTTTAGTTGGTGGCGTAGCAACGCGCGCAGGGTACAGCTAGTATATCGTAAAATTGAATTCAGGTAATCCTGCATTAAAAATAAACATCGTAATTCACCGTTTAGAAGCAATAAGTACCTAAATGTAATCATCATTTTTCAAATTCATGTATTATTGGTAGCGCATTTGTATAAAATATTACAAGTAATTAATAAGTGAAAGAGAATTCAACATTTTTTAAAATGAAATAGAACTTCGTATGTGTAGCAAGTTTCCAAATATCAACAGTTTGCTAATAATTTATAACAGCCGCTAGGGATATAGTGAAATAGAGTTCTAAGTTAGGAAGGTTTATGTTTGGGTCAAATCCTGGAATTTAACGGATGGAGGCCTATCTATGTATATTACCCGATAATACTCGAATATGTAATAAGTAAAGTGGGGGTATTTAGACACCATGGATGAGCGTCGAGAGAAGTTGGTACTTATGTCTCCGACTAGTCATGGCCGTCACTAACGGGTATTTGCTATGTTGCAGAATGCAGTAAGTTTAGTTATGTAAGGATTTTTATTGCGTTGATAACGATCAATATTTGATATTGCATTTTAGCGTAATTATGAATGCAAATTGGAATAATAATATGTTGCTGTGCGTGGATAGTGGAAGTAAATTTATTGGGGAATCCCAGACCTAAAATACGATGGCTAAGTTAATTTGTTTTGTGTGTTTATATATCGTCACTCAGTCGGAAGAAAAGAAAAAAGACTGATTATTATAGTACGCTGGAACGTGGATACGGTAAACAAAAAAATAATTGAACACCGTTTGCCGAATTGAGAAATTGATAAATTAATTTGTTGTAGAACGATCTATGAATTGATATTATTATGAAATAATTTATAAATAAAAGCAATATTACCAGAAATACGCCTAAATTGTAAAGAGGATAAATCGAAGCGAGAAAATAGATATCTATTATTAACAAGATCTAATTGAAAGCACATAAATTTAGCAAACATGCCTTGGACGATCTTCAGTTGACGCTTATGACTTTGATAATAAGTGTATCACATTATGATGCTGAAACCTAAGCTTTTCTTGGTCGACTAGGTAACAAAGGTAAAGTGATCATTGAAAGTTAATTTCATATCAAATTATACACCTAAATCCTTATTTAAATCAACGCGTTGCAAAACATCATTATGAAATTTGTAATTGAAGATGGTAACCTCAGCTTTGCTAATAAAGGACATAACTTTATATTTCCCAGTATTTAAAGAAATATTATTTATTACACACTACATCGTATACTCTCTAAATCAACCTGAAGTAAGATCGCAATCCCCTGTCGCAGAAATTATTTGAAATAGCTTTAAATCATTAGCAAATGGAAATGTTTTAGAAGATACTGCACGCGCAATATCATTAATGCACATATTGAAATATGTAGGCCCCAAATTTGAATCCTGCGGTACTCCAGATGAAACGATATAAGCAATAGAGAAGTAGCCATTGCAAAACACGTAATGTGAAAGTAGGATTGAAAGAACATATTAATCAAAGAGTGATTGAAGTCGAAACGATGAAGCTACAAAGGAAACAATGAATGATCTAGATGATTGAAAGCCCATGAGAAGTCTGTGTATAAAGCGCCCGCTCGTTTTCTATAATCTAGAGCATTAGCAACAAATTGAGTGAAATTGCACAAATTTGTGATGTTCGAACCCGTATTAATGAGGCCATGCCGACAGAAAGATAAGATAGATAAGACCTAACTAGGGGATAAATAGCAGAATAAATGCATCCTTCAAAGTTTTTGGCAAAATTAGAAAGAATAGCAATTGGACGATAGTTTGATAATTACTAGCATCTCCAGATTTTAAAACAGGGACTATTCGTGCAATCGTACATTCAAGGATTTGCAAGAAAAACTTCCTACCATAAAATTCTGAACAATCGTGGATGATTGTACATGAAATATGGGATGAGGTTAGTTCTAATAATTTAATTAATTCATTCATAAATTCAATGCTACGTAGACTTCAAGTTATTGATGGAAAGGGAAGTACAGGAAAATATTACCGAGGTCGTATGTGTTTTGTCTTATTATTTTTTTAGAAGATATTAATGTCATTTTTAAAATTTGTCAACTCAAAACAGTTAAAATACGAATTAAGAAACAGTTTCGCACCTTCTTAAAACTATGGAAAGACAAGGTTTGTCCTACTTTCATGTGTAGCTAACTTTACTTCTTGATTGTTGTGACTATCTTTTGCCATGATAACTGATCCTAGAAAACAGTTTAAAAACTATATAAAAATATACATTATTCATATTATAGAAAGTAAAAATAAAATTATAAAAAAATTGTAGTAGGAAATTTCGTTCTTGGATTAGCTAGTTATATATGTACACATATGAAAAAACAATAATACAATATTATGTAATATATGTATATGATAATAGCAAGGTAAAAAATTATAAATATACAATATATAACTTCCTTACATCAGACACCTTTCATAAAAAATTGACAAAATCTTAACACCATATGACATGAAAGTAACACATCAAAAAAATTATCAATTTCAATAGAGTTGAGAATCAATCGTCTGACCAGTTGGAAGTTTATGGACTCATACAGTCATCTAAAAAACGAGCCGTCGGTGGTGTCGCTGTGACTTGTTGTTCTTTAGTTATCGGCAACCAATGCCATCTATCGGGAAAAACGCCACGAACTTTTTCCCAGACCCAATATATAACTTCCTTACATCAGACACCTTTCATAAAAAATTGACAAAATCTTAACACCATATGACATGAAAGTAACACATAAAAATTACAATTTCAATAGTTTATTCACACAGCTAAAAGATAAAATATCCCAAAATAAGCAAAGACACATTGCACAGGCCAACCATGAAAAAACTTTTTTTTAAAATGTGTTTATGTTTTTTGACGTGCTGAATCCGAAAATGAACTTTAAAATACCACAGGACGTAAAGTTTCCTCGCATGTTTACTTTACGTTATTTATGCATTGTAAGCGTATAATAATACCTTGGTCTCTACATCTAATTAGTAGTAAATGCTCAAAGTGCACTTTTGAGTATCTGCGTGACTAATACAAAGAAAATCACGAAGGCATATATTTTCTAATCTGCAGGTGCATTTTTTACACTCACATTTAAATTTTTGCCCTGACAATCTTGGAGCTGTAAGTGAGGAACAAGGGGAGCATTTCCACCAAGACATAAAGAAGGAGATGGAGAAACGGTATCAGGGTCATTAGAATGTCAACATGATGGGAGATTACTTTTAGACCCTCCTACGAGCAACTCCAGACGCATCATATAAAAGGAAAAGCTACACTCGAAGAGCAACGAATCGTTGTGAAATTTCACATGAAACTTGGAAGAACCGCTACTGAAGCTTATAATTTATTGAAAGAAGTGTATGGTAATAAATGTTTATCGCGTGCCGAGAGCCAAAAAGCTCGAATGAACAAATCCAAATTCAAAGCAATGATGAATGTTTTTTTCTATATTCATGGGATTGTGTACATTGACTGGGTTCCTGAAGGTCAAACTATTAATCAACATTACTGCCTTCACGTTCTTGCTCAACTCCGTGAAAGAATAAGGAAAAAACGACCCGCATTGTTGAAGGACAAATCATGGGTTTTCCACCAAGACAATGCACCGGTTCTTTCCGCACATTGTCAGTCAAGAGGTTTCTAGCCAAGTGCAGCATCCCAGTGTTAGACCATCCGGCTTAATCGCCGGTTCTTACGCCGTGCGACCTCTATCTGTTTCCTAAGGTGAAATCTGAATTAAAGGGAACAAAATTTGAGTCCGTTGAAGCTGTGAAAGCGAAAGCGGCACGCGTCCTGAAGGAGCTGACGGAAGAAGACTTCCAGTACCGTTTCGAACAATGGAAGATTCGCATGGAGCGTTGTCGGGATAGAGAAGGGGTGTAAATTGAAGGTGATAATAAGTAAATATGTATGAAATCAAAATAAAATATTTTACAGCGTCAGTATCTTTATTTAATAGCCACACCTCGTATATTGCCGAAACGTAAATAAATGAATTTCTCAATCAACACTGCCGCAAAAAACCACGAAAAAAATTATATTATATGTATGTATATGTATATATAACTAACCATATTGGTCTCGCAAAATTATTATTGCATACTGAATGCTTTTACCAACAATACTAAATTAATTAAAAAGTTCGAAAACTAGATATTTTTAACCCAATATTTCCAGCTAGGTAGTTATTTAATAATTGCTTTATGTTTTAAATCAAACTATTAATTTCGCCAAACGAAACGTCCTCTTATTTTTCTGATAGTTATCAATATACCCACACTTCTGTACAATATGTCGGCTACATAGTTTAATGGTTTAAATCGATAACGATAATGGAATTTAATGTTGAACCAGGATTAGGGCCGTTTTAATTACATTAAACCTCCGGACGTGTGTCGAGTATCTTCTGATCATAGCGAATATTTGCAGGAATATTTGCAAAGTGTACGTTTGATAAATACTGGTCCGGTTAGTGATTTTGTAGGGCAGCTGCGAAGTACAGGTATATTTTCGCGAAGTAGGCAATGGAAAAGCGCACTTTACATTACATTTTTGAATAGATTATGCCGACTATTAAGTGAAAATTAAATGATGGCGAAGAGCAGGGAAGGAGCTTTCCTCTCGAATTTCATACTAAGTTAATATGATGAGAATTTTTAAAGTGGTTAAAAACAAACTTTTTTCTATTTCTGATTCGAGATGAGACGTTTTAAAATCTTTTTGTATCTTTCTCGGTAATTAATTTGATTTGATTAAGTTATTCTCTCATACAGAAAATGTATGTATGGTGAAATACATAAATAACATATAATAACCAACATTTTTAAAAATATGTCCAATAAGTAGTAAGCCTGCAGAAAGGAGTGCGCACTCATTGACGACGATCGGATATACCCGAAGCCGAGATTAATATGCGTTTGGTATGTGTATGAATGCCGGATTAGATTGATGATGGCGAATCGACGGCGTTCTTTGTTATGTTCGACGAGTGTTAATAGATTTTTTAACCGATTTTGGACATTAGAATACATTGGCATATTATTAACTGTATTGTTTGCAATATCAACATTTTACCGTACGTCTGTGTAAAAGGCATGTTAATATGCGCAACGTGATGTACCACTTCATAATTTTCTATATGACTTTATTTTTATGCTAGTGTGTGCAACATTCCACAAAATATTGAAGACAATGAAGAGTTTCAAAACTTTTGGAGGAATACATTCCGGAATGGATATTGCCAACAAGAGGCCAATTACAGTATAAATTTTTCCCGGGTGAAAGACACGATTACTGATGAAATAAAAGCAGAGTTAAAAGATCAAAAAATATGGCTGACGGTAGACAAAACAACGGATGCAAGAAAGAATAGTATTTTAAATGTGTTTCCTTGGCTCTTCTTTTACGTAGTAGAATATTACAGAAAACAAATGCGGAAAGGATAGTAGAAACTATAAAACATACCTTTGCGAAGTTTAATATATCGGCGACCTAATTTGTAATGTTGGTTACAGATAGGGGTTCGAATATGGTTAAAGCTGGAAAGTTACTAAAACAATCTCATCCTCAATTGCTTCATGTAACCTGTTTGTTCCATACATGTTATCTTGTAGCTGAATTTATTAGAAAGGGTTATCCAATAGTAGATCAATTTATAGTTTCTACCAAAAACGTTTATATTAATTCTTCAAAACGCATTCGTGAGTTTAAACAGGCTTGTCCGGACATTCGTCAGCCACCACAGCCGATATTGACGAACCGGGAGAACGTGGCTTAAAGCTGTTTTATTTTATGTGAATTTTTTACACATTATTAAATCTTGTATCTTAAATTTAAATCCGCAAGATGCTAAAGCAATTTAAATAAGTCAGTGGCTAGTTTCAGATACCGAAATCCATACTCAAATCCGAAAATAATTCAATTCTTTTAGATACTATTTCCAAATTATAGAACACTAAGATGTCATTACATGAAGCGATAAATATAGTATATTACCTTAAATCTTCGTTAGAAACTCTAACAGATAGTATAGGAAGATTAACAACCGTTGAATTGTGTGCGGTTTTCAAATTATAATGCGTATATACGATAGTGCGAAAGTGCGAATATGATGCGAACGTCCTTTTTAAATTCGCGAACATCACATCATTAGACGCAGAAGACTCCTTTTCCAAATACACCAACATATTTTTACCTCGCTGTGGGAGTGTTGACTGAGTCGGCACTGAAAGACATGCTAATGGCATAACACTACAGTGAAATTTTGCATCACTATACATCAACAACACAAAAAAAATCTAAAATTAGTAAGTAATTACATTTATTATTTTTAATATTGACAGTAACTGCGCCGTACGTTACTACAAAAGCACTCGTTTCTGCAGCCTTAATAAGTAGTTAACCACTGTACATAATAAAATGGAAAATCGAATAACATATATATTAACAGATTTATATATATAATTTGAAAATATTGTTATTATATTGTTGAGATGAAGAGATCAGGCGAGAAGAATTATCTATTTCTACGAAGGACGAATAATAAGAAAGAATAACTAACAGACAAATGGCTTTGGCCAAAAAACTCTTTATTCAGTGAAAATGAAACTTAAACAGACGATACAAATTCAGGGTGTTATTCCTTTTTTTAAGATTTCTTTGGCCTTGGATGATTTTAGAAAAGATGTAATCACTGAAGGTTTTTATACATATGTATAACCCCTTTCCACATTAATTTTCGTGTTCTATATACGTATTTCGACAACTAAGTTGTCATCATTAGCAGATAACTAAACAGTTTCGCACCTGGAAAACTATGGCAAAATATCCGTACGAAACAAATTCCGCGCACAATCTGGACCGTTGAAAGCCAAACGCACGCTGTTCCCGTTTTGGCTTTCAGCGGTACAGAATTAAGTTAAATGTAGTATTAGGACTCTTTTAGAAAACGGAACTTTGTGTGCAAGTACGTGTCGTTATGAACAAAATTTTCTAAGTAAGAGGGCTTTGTTTATGATTCACAGATGTTTCTAGACGAAGGAGTTCGTCATTGGAAATATTTCTAACAGTACAAAGGTTGTTTTATTTAATAATTTTGAGTGTTTTAAAATCGATACGTATTTAATAAAAAGGCAAAAAGAAATTATTTCATATATGCGAAGAGTAACAATATAAATAAATATTAAACATTTTTACCAAATTTATTTAGTTTTAAGCAAAGTAAGAAATAAGAATAAAACCAATAATTTTAACGAAAATTATGGTACAAATTTTTAGACATTTGAAGCTATATTACAGGTCTTAAAAATAGGTCTATAATGAGATGTTTTATGTTATATTTTTTTAAGTTAGTGCAACAAAAAGGGTGAATTACATCAGTATGGACCCTGTTATACCTTTTCCTTCCGGAAAATAACATTTGTTAGACTGAATTTATGATTCGATTCGCATTTTATTGATACAATAACCTGTGGTCACCGCAGCCTCGAGCACGTGAGCATGAATGCTGGTCAAATTACGTTCTTTGTCAAAAAAACCCTTTTATTCGAATTCTGTTTGCATTCATTTTTCACTGCATTTTCCATATACGTATGTACATATATGATACACATAAAACGGATTTAAAGTGAAAAGCTAGATATCAGAGCAAAAAGTAGACTACGTGAGTAGAATTCTAATATAATTGAATTGAAACGAATAGATTTTATGTATTTTTTCATAAAATCTATTCGTTTCAGTGCTTTTTGGAAACTAAATCATTATTTAAATTTGGTGCAAATATATCCATATATTCATGTTTCAAGGCATTTACTTCTTCAAAGTTTATTATAACAGTAATATCTATAATTTAGGCATATATCGGGTGTTTTTTTAAGAGCTTGAGAATTTAAAATGATAATACAAGACAGAAATATTGTTGGAATGAAATTTTTTTATTATAATTTGGTAGATAATTTCACGGCATTTATTTTCTAAATATGATTTCCGGCATATATCCGCCGCGGTTACGAGTTACATGGTCCATTCAATCAGTCCAATTTTTGACTACTTTTTCCAATAAATCTAGCCGTATAGCGTCAATGGTGGCCTGAATATTGGCTTCCAATGCTTCAAGAGTTGCTGGTTTGTCGGCATGAACCAACGATTTAACATAGCCCCATAAAAAGTAATCCAGAGGCGTTAAATCGCACAAACGAGAGGGCCAGTGAACAGGACCACTTCTGGAAATAAAGTTGTCACCAAATTGATTTTGCAATAAATCGATTGTTAAGCGCGCTGTATGGCAAGTTGCGGCGCCTTGTTGGAACCAAATGTCGTCGATGTTAAGCTGATTAATTTTTGGAAACAAAAATTCAGTCAGCATGGCTCGATAGTGCTCGCCATTCATCGTAACGGCAACTCGTTCCTCATTTCGAAAGAAATAAGGAATGATGCCGCCAGCGCGTAAACCGCGCCAAACAGTCAATTTTAATGGATGTAATGGTGTTTCGTTAACGGCTTGAGGATTGTTTTCGCTCCAATTTGATTTATTGACGTAGCCATTTAACCAGAAATGAGCTTCATCACTAAACACAATTCTTTGATAAAAATGCTCATCTTCAGCCAGTTTTAAATGAGTCCAATCAGCAAAAATGCGACGCCAACGATGGTCGTTTGGCTTCAATTCTTGCATGAGCTATATTTTATAGGCACGTAAGCCAAGATCCTTACGTAAAATTTTCCACGTAGTCGAAAGACCAAGGCCAACAAGTTGAGAACGACGACGAATCAACATTTCAGCGTTTTCTTCAATACCTCGTGCTACAGCAGCAATATTCTCTTCAGTACGCATATTTCTTTGTCTTGATAGTTTTGAATCGAGAAGAGTAAAATTAGTGCGAAAACGATCAATAACTGCACGAATTGTTTGCTCACTAGGCCGATTATGTTGACCATAAAATGGACGAAGTGCTCTACGAGCTTCGCGAACAGATTTATTTTTTTCAAAGTAAATTTCCACAATTTGGAAGAGTTGTTCTGGCGTTAAACGATTCATGATAACTTCCCAAACTTTTCTGAACGGAAATAGATATGTCAAAACAGTTTGACATTACCAGCTGTCAAGCCATAGTTATCGATATCGATAGTTCTCATGCAGCTTCAAAAACACCCATTATATTGGCAGAATTTTTATATAATTATATGTCATATATATATATATATATATAGCAGAATAGGTACATAATAAAGTCAATAAATGTGTGCAAATCGGATAAAACGACATCCGACTATGAAAGTTAATTAATAATGATACATTTTGCCTGGGTAAGTATTACGGTCACACCAACCAATAAACTCCGTGAGATTTGCAGTATCTTCATCCTAATCTATTTGATAATGTAATTTCACATCGTTTGGGTAAATCTAATTGGACAAGACAGCCTACAAGCAATCAATAAAAAACAGAGCAAATAATAAGTGGACAAGGTTAGAACCTTGAGGTACTCCCAAAATTACGATAAATTCTCAAGAAGTGCGACTATTATAAAGTACTTTGCAGACCCTATCGAATAAGAAGGAATGCATAAATTTTATCAGTTTAGGTATCTTGAGAGATTATAATATAATAACAGATGATCGATAGAGAGAAAAATAAGTGCATCTAGATAAATTACATCTGCTTGGGCATGATTGTTTAAAGATTTAGCTATGTATTGGGATGTGAAAGCAAGATTCGTTATTTATAGTAGAATAACTACATAATAAAGCTAATAAATAGGTGTAAATCAGGCAACAAAACAGCTGACAGTTTCAGCTAATTTTTTGTGAATTTAAGAAGATGAACGACGCCCAGTGACGCCAAATACACGAATTCTTGGCTATAATTCTTTCCATGTATTATGTAAAGTTTTAGAGCGTGATTTACTAACAATCACTAAATAGATTAATTTCGAAATCTGGCAATAACAAGGTTTATTGTACATTATAGCATTGTAATACATATACATATATATGTATTAGTAATAATAGGCATATAGCATAATAAAATAACAGCGGTTATTACACTCATCGTCGGAACTTTCGTCATTTGTGGCTTTAAAACTTTCGCCAAGCGGTAATACAGTGAGCTCTTCCAGCAACTGAACTGTTTCTCTGCTTAAGGATGACATGGTTTTCTTGGGAATTTACGGACGGAAGAAATTAAGGGACTAACATTGTTTTTTTGTCTGAGATTTTCCTCGAGAACTCCTCTCTATATCTTCTAATATCTTTGTCGCGAGCTTCTTGTACTTCCTCGCTTTCTTGGCCAATTGGTAGTAGAGCAGTGGCGATAAGTACTGGTCCATGTATTAAGTTTTTATAGAATGTCGTAGGCATTTTATACCAATGGTAAAGACTTACATACAGTCGGGCTGTTTCCTGGCAATATTCCCTAAATTTATTTGAATTTATTTCATAACCACAAAATAAATCTTTAATATAACAAAATTTTCTCATTAATCTTCCGCCTATATCGGTAATTTCTGACGATAGAGATAGATTCTGGAAGGAACTGTAGCTGTATGGTCATCGTTTGTATTTCTGTACCCTTGTTTAGGCTTATCTACTATCAATCCCATTCTATTTTTGGAAGCTTTTTGAATTTCGTTTTTATTCCGTTAAATAATATTCTCACTTCATCACCTCGAGCTATTCACTGTTTTGTTGCTAGTTTATACGACACGTGTAACGAACACTCGAAAAGTCGTATCTATGTATGTAACGTGGATAAGCCAAATTTAAATGCACTATTGTCAACGGGTCTAATGTTTATTCTTTTAAAATCAATGAAGCCTTTCGACGTAGCTCCATATATAGTAACAAACTTTTCCATCAGTCATAGTAAACAGAAATGTATACGTTACGTTTACTATATTGCCGCATAATGAGCAGGTTGTATTTGTTGTTTAGTATGATCAGGTTCTGCCAAAGTAATTTCTATGGTTTCGTGCTTCTGTTGTAAATGTATGAGCCGACAAAAACGGGGTGAAGATGGTCGTGGATTTTTTCATATAATTACATTATCAACCTCTGTGTTTGGAACAAGCTGCAGAGTCATTAATGATGTTACAAACATATAAGCAGTAGAAGTACTTTTCTTTTTCAAATTTTGTTTATATTCACTGTGACCCGCGCTTCCATCGCATCTCCGTTTCCAAGTAAGTGTCATTTAGCTGTACTTTTCGGCATACGAATTTAGAACTTTTTTGGATCCTTATAAGTCTGTTCGTTGTATCTTCGAGCACTTGCTGTAACGGTACATGAGCAGAATCTTCGGACACAGTGATATTGTCTGGATAATACTCTTTCTTGGCACATACGCTTCACAAATTCCTTAATCAAATTATATATCGGTCGTATTTGCTTCCACAAAAAGTGATAGTGCTTGTTTAGGTGAAAGTTTTTCGTCATTAAAGTGATCAACTATTCTAAAAGCTTTTTGATATTTTGATGTATTTCTTGGTGACGTATTTGTTATGTCTTTAAATAAAGAAGCTGCAACAGATTTACCAGCAGAACGTATACTCATTTGCGATGCATACACAAGATCATCAACAAGTACTTCTGAATGCGAAGATGTAGTTTTATGTCGCTTTATTCGATCACTACTTATTAGAAAACTTCCAAGAATCCCAAGAAATCTTTTCGTAAAGATTTCTTCAAAAAATTTTCCTTGTTGCCTTTCATTCTAGCCATCCCTTGTTTTGATTTCTGGTATCTCATGGTAAATTGATGCTTAAAATATGACAAAATAGAGGTAAGTTCTTTTTTCTGAACGTCCGAGAAGGTCAGTGTTTGAAGAAGGGATTGTTTCAAACTCTCAAACTTATCTGTTGTTCTTTTCCCTTTAAATTAAACATCACATTCATTAATTCTTCATTCGTGTAAAATATGTGGTCTCGATTTGATTATGAAACGACAAAGAACTAATAGTTACATTAACTTTATAAATTAAAAACGGAACAAATTATTAGTTGCAGAATAATTTTTACTTTAATAAGTAAAAATGGACTTTAATAAGAGAATAGTAAATGTAGGCAATTTTTTATTGTAGAGCTAATACATAAAAACTATACAGAGTGATGTGAAATAAAAATCATAGATTGGACTAATTGGGGACACAACTTTAAGACTTTGATAATGAAGATATTTTAGAAATTCCGTTCTATTGACGTCATATATTTATACTCTGTGATAAAACGGTTTCTTTTTTAAATGTTTTCTATAAATATACATGTACTTACTTCCAGGAACAGTCCATAATAGAAATCACTATAAAATCTCAATCTAACTTCGAACAAAAATGTTAAAATTACGATACAGGATACTGGATTTGCGTACGTTGTAGGTAAGGGTAAACCTTAGATTGATGCCTACGTTAAATTTCTCGCATTATAGTAGGTTTCTATGCGGTTTCGGGTAGGCCGTTTATCCCTTTCTTAGAATCACTTAGTGGAAAATGTAAATATGCGATTCCGAGAATTGATTTATGGCCAGCAATTTGGTACTTTGGCCCATCTGTGCGACGTTTCAAAGTTTGAATGAAACGTCGGTATAAAAATTACGAAATTTTATAAAGAACAACTTTTGCAACTTCGAACGTGGATTAAAACGGCAAGAATTGTATTAGGTAAATTTTGTTGGAAACTGTGGTTAATTGAATTAATCTGAAAAGGAAAAAATCCCTTACCACAGCAATGTTCGTTCCACCAAAATCAAACACACTCTCAGTGTGTTTGGTTTGAAGAAAAAAGTACGCTGGATTTTCTGTGTGAATGGTTGAACGTCTGCTGATGATCGCAACTTAGTTGTCGAAATACGTATTCAGAGTACGAACAATGATATTGTAAGGGTTCCTTTACCTTTTTTTAATTAACAATCTTTCTTTGAAATCATCGTTGTTATCTGGCTTTGTTACACACACTTCGCCCTTGAAATAACCCCATAAAAAGAAATCTAAAACTGTAAGGTCTAGCTGGCCACTCATGCCAATTTTAAAACCAATTAGCACGCTTGTTGTTCTAAACGAACCTCCATTATAGTTCTCGAATTAACATCACTTAAAACGCAGTTTGAATAACTAGGACAAAACTCGTACTTAATGGTATTAATTTCACTAGACTTAAATTTATATCTATGTATTACTTGTACGTATATTATCTGTTTTTTTATGTTTTTTTTTGAGAATCCGTTTCTTTAACGCTACTTTTTCCTTCCAATTTGCCGTTAAAGTATTCAGTAAATTCACCAGAATTCGCTGGAGACCGTGCGCCATATACTTCGCCGATGAGTCCCAATCGGTTTCTGAGTGAATAGCAGGCAAACAAACAATATCACGAACTTTTTGAAAGGATGTAAAAAACAAAGAGAAAAACTGTTCATCGAATAATAAATAATAGAATTGAAAAAATTACTTATTTTGGGGACGCCAATAGTAAAACTAACCAGCACAATAATACACTTAACTGAAAGTGTTAAGGAGTTTCACATATTCATTTCTGACGAATTTGTAATTAACTTTTTCTTAAACCATGTTAATTTACCATGTTAATTTACCTTGTTATTCTCTTATTAACATGATAGTTTTTAATTGCTCAACTGGTTCATGCAGATTATTTAGAGTTAAAATGTTAGTGGTTATGCCAGCTTGCTTAAGATAAGGGTATTTAAGGAATCGTCTCTGAACTTGCTCCAAAGTATGTATCTGATAAGTACAAAATGAGAATCATATAAAAGGGTATATTCGAATTTAAACGATACATAGGTAAAACTTATAGGTATTACAGTATGTGTCAAAATGAAATGGTGTGTATTTTTAATTATCAAACTTCAAGTTTTTAGATCAAATTAATCACTGAATGTTGATATATAACCCCTTTCCACATTAATTTTCGTATTTTGTATACGTACTTAGACAACTAGGTTGTAATCATCAGCAGATACTTAAACAGCGTCGCACCTGGAAAACTACGGCAAAATACCCGTATGAAAACAAATTCCGCACACGAACTGTACCGTTAAAAGACAAAACGCACTTAATCAACCACAGGCTCCATCAAAATGATCTTTTAGATCACAGTTATGTGTATTATATAGTCAGAATGTATAGTTTAGAAATAAATTATAACGTTTTGTTTCTTTTTTCAGTTAGATTCTGTTATATAACTTTAGTGGAAGTTTATGTAATTGTACTGTCTTGTGGGAATTAAGATCCTCTGGATCATTAATTCGATTCTTTTTTTAATCGTTTTTCCGAAATTTCCTTTCATTTGTTTGTTCCAATAACACTCGTTAATTAATTTTAGCAATTATTCAGGATTTTCTTGTATACTTAGATTAGATTGTGCGAAACGTAATTAAAATTAGGTGACACTTTTAATGTAGAATAACCTAGTTTTAGACAATTCTAGAGGGTTGTCTTATTATATGTAAATATAATTGTTGTAACCGAAACTAGATCCCGTTCCGGAAAAAAAAATTTAATATTGTTCATTCTGTTTTATAGTCAGGCATTTTAGCATACTTCAAATGTGAACTAGTGCCCAGTTCACTTATTTTTTATTCCATTTAAAATAATAATTCTAGATTTCGTTTATGCTGTATTTATTAAAACCTAGCCAGTTTCATGTGTTTAGTATTTTTCTTAAATAATTAAACGTGTAACTATGTACACCTAGTTGCTTATTTTATATTGTTCTGTCAACGACTTTTGCTATATGTGAGGCTTCTCATAACTAGGAAGGATACGAAATATTCCTTGTTACTCGCTCAACCTATTTACATATAGAATGTCGCTTTTGTTAAAAATGGTGGCGCGTTTTTTATTACTTTGCTTTAACGAATAACTGACATCTCTGTTCGAACTTTTAAAGAGCCGCGAAATGTAACTACGTTTATCAAATTTTAATATCAGCAAAGTTATGATCTTTTGTTTCCTAGAAAAAGGAGATACTCCACGTTTACAGATGTTAATGTCAAGCTTATTGTTACTACATTAATTATGAATAGTATGGCATAGATCTGATCTTGAAGGAAATCACAATCCTCAACTCCATTTAGTCGCCGGAAAAGCTTTAAGATATCCACAAACAATCATTTCTAACACTGAATTTAAGTGTATATATCATTAGTGAAAATTAGAAATAGTAATAGTCTCAAGTTTGCATCTTGAGAAACGCTTAAAGCAATGAAAAATAGTTGGAATGTTGATTCGAATAAAAACCATAATGCTTTGACTGGTAAAAAGAGATTAGAGTTAAGGTAGATCCTGTAAGTTCCAATTTGAAGAATAATATTTGTTAATCAATACGATAGAAAGCCTTTTTACGATCCATGTCATATTGAAACTAATAATGATTCGATATGCACAAAACTGGACATCTAAAGAATGAAAAAGTTTCCATAATATGTTTTGGATTCAAGGGGAAATACTAACTGGACATCTAAAGAATGAAAAAGTTTCCATAATATGTTTTGAATTCATGGGGAAATACGTAGTATTAACTCTTTTAAAGCAACTAATAATATTACATTTATTCCAGATATTAATTTAATTACACAAGCTGCTTTATATAGATTATTAAGTTTGTTGGGAAAGTCATGACATATTTTTGAAACAAATGGGACTAGTTCGTTTCTGCTAACATTGAATTTCGTTGCGTGTTTGAAATTATATGAAAAGTCGAAAATGGAATAATAAACCGTTTATTTTCATCATATTTTACTTTTTCATTTTCGTAAAGGGGAGAACGCGTGTTAAGTTTGTCAGAAGTTACCTAAGATTTACAGTGACAGTGCATGTATAAGCATAAGGACGTCGATGCTAACGATGGTTCATTATATTCCGTGCTGAGTTTGATGGCGATAAAATTAAGGCGTTGATCGACGCAAATCTACGGCATACGATACAAGAGATTACAGATACGTTAAACATCCAGCATTTAAGTATTCACAACTACATGAAAAAGCTATGACACATCAGCAAATTCGATATTGTTCTCTACGATTTCGAAGAAGTTCACTTAACAGTGTGCATAAAAATTTACAATATAGTTCTTAAACACGTAAGGAGAGAATCCTTTGTTTAAAGTGATTAGTAACTAGTGATGAGAAGTCAATTATTTACAACAATGTGATGCAAAAAGAGTCTTTAGTCCCGACTTGAAGATTCGTCTCAAACGACATCGATGAAGGATAACTGTGGTGGAATTTCGTCATGTTCTTTGAGCTCCTTCCAAGAAATGAGTTCATTAATCGTAAAAGGGTGATATATCATAAAGTCAACAAGAGACCATTCACAAGTTTGATCATCTGTCAAACATTATTAGACCTTAGATGGGATATATTCATCACACTCTCGGGACCTTGATCCTTCAGACTACCACTTATTTTGTTTTCTTTAAAATCCCTTCAACTTAAATGAGGCTATGAATCAGTACCTTGGATAGCTTTTCTGTAGTATAGAGAGTCTTTTTATGAACGAGGAATTATGAAACTCACAGAAAGATGGCAAAAGGTTATCGAAGAGAATAGGCAATAGTTAAATGATTAATATTAACGGATGGCCTATGATAAACAGAAAATATACATAATGTTTTTCCGATAATTCATTATATATATTAAACCGAGTTATTATTAAAGAAACAATAAAAAGTATTTAGTGTTTTATGTGTTTGCCTGTAACGAAATATTAATTGAAATAAATACCGCAAGTTACGAAACTACGTGCTTTTAAAATATCAACGAACTTTGTTTTGCCATATTTGCATGGAATTTCTAATGTAATCTAAAGATATCTCAAAACCCAAACTTACCTCAGCGTAAATCTTTTCACTACTATTCAAACAGACTGCTGTTAAAATGTATATGCGTATATAATCACTTTAAGGTCGTGGAAAGTTTTGATTAAAATCTTCAACTGCGAATGTATGAACTTCACTTAATATTTGCCGAGTTGTAAACTGAAGAAAATGTTTTAAAAAGTATCTTCGAAGTTTTTTTAATTTTTTTCGATAATAAATAAATTCTGGAAATACAATAAAGGAAAATTTTTGAAACATCTTTTTTACCGTGTATGATACTAATTTATTTCTGTCTTAGGAGTGCTCACTTTCTTCAAGTTAAACATTAATTAATATTATTCTCTAATAAAGAGTATACCAGAATGATTGAAGGTGTCCTATTCTAATTCCCAAATAAGTACTTCATTCAAATGAAGTAGCATTTTAAATTATTATTTAGTACCAAAATATATTGAATACGTGGGTTGTCTTTTATTTATTTTGCATATAAAACTGGAATAAATTAGTAGATAGGTTTTAAAGACTTTATTCTTTTTCGAAGTATTCTCCACGAAGATTAATGCATTTTTGCATTTGCTCGAACTAACTCGGGAAGCACTTTCGTTTTCGAAGGCATCGACTGCTCCTTCTGACGACTTGAACCTTTGACCATGCGGTCCGTTCTTGATTCTCAGAAAGGTTTTCTTTATCTTTCTCGTTGAGACTTAGATCCGGACTGTACGGAGGATGATCCAATAATTCGAAATTTTGTTGCGTTAAAAATTCAATTGTCTTGCTCATTTTTATAATACTTTACCTTTTCTTTGTTTTGATAATAACTGAGGAGTAAAAAATCAAAGTAAAACTCTTTGGAGTAAGCGAAATAGAAGACTGACGGCATCCGAAGTCGCCGTAGAAATGAATCGCGACCGTGCAAGAAAAATTTCTGTTACTATTGTGAAAAGAGGATTAAAAGCTCCAAACTTCAAAGCCGCATTGCTGTAATAAAATCCTTACTTCGACGGAAAACAGGCAAAACAGCAGACAGCAATTGGGCAGAAACACACAGAGATTAGGCACTGGATGACCGGAAAAGGGTCTTATGGACTGATGAAACCAAGTATGAAGTGATTGGACGATCAAGGCGTGTTTTTGTAAGAAGAGCGCGTGGTCAAAGAATGCTGGGCGATTGTATAGTACCAACCGTCAAACAAGGAAGAAGTTCTGTGCTTGTTTGGGGTTGTTTTTGCTACGCTGGTACAGGAGATTTGAAGCGAATCGAGGGTATTTTGCGAAAGGAGTGTTATTTAGAAATATTGCAAAAAATGCACTATCATCGGGGCTACGTTTAATCGGTGGAAATTTTGTGATTATGCAGGATAACCACCCCAAACACTCAGCATTAATATGCAAGAGTTTCTGAAATAGCGAACAAAACAATACTTTACAAACAATGACATGGCCATCGCCAAGTCCCAACCTAAACCTCATAGAATTGTTATGAGATAAATTAGACGAGAGGGCCCGAAAAGTGGAACATATTGCAAGAAGAATGGAGTAGTATGTATACCGAATAGAGTCCTGGAAAAACTAGTGAAATGGATACCTTGAATTATACGGGTTGTTCTTCGAGCAAAAGGGGATTTCTTCTATGAGCGGAATGTTTAAGATATCTTTCTTTATTTGACGCTAGAATTACTTTTAATTTTTATTATTATCCTTTATAAACTTCTGTAAACAATAATGCAATAAAAATTTTAAGTTTCGACATAAATTAGTTTAACAGCTTTCCCTTTTAAATTTATTTGAGTATCCGAGCTAATATGGACGGTAGTATATATTGGGTCTGGGAAAAAGTTCGTGGCGTTTTTTCAGTAAAATTCAACTGGTCCCCGCATGGCGCGTGGACGAATTCATTTAAATCGAATATGCTCCATTATTATCGACAATGTTTCGCCATTTTTTTGGTAGATCCATGATCCCATCGGTGAAAAACTTCTGTGGTTTCTGGTCGAAAAACTGAATCAAGTAGTTTTCACAGGCTTCTTTTGAAACCAACTTAATTCCATTGAGAGAGTTCTGCAGAGATCGAAACAGATGATAGTCAGAGGGTGCTATATCCGGACTGTAAGGTGGGTGCATCAAAACTTCCCAACCAAACTCTCTCAATTTTTGACGGGTCATCAAAGAAGTGTGTGGTCGGGCGTTGTCATGATGGAAGACAACACCTTTCCTATTAATCAATTCGGGCCGTTTTCTTTCAATCGCCTGGCGTAATCTCTCTAGTTGTGCACAGTAGAGTTGAGAATCAATCGTCTGACCAGTTGGAAGTTCGTAGTGGACGATTCCCCTCCAGTCCCACCATACACACAGCATCACTTTTTTTGGCGTCAATGTTGGCTTAGCGAACGCTTTGACGGCTCACCATCCTTTATCCACGATCTTTTACGCTTCCGAATACGTAATCCATTTTTCATCTCCGGTTATTAAACGTTTGTATTTCATTCCGTTTCAGCAGCGCATCGCAGATGTTAATTCGGTTCATGTTTTTCACGCTCAACTCATGAGGAACCCATACGTCAAGCTTTTTTTTGTAACCAGGTTTGTGTAAATGGTTCAAAACAGTTTTGTGGTCAATGCCTAGCTCCATGCCAATATCGACACTGCTGATATGCTTATCTTGTTGGACTTTTTCAAGAATTTCATCAGATTTTTCAGTGATTGGACGACCGGAGCGTGACTCATCTTTCACATTGAAATTTCCAGAACGAAAGCGAGCGAACCATTTCCGCGCAACAGATTTCGATAAAGTACCTTCACCGTACACAGCACAAATTTTATCACAAGCCTGCGCAGCGTTCTTCCCCTTATCATAATAATATTGCAGAATATAGCGAAATTTCTCATTATTCTTCTCCATTTTCAAGTGCGAATAACTTTCCAACCACTGCACCGATTACAATGTTTCTACGCTCAAACTAACGTTAGGTCATCTAAAAAACGAGCCGTCGGTGGTGTCGCTGTGACTTGTTGTTCTTTAGTTATAATCTATCGGGAAAAGCGCCACGAACTTTTTCCCAGACCCAATATTATTTCGATGCGTCGACCGTCAGAACTAGTTTGGAAATGACGTGTGTACTTGTCAAAGCAAGTTATGTTTCATTCAGCGAAGAAATAAGGATGTCACGAGATGTCCATGCGTATAACACGTGTACAGCCCAATTTACAATAGAGTACTGTATTAACGAAAATAATTGTAATAATTTGATTAAGAAATGTTTAAATTTTAGAGAAAAATGTTCTATTAGTTTATTTGCAAAGTTTACATTTTGAAGTTTTAAGGTAATTAAAATGTGTACAAAGTAACCTAATAATATTTGTACGTAATTTAAATCAAATTCAAGACTTGATAAGCGGATTAAATAAAGATAGTAAAGAGCATTTTGTAAACTTTAACAATTCTGGATAAATCTATAAATTCACTCATAAAACTAAAATGCCAAAGTATTCTTTTAAGCTTTTTAATGAAACAAGTAACGCTCTTTAAAACGAATCGAACTACTCATATAACATACATTACAAGTTAAAATAGTACACATACTTAATCTTCTTATGAAGTCATTATGGATAAAAAGCATTTAAAAATAAATTTAGGTAAGTGTATAGTAAGCGAATATAAATAAAACATGTACAATACAATATAGAATTACATCAGGCGCTGGACTTTTATCTATCTCTAAACTTAACAAAGCATCTGGTACGAGGATGGTCCCATAAGTACCCGGCCTGAGCTAGAGATGGCGGTAGGTGTTATATCACTGCATTAGAAAGTACAAAATATATAAAGCATATGGTTCGAGTTTGAAGACGCCACGTTGTATAGTATTTGTTTGGCAGCCATCACGTGAACGTTTTCAGTGAATTTGTAAAAATGGAGAAAATTGGTCATCGTTACGTGATACAATACTTTTATTTGAAAGGCCTCAGCTCAACCGATATAAAAGCTGAACTGGATTCTACTCTGAGTGAGTCTGCTCCTTCGTTTACAACAGTGAAATATTGGGTAGCAGAGTTTAAACGAGGCCGTACGAGGTGCCAAGGCGAGCATCGCAGTGGTCGACCTAATGAGGTGACGACTCCAGAAATGTGAAGAAAATCCACAAAGCGGTACTAGATGATCGTCGACTGAAAGTGCGCGAGCTAGCTAGCAGACATAGTAGGCATTTCAAAAAGTGCGGTACATGGCATATTATCTGAACATTTGGACTGAGAAAGCTGTGTGCAAGATGGGTACCACGTTTGCTCACATTCGAGCAAAAACAGTGTCGTGAAGATGTTTCAGTTGAGTGTTTAGCGAAGTTTCACACCACCAACGCAGAATTTTTGCGCCGTTTCATAACCATTTCGATGAAACATGGGTAATAATTTTCATCGACTATCATAAAAAAGGAAAAACTATCAACGGCGAGTATTATGCGAACTTATTGCAACGTTTGGGCGAAGAAATCAGCAAAAACGGTCGCATTTGGCTAAGAAGAAAGTGTAGTTTCATTAAGACAATGTACCAGCTCACAAATCCGCTATTGCAATGGCCAAAATTAATAATTTAAAGTTTGAATTGCTACCTCATGCACCCTATTCGCAAGACTTAGACCTTGATTATTTTCTGTTCCCAAACTTGAGAAATGGCTCAGTGGTCAAAGATTTTTCAACGATGAAGAAGTGATGTCGGCAGTTAATGGCTATTTTGAGGAGCAAGACAGTTCTTATTATAAAAAGGTTATCTAACTTATTGAACATTGCTAGGAAAAGTGTATAGAACTGAAAGGAGATTATGTAGCAAAATAAATATATTTCTTTCCAAAATTTTTGTGTTTTCTTTGTTGGGTCGGGTACTCCTGGAACCACCCTCGTACTTCAACTTCAACTAAAAAAGTGATAGTAGAGAGAATATTATCAGCCGATTGTTCATATTGCAATCGAGAACAATACAGTTGGAAAGCATATTTTCCAATAATTCTATGTAATTTTCTACCTTATGATTTCCAAGAAAATTTTGTACACAGCTATCATTTTCTTCTTTACAGATCGGATTTTCTTGCAACTACGGGTGTGTCCTCATCATCAAAGACCCAAACTTTGTAATGAGTTTTGGTCGGCACATCGTAATAGTACAGCCAAGTCTCGTCACCTGTCACGATGTTGTTCATATATCGAGATTGTCCCTTACTAAACTTTTTTAGCATCTCCCAGCACCAAGTCACACGTCGTGTTATCTGCTCTTCAGTCAGTCGATGCGGCACCCAGAGAGAACAAAGTTTCTTCACGTGCAAATGATTATGCAGAATCGAACGAATTGCTGGTGCATTTAGGCCTGAAGTATCCTCTATCTGTTGGTAGGTCACTCGCCAAGCATTTTCCTCACAGTAGTAAGGTTTTCCTCCGTAACTGACGTTCGTGGCCTTCCCGGCCTCTCAGCATCCTCCACAGTTAAATTTCCCCTTTGGAATTCTCTATACCGCCTGAATATCGTTGTGCGATGTGGACAAACATCACCTAGTGCAAGAGTCATTTCTTCGAAGCACTGGTCTATGTCTAAACCACACACGAAATTATAACGCACAACTGCCCTTATCTCATTTTATGACCACGATGCCATCGCAAGCACTTTACACACTCACTGCTAATGAATAACTGAGCCCATCGACATGGCGCGGCGACTACTATGCATGTATGAACATGTCTCAACATGCAGCAACAAGCAGCTTCCTACGATTCATTGTTGCGTCATATTGCAAAACTTTCCTAGTACCCTTTGTAAATGAATCATCTCGTAAAAAGTGCCCAAATTTCTTATTATCATCATCCAAATATTACCACCAATTTAATGTAAGTATAGCTTGATATGTATTTAAAGAAATAAAATTCTTATAAATAAAATATCGATTCATAAAAAGTAAAGGAAACACTTTAGATTGAATTTAAAGAACTTATAAGTTCTCATACATTTCCTCTACGTCTCTATTCTTTCTCTGCGGAAATTCATGGAATTATTTTCCGAAGTTCATTGCAACAATGCGTGAATTTCCCACCGTGTTCATTCAAGTTAAGTAACAAAAGATAAAATTGTGAAATTTTATATGAAGTATAAATCAGTTTGCGCGATATTTACATACGTATTTCAGTATATACAACGTATATTAAAAATAAAATAGTATCGAGTAGAATGTTTTGTATTATGTTGTTTAATGAGTTAATATTTGAAATATTTATTATTTCCGTCATACAATGCCATGCAAACTATTGTTTAAAATTATGACGAGACAATAATTTATAAAATTTACTTTTGATAGGAATGTCTCGTACAAATACCTTCTCTAATCGAATTTAACTTATATCAAACACAATAAATAAATATATGTATTTCTATAAAGCAGATTTTTGCTTTTCATGAGGTTTTAATAGCCAGATACAAAAGCTGCATACTATTGGAAAGAAAACCACTTTACTAATAAAATAACATTGTTTTGTGACGAACTAGCGATATATCTGAAGATATTGAACAACTTTTATACAAACTACTTAACAGATTCCTTTCAATTAAATTCTATGAAGTAACAGGATGGATACAAGGGTATGCTAAAAAAATTAAAAGTAAAATTGTGTTTGTGTCTCAACGTAATCTTCTGCCATCTCGATACATTTGAATCAATCATGATTCAAAGTCTCTATGCCTTGACAAAATTCACAACTATCAACTTCATTAGGCATTCATTCCGAACATATATTCTACAGAGAGCGAGTGAAGTTGTGGAAATTCATAAATTTAGTGAACAACAACAACAATATTTTGTTAGCTTGTTCAATAGGAAAGAAGTATGAGAATTGCAACAAATGCAAGCAAAAGTAAAAATATATACACAAAGCTAAAAAAAACCTTTAGCACATTATACAGCGTGTTTCAAAAAGAATATACGTATCACAAAGTATTATTTTCTCCAAATTATCGATCGCTGCGCCTCGCGTCGGCTATTGGAGAAACGAATACATAGTCTAGTTTATTTAATAGTAGCTAGATGTCAGTTGCTTTCTGTTTTTCTTGGTAGCCGCTATATGCTTAAAATGGCTACTCCGCAGCAGAAATGTGTTCTCGAGTTTGCGAAGTACAATTCCATCAGTGTAAAGACGTTTCAAGTTGAGCTACCAAATTGATCCTCCGAATGGGTGGAACATTCGCAGATGGTATCGATAGTTTGTAGATACAGGATGTGTATGTAAAGGAAAGAGTCCTGGTCGCCCTCGTGTTTCCGAAGAAAATGTTGCACCAATTCAAACTGCTTTCCAACGTAATCCTTCAAAATCAACTCGTCGTCCCAGTCGGGAGTTACAACTGCCTACAACAACAATTTGACATGTTTTGAGATATCGGTTGATTATGAAGCCGTACAAGTTACAGTTATTACAACGCATCGTGTTCAGTGATGAAGCGACTTTTCATGAT
This sequence comes from Dermolepida albohirtum, assembly GCA_031893035.1. Classification (NCBI taxonomy): domain Eukaryota; kingdom Metazoa; phylum Arthropoda; class Insecta; order Coleoptera; family Scarabaeidae; genus Dermolepida; species Dermolepida albohirtum. The sequence continues at coordinate 237,615 of JAVIWB010003404.1, forward strand.
AGTAATCTGGTAAACAAACACAATGTTCGAATTTGGGGTCTACAGAACCCACATTCGGCCATTGAACATGTACGAGATTCGCCTAAAATCAATGTGTTTTGTGCGATATCCCGATCATCTGTTTATGGCCCATTCTTCTTTGACGGAAACACGGTTAACGGTCAGCAGTATCTCGCTATGTTACAAAACTGGTTGTTTCCGAGGCAACAGGAAGACAACTTCATTTTTCAAGACGAGGCACCCCTTCACTGGAGTCGCTAAGTGCGTGAATATATGAACGAAACTCTACCGAACCGTTGAATTGGTCGTCAAGGACCTGGCGACTTAGCATGTCTCGGCTGGGCTTCACGGTCACCGGATTTGACACCCTGTGGCTTCTTCCTGTGGGGTTTCGTAAAAGCCAACGTATATATACCATCACTCCCACAGAACCTGGAAGAGTTGAAGAACAGGATCCGTACTGTCATAACATCAGTGACGAAGGACATGCTTGCCCGAATATGGGAGGAATTTGAGTATCGATGTGATATTGTTCGTGTCGCCGATGGAGGACATATTGAACATCTGTAATCTGAACTTGAGAGTTTCGTAAATATGTGTGTAAAGTTTCATATTCGTATGTCTTAAAGTTTAATAAATATATACATTCGAAATACCTATATTCTTTTTGAAACAGCCTGTGTATGTTCCAGGATATTCGAAAAATGTTTAAAAATGATTTTGTAATTATTCTATAAAGACTATGGGAGGGTATTCCAATGTTAGGACATTATAGCGTATTATAGCCTTCCGCTACTCGAAATCATATTATCTTGTGTACAACCAACGTCAAAACAAGAACAGTTGCTAAATAGAAAATGCACAATACTGTTGTATTGTGTAATGTTATTAAACGATAAATATGCTAAAAAATAAGTCTACGCCAGCAAGTTCTGAGTACAAATATTTATATTAGGACATGGTTCTCGTAAATATACAATAATGTGTTGCCGATTATTTTTGTATCTAAGTAAATCATTGAAAAAGTTAGGAAAAAGAGTCCGGACCAGGAGCAAACTCATAAAAAAGCTTCCGAAATTGATTAAATTAATTTCGATCTTTGTGATTGTACTTTTATTGTTTGTGATTTCCAAAGTTAGATATATAACAATTGAATGCTTCAGTATTTCATAAATATAGAATTTTTAGAGAACTAACAATTCGCAAGTTATGACTTACAAACGATTTTATTTCATTTTGAAATAAATTTGCGTTGCAGCAATTCTTTTACTAATGTATTTTTGAAAAATCGCCTTAACTGTATGTTTAAAATGACATACAATTTTACCATTAACAAAACAGACAATATTTTCTATAATTCACAAAAGTATGTATTCGTATTGGTTCATATTTCATATTGACTAAAGAAAATGGGTTAACACGTTTAATATGTACACGAACTATTGTATTAGTGTCATGCAGGATCTGTGTGAATACCACATTGAATTTCTCAGTGATTGATGAAACACAAAATACTGCACATGCAGCAAATGCAGAGAAAATGCGGTACACTAACACAGGTAAATTTGAATCGTTACTTATTGCATGTTTTACCATATTATTTGCAGATGGTACGGTTTCTCTTTGAAAGTGTAATTACATTTAATAAATGAGCACTACCGCTGATAAGTTTATTCACATCGAATCCAAACTTTAATGTTAAAAATAAAATGAAGGAATTGCGTTTGAACGAATTTTGTACTCTTTACTATACAGAGAAATTTTGTTCCTATTACTTATGTAATTTTAAAGCATAACATCGATTTCTAATACCGCTCCAAATAATGCGTTATTTATGTTCATTTTATGAAATATTTGTGTTCTGTCAGATCATATGTACGAGGATAGTTTGACAAGTAGTGAGAATGACACATAGGTGGCGCTCTAATTGCTAAAACAAATGTACTATAATTTAGGTTGCCTATTTATATGTTTACATTCCGATATTTAGATAAATCGGTTGATTAGTTTATTTTTGCCAGCTGATTGAAAAAGACGGTGATTAAATACTTCGTAATTAAGGGTATGAAAGCTATCGGTATATGCATTCTTGTTTCGTGCACTATTAAAATTTACCTGATATTTTCTTCTTTCGTACACCGAAGTAATAATCACTTTTATGGTTTCTTGCTTCGTACACTTTGTCCAATCGATTTATAATAACGGTGCGGTCCGAAATATTTTAGTCCTACTTAATTACAGTCGAGATTCCAGGTATTGTCAACTTGAGTCCCGTCCTCTAATGTAATGATAATGGATAAGACCGATTCTACAGAGAAAGACATAGAGCGTTGGGAATCAGCAGTCTGCCGAAAAAACGAGAAGATATTGTCATCCCAGTGTCGATGCAACCATTTCTCCTTGTAAATGATGCCGAAGGATGCGAAGACAGAATTATAATTTTTGCAAGCAATGGAGGATACCTGCTTACGCAAAGTAGCGAGTTGTTTATGGATGGAACTTTTAAAAGCTGTTGCTTGCCTTTTGATCAACTTTACACCATCCACATGGACTTGGCCAGTGATACAAACACAACATGTTTTGTCCCAGTCATTTACGCCCTATTACCAAATCGGAAAGAATCTACTTATAAGAGACTTTTCAATTTACTACGAGAAAAGATACCAACTCTTAACCCCATGAAAATTCACATTGATTTCGAGCAAGCTGCGATAAATGCCCTACAACATGTTTTTCCCGGAGTTATTATAAAAGGATGCAACTTTCATTTCAACCAAGCGATTTGGAGAAAAGTTCAACAATTGGAGTTAGTAACACATCACAAGGAGCGAGAGGATGTACGGGATCACATTCGTATGTGTGCAGCATTGGCACATTTACCAGAAGAAGATGTAAGTGATGCGTGGTTACAAATAATGGAAAATGCACCAAACATGGAGGCTCTTACCAAGTTCAATGACTATTTTGTGGAGCAGTAGCTGGAAGGTACTTGGATATGGGTGTGTTACAATGAAAGGCACCGCACTACAAATTCAGTCGAAGGGTGGCATAACCGTTTAAATAAACGTGTTGGCAAGGCACATCCTAATGTTTATGAACTTATGACTGTGCTGTTAGAAGAAATAAATTATTACGATATCGTACAACGAAGATGTGAGCTTTACCTTTCTACACCAAAACGATGCAAAAAGTATAGTGACTTAGATAACCTTCTTAATAAAACTGTTAGTGATTATTTAGAAGGCAAAATAACAATTCTGGGTGCATTAAAACGTCTAATTTATATTGTAAAATTTGACTAATTATTGTTTTAATCGGGAAACGTGTGTAAGTCTCTATAAAACTGCTCTTTATAACTTATTTTAATATAGTTATTATTTCCCTAATATTTTTTGACAATATATGTATATATGTAATATTATGTAATGTAAATAAATCACTTTATGAAAGAAATTCTTAATTTGCTATACTTACCTGCTTTGTCGCCATATGGCCAGTGTACGAAACGAGAATATGATTAAGTCAAATTTTACAGCTTATCGGGTTAGTGTACGAAACGAGAAGGTTTTATGACAGTGTACGAAACGCGATGTACGAAACGCGCATAAATCAAGCTATCGAAATAAAAGATGAGTTACGGGAAACATTAGGTGAATCTGCTCCATCATTCGCCACAATAAGTAGATGGGTAAATGAATTTAAACGTGGTAGAACAAGTTGTGCTAATGAAGCGCGCTCTGGAGAATCCAAAATTGTGACTTCTAAGGAAATGATTATAAACATCCATAATATTATTACGCAAGATCGACGACTCAAAGTGAGAGAGATAGCAGACATGGTAAACATTTCAACAGAATACGTACGCCACATTTTAACGAAAGAATTGGGCCTTTCCAAGCTTTCGGCAAGATGGGTGCCGCGATTGCTTACGACTGATCAAAAGTTCACTCGTTTGCGCATTTCCAATGAGTGTTAGGACTTTTACAAGCGAAATTCGGTTGATTTTTGTAGGCGATTTGTTACTTGCGATGAAACTTGGATACACTACAGTACACTCGAAACTAAACAACAGTCGAAACAATGGTTAGAACGTGATTCTGCACCTCCAAAGAAAGCGAAAACCACTTTATCGGCCAACAAGGTGATGGCATCAATTCTTTGGGATTCAAAGGGCATTTTGCTCATTGATTACCTTCAGAAAAGTACCACAATAAACGTACAATATTATGCAGAACTTCTACAAAAATTAAATTTTGAGATTCGTGCTAAACGGCCAGAAATGGCAAAGAAAAAGATTCTGTTTCACCAAGACAACGCTCCCTCGCATACCAGCACAGTTGCGATGTCCAAAATCCATGAGTTGCATTTCCAATTAGTACCGCATGCGCCTTATTCGCCGGATCTAGCCCCTTCCGACTTCCACCTTTTTCCAAAATTGAAAACGGCACTAGATGGAAAGAAATTTTCGTCTAACGACGATCATCTTCGTAAATGAGTATTTTGCAAGCCTTCCGGAATCGCATTTTAGAGATGGCATACGGGCACCGTTGGAATAAATGTATTATTGCTCTTTTAGGAGAATATATTGAAAAATAAAAATTATTTTGTATTTAAAAAATTCGTTTTTCTTTTCCATTCTCATTACTTGTCAAGTTACCCTCGTATATACATCTTACTATGTATTTTAGATCTAAGCTTTTACATAGAAAAACATTCCAATATTCAGAAGACGTGTTGAGAATTGAAATTACACGTTATGTATGCTTTTATTTACATTATTTTACAATACAGGGTCTGTCTCAGAGAAATTGTAACTTTCCAAAATAGAAACAAAAGCTTACTATTTTCGTAAAATTCATTTATTTTATTCAAAGTAGTCGCCTTCGGCTTGAATACAGTGTTTTGCACAGTCAATTAATATATCGAATGAATTTTTAAGTTCATCTTTAAGGATGTCCTTCAAGATTGTTTCGACATCGGCATAACGCTGTCTTTTTATTGACAAATGTAGTTTGGAGAATAGATAGAAATCATAGGAGGCCAAATCCGGCGAAAACGGTGAATAGTTGATGGTTAACATGCCATTTGTAGTTAGAAAATCAGTGGTAAGCGTCGAGCGATGAGATGGTGCATTATCATGTAACAAACGCCAGCTACCATTTTCAGGATATTGAGGGCGCACACGACGAATACGCGCCAAAAGACACTTCATAATTCCAAGATAATATACAGCATTGACTGTTTGACTAGTTGGTACAAATTATTTGTGTACTATACCTTTCGAATCATAAAAGCAAATCAATCTAATTTGAATTAAATTTCAGCCACAGTTCAAATATAAATGTATAACCCAGGACTATCTCATGGGTTGGTAAGAGAACAATTGACGTGGCGGAGGGAGCCAGAACTAAGATGAGTAAAACCACATTATAATTTGTCCAGACAAGCTGAAATACAATAATGTGTTCAGATAGTAGTTAACAAATATGATGTTAAATCATTTTTCTAAACTCCGTTATCTTTTTTATGAAATATTTGTTAATTGTTGAGTAGTATTTGAAACAATACTTTTTTTACGGAGACGTTTGACTGCATCAATACTTAACCCAGCCGAGAGTTCAGTGGCTGATCACGCCAGGAGTGTCGGGTACGAGTCCGATGGCCTGCTGTCCGGGAAGGTTTTTCGCGGATTCCTTTTCTCGTTTAAGCGAATGCTGACAGACAAAAATCTTAAGTCACACCACAAGAGCGTAGTAACTCATTGTCTGGCGTTAAGCTGTTGAGGGATGTGGATTCATGGATTGCTATTATTTTTATTAAGTTAGAAAATTTAATCAAATTTGTTGGAGTGCCTCATCCTGAGAAGAACCTGATTTATGTTAAGTTAATGATATGGAATCCGAATATCAAATATTCTTTACATTTTATGGGTAATACCTAACGATAGATTCTTGTAACAAAATACGTGAATAGGGAAAGATAGTACAAGCTCCAATTCGTCTATTCTTTCTTATCGAGTCAATTCCAGTAATAAATATAAATACATTATAACGACTGCTGCAATATGTTATTTAAATCTTAAATAATAATGGTGATAATTAAAAGAAATAATATTTAGACGTATTCCTTTTTTATAGCTATTGACAAACAACATGTTTTTATTTTTCTACAAACAGTTTTTTTGTGAAAGAGCACATTTGTAAAGCGACAATGCGCAGGAATTTTGAAAAATGCGAATAAATTCTTTCTCGAGTTATAAAGAACGCCCGCATATTTAAATACGTAGTTCTGTATACATATGTAAATGCTTTTTAGTAACAGTATATTTTCATACTTCTCTTCCAATAAAAGCTAGACATATGAAAAATAATACCTCTAAAGTGCCTTTGGTTGGAAATAAAAATATTGACATTTTTTTTGTAGAATTTTAAAAACGTCACAAGGTACAGTTAGCCATTGCTTACTTTCATGACTAACTAATAATTTAAATACTAAAAATATCTTTTAGAGAATACAAATTATTGCAATAACATTATTATAATATAAAACTGTGAATATCTGCAATTAATTAATTTATGTCAATATTTAATTGAAATTACGTGATAAAAAGCGGTATATGAAGCCGTCGAAAGTAAATCAGGACTCGATAACGCCACTTTTAACGCTAATTACAGCAGTTAATCTTCGGGGAAAATTTACAAATAATACATATATATATATATATATATATATATATATTATATATTTATTTAAAGAAGTTGAAATTGTTATAACGGGTCTTCCAATAGAGACTTCCGAAATTTGACAGTTGATAGCGGCCATATTGTTGAAGCTACATCTGTCGAATTGGCTGCCATTTATTCAGTCTGTTTTGCCAAATCACCATGGATGAATATAGCGTTCAACAACACGTGCAAATGATAAAATTGTTTTATCAAGTTGGGTGCTCTGTTCGGGCAACGTTCCGTGCGCTTCGCCCATTTTTCGACCGTCATAATCGTCCTACTGGGAGGACTATTAGCAGTGTAGTGGATAAATTTGAGTCCACTGGTTCAATAAATAATGAATCAACACCTGTACGACGACGAAACGCAAGATCTGCCGAAAACATCGCCGCTGTCTGTGAGAGTGTGTAGGAGAATCCGAGGCAGTCGATTTCGTACACACACACGTACAAAATTCAACTGACCCAAGAGCTGAAGGTAAACAACCATAAACAACGACGTGTGTTCACTGAATGGGCCCTGAAGTAGTTGGAAACTGATCCTAATTTTAACAAAAAATCATCTTCAGCGATAAGGCCCATTTCTGGATGAATCGGTACGTCGTCAAACAAAATTGTCGAATTTGGGACGATACCAATCCATATGAGATCCAAGAGCGTCCAATGCATCCCGAAAAAGTCACTTTTTGGTGTAGATTTTGGGCTGGCGGCGTCATTGGTCCATATTTCATTGAGAACGACGGTAACTAGGCCATCACCGTTAACGGCGAACGCTATGATATCGACACCAACAACATGTGGTTTTAACAGGACGGCGCCATGTGCCACATAGCTCATTCACACAAATGGACATTCTGCACGAGCGGTTTGAGGACATGGTCATCTCACGTGGAGGTGATGTGAACTGGCCACTGAGATCGTGCAATTTGATCCCGTTAGATTTTTCAGTGTGGGGTTTTCCTAAGTCGCAGGTCTATGCGAATAAGTCACAAATCACAGCTGTCCTCAAAGCCAGTTGTCAAATTAAGCCTGATTTATCCTCCAGTCATGGAAAATTGGACATTTCGGATGCGCGTCACCCAACGAAGCCGCGGCGGGCATTCGTACAATGTTATATTTCATACATAATGGCATCGATAAGCCTTTCAAACGAATAAAAAGTTTCGATGATGTCTCACACACACTTTGTTTTATTTAAATTTAAAGATAGGAAGCGCTTAATGAAAGACTCTATATAAGAACATAATATCAATTTTTATTTTATAAATAGTTTACAATACATTAACATTTAAAGAATTAGTAAATTTATTTATTAAAAGAAATACCTAGCGAGGGGAAAAATACTCTATCGCGAAAAGTTGACACTTCTACATTCTCTTAAGATGGCCCTGTTACACTGCTTTCAAAGCCAAGGCGGAAATGGTTTATCTTTTATGTTTCTGTGATGAGGAAGGTACATTCAACAATGAAATAAAAAAGCCACATATGAATTTTATAATGGTACAAAAGGTGGATAATTTGACCAAATACTTATGCGCGGTAATGTCATGCAGCAGAAAAACCAATCGGTAGTCAATGTGTGTTTTCTATGGTATGGTAAATACAGCATGTATCAATAGCTATACTATATATTGCCATAATGCCTCCATATTACGACGTAAGCCAGTTTGTCATTGTGATTTTATGAAAAAATGCATTCATAACTTGTCTTGGCTGAAATCACGACTGCAAGTTCCTTCACCTGCCCACGCATGTGAAAAATAAAGTAAACACAGTTTTTGGCGTCAGTACCGAAGATCAATGTCAAAGCGAAAGTCAGTCAACCTCCGTGAATGAGTCCGGGTCAAACAATACCCAAAATATAAAAAACAGAAAAGCATGTGGAATATGTTCCTATCAAAAAGACGCATGGCGAAGACTGTTTGTTCAAAGTGTAACACTGCGATTTGTAGTGAATACAAAATTGAGTTTTGTTCAAATTGCGCTTCCAAAATCTAGTTTGAATGTTTTTCTTATTACTCACAACTTCTTTGTTTTGCCAAAAAATTAAAAGCGGCCTTAAGTTAACATTATTTTTTATTTTTAAGAATGTTTTACTTACCCTTTTTGATAACTTAAAATATAGTTTCCAACTTGAATTTTTATAAACTAATATATTTTCCAATTAAGCTCAATTTCGTTGTTTCATTTGTAAATACCAACCCTGCTATGCATTTTGTAATGGAAAATAAATATATCTGATGTTTAAAATAAATAGAAAGCATGTTATAGAAAATGCTCATCGAAACGACGAATACTTAGGTTTAATGAGGTGTAGATGAAGGTTAGGTGTCTAGGGTTAATAAATACCAGTACTAAATTACAATAGTCAAGCGGAGTTTACTTGGGGCTGCATTCCGTTGATGTAGAAAATACAACAATAGTTTCTTGACAATAGGGAGCGTTAAGGTGATCTGTTTTTGGTAGGCCGTATTTTTATACTACGGCATTCTTCTTTAGAGAAATAAAGTATGTTTTACAAAAAATGTTAATATTATTGGGACTTTTGGAATGTTTATTACAAAGGTGTGACGGAAATATATTAGGTGCGCAACTAAGTTCTCGCTGTTTTTCAAGAGATAGCTCCAGTAGTAAGTGCTGGTCAATTGTGACATAACCAAAACGTCATGAACCAAGCTTAGACATATGGTAAACAAACCACTTTGACACATTAGTGATTTTGTTTTTGCATCATATACTTTTGGTTGTGTGAAAATGTCTGATTTTGTGCCAAATAATCGTCATTTGCGGGAAGCGTTGCTTTTCTCCTTTCATTCGAAGAAAACGGCGGCTGAAGCGCATCGAGAACTCCAAAAAGTTTACGGAGATGCTGCTTTAAGTGAAACAACATGCCGTGATTGGTTCCGTCGCTTCAAAGACGGTGATTTCAATGTTGACGACCGTTCGCGTGAAGGAAGACCAAAAATCTTTGAAGACGCTGAATTGGAAGCATTGATCGATGAAGATCCGTGCCTAACGCAAAAAGAGCTTGCTTCGGCATTAGAAGTTACCCGCCAAGCCATTTCTCAGCGATTGCATGCGTTGGGAATGATTCAAAAACAAGGAACTTGGGTTCCTTATGATTTGAAGCCAAGAGACGTTGAGCGTCGTTTTTTCGCCTGTGAACAACTGCTCCAGCGGCAAAAAAGGAAGGGTTTTCTTCATCGCATTGTTACGGGTGATGAAAAATGGATTCATTACAGCAACCCAGAGAGAATAAAATCATGGGGACTGCCCGATCATGCTTCTACGTCGTCGGTTCGGCCGAATATTTACGCTTCGAAAGTTTTGCTGTGTATTTGGTGGGACCAGGGCGGTGTTATATATTATGAGCTGTTGAAACCGAACGAAACCATCACTGGGGAACAGTATCGAACTCAGTTGATGCGATTGAGATGAGCACTGCGCGAAAAGCGGCCACAATACGAGCACGAAAAAGTGATTCTACAGCATGACAACGCTCGGCCTCGCGTTGCCAAACCCGTTAAAACCTACTTAGAAACGCTCAAATGGGAGGTCCTACCCCACCCGCCATATTCCCCAGATATTGCGCCGTCCAATTATTACTTGTTCCGTTCGATGGCACATGGCTGGCTAATCAGCAGTTCCGCTCATATGAAGACATCTCAAAATGGCTTGATTCGTGGATAACCTCAAAAGACGAACACTTCTACCGTGACGGTATTCGAGCTCTGTCAGAAAGATGGGAAAAGTTGTAGCTAGCGATGGGCAATATTATGAATGATTCATTTGTAAATATTTTTTCACAATAAAGTTGCATTTTTATCAAAAAGAAAAACAGGGAGAACTTAGTTGCGCACCTAATACCTTAAAACTTTTTGTACAAAAGACGAAATGCGACTTGCGAAAATGCTAAAGGGTATATGAGAGTTTATAAGAGAATTATATGAATTAATTTCTAGAGCAGTAAAAGGAGTTTAAACAGTTAAGAAAGATCACACATTCATTTTTAAATTTTTTTTATATTTTTAATAAAGGTAGTTTGTAAGTAACACTGTTGATTCATTCAATAAATACCCTTTCGTGTAAAAATAAAATTACAGAAGTATTCACGAAAATATTTAAAATAGAATGTCGCCTGTCGTATTTAAATTTTAGAGACGTTTTCTTATCCGATTCTTTTCCACCTGTTTCCTTTGTTATCCGACATATAGAAAATCTAACAATTAATTATCAGTCCTCCTAGTATCTGCACATCATAAATCATCAGAGAAGCAAGCGACTCCTGAACACTATCATCATCCTCACCGTTACAAGTTGAAAAAAAAAAGCATGTTGAAAGGGATCCTTACGTGAACGGTTGGGGATGTAGAGCACCAGTAACAGTCGAGTCCGGGAAATTTTGGTGGCGTCTATGCGTTGTTGTTAACGCTGGTAGCATGAATTTTCAGTCGGCTCGCGGCCGCGTCATCGGGAACATGCCGCATCAGAGCAGCGGATTCCGGATATCAGACGAAACGTAACGTGATGAGTGGAGCGAAGCGCTTTAGGTGCGTAAAATTATTATTATTAATCGGCCTTCGTTCATCCGTTCGTAATTAGTGTTGCGCGGCTTTTATATTAATTAAAAAATAGTGATAATGTGTTGTGTGTGTTGTGATGTTCGAGCGTCAGAAGAAAAATAAAAAATATAAGAAGCGAGAAAATAATAGTTCGACACTTCCGCAAGATCAACATTACCATCGCATCAGCATCAGAAACGACCAAGATAGCTGCAATTGCAGTGCGATTATTGCAGTCTTCGTCAACCTGTTCTTCAGTAGGATTTATCCGAACAACTTTACACTTCAAAGTAAGATACATGTTTTTCGTGTTTCGGTGTTTCCTTCTGTCGCTCGTCCAGTGGATGTGACACTATCAAATATGTGTGTATCTGTGGTGTTGTTGTTATTGCTGTTGTTCAGTCACGAAAAACACCTGCTGGAATTAGTTCTTCCCCAAAGCGATCGCTGAGCGTCGTCAATCACAACGTTAATCTGCTTTCAAAGTGAACGGGGCCCGATGAAACAAATTAGTTCCGTGCGAAAGAACGCAAATGCGATTCTTTATAAATTGATGTTAATTGACATTGGCCTAGTATTATTTGAGGTATTTATGCAATTTTTGAAATATTTAGTAAAAAATATTTTGATAATTTTTTTATAAAAGTTCTCTTTACATATTTAACAAACATGGAATCTAAATTATGCGATATAAAGTAATAATTTCGCCTCGCGATATGAATAAATCGTCCTGAATGATATTGAAGATCCCCTTTATAATTGGTTTCTGGAGACTAATTCACAAAGACCCGCAAGAATTTTTCGATTGACTTGAAATCTTACCACATTTAATTAAAAATGTTCTCACTGTCTTTAGATAGATAAACGAAAATTAAAATTCCTATTACTTTGCCTTCCAATATAATCAATAAAGCAAAAAGACGCCATATTATATTCCAATGTAAATGTACGGGCCTCCATTTTCTTCGTTTTCTTTTTAAGAGTCAATATTGCTTAATAAACACTTCAAGAGACAAATCATTATTAATAATTAATGAAGTATGAATAATTTATAATGGAATATATGCGTTTACACATATTGTGCCCTTTTACCCTTTAATTTATCTTAGTAACGAATACAAAATAAGGGTCAATATTCTACTATTTCCTGCTCACTACATATGAAAATATTGTAGTCTTGTAATAAATTGTTCTTCTCTTTCTCCCTTTATACGTATCCATTTGTACGAATGTGCGGAGCGTCTGCTTTATTCAACAAGTGCATAGCAACATGTAGTTCGTAACAAAAAAAAGCTGAAAGCTTTCGTAAAAGCAATCCATATTTTACACATATGTACGCATATATGTAAATATTCCGGACCGCAGATTTTATTTTGATTGCACTTCGTTTATTAAATTTTCACGTTCCGTAATAAATGTAACACATATGTATGGTAAGTATGAATTTATTATATTCGACCAATACTTTGTAATAAATATAAATTTTTCAAGTGAAAATACCCCTTTTTCCTTGCTAAAAATACAAAAAAGATGTTTAAAATAAAAATAGTGATTTTCATCGAAATAATATTTAAACCCTTTTTTAGAAATTTACAATTAAAAAACCGTTTTTGAACAATTATTTTATTATTTCAAAATCATTTTTACAATTCTTCAACATTGCGTTCGTTATGCCTCCTTGTTTTCAACTTTGAGCAACGAAGTGGTTGAAGTTATTTTATTTCAGTTAAAATTCAAGTTTATTTTGATATTTTGTAAAAAAAAAATGCTAAAAGTGAAATGTTTTTTAAAACGATACTTTAGGGCACTCCTTTTTTTACTTCAAGCATATTTTTGATGTGGTAATAATTATGATTCATGGGTTTATTCAGTGCATTACTACATTGAGGAATTTCAAGCTGAGATTTGCAGTAGATTACTTAAAATTAAAAAAGTATCGAAATAATAAAAATAAACGTTTGTACGAAGTGTTGTATTTAAATAACAAGGCTGGTGTGAGAAATGTTATTTTTGCAAATAAACTTATATTTAACTTTTATCTCCTTCTACATACTCTCCTCCCCTATCTATACACCTCTGTATACGTGTCTGCCATTGTTCAAAACAATGCTGTAGCTCATCAGTCTCTTAAACAATTCTGTTGTTTTTGCTTTTACATGTTCAAGAGACTGAAAATGTGTTATTTTAATGCACTTTTCACTTTTGGGAACAGGTAGAAGTTACATAATGTGAGATCTCTCAAATACGGAGGATAATAAAGAACAGCAATGCGCATGTCTGCTAAAAACTGTTTCACAGATAGGCATTATTTTTGCATAAACTTTTGTCATGTTTAATTCATCATGCGAAATGTGTCTTACTGTATTTTTGTTAATGTCTACTACATCGGCAAAAATACGAATGCTCAGACGTCGGTTTTTCCTCACAATTTCATTAATTTTCTGAACGTTCTCTTGAGTTTCTGCAGTCACAGGTGCACCATGACGTTCAGCATCTTCGACTTCTTCCCAACCTTCAAAAAACCGTTTGTGCCATTCAAAAACTAGCGTACGTGATATAACATTATCACCAAACACCTCCTTTAACATTTATAAACATTCTGTTGGCGATTTTTTAAATTTGACGAGTTTCAGGTTAATTCGCTGCTCGATTTTTATGTCAACCATTATCACGTCACTAAGTAGTGCCCCTTAGAATTAAAGCTCGAAAGTAAACTAAAGCAAACATGGAAATGAAACTACGGGTTGTTGGTTGAGAAGGATCAAAATCAATGATATTCCAATTACAGTCTCGTCTGATGCGGTTGCGCGATGGAAGGAGTCTCGTTATTTAATTGATATGCCTCGTATGTAGTTATTTTGTCGAAAAATCAGAATCTGATCCGTCAGTTATTTAAAAAACTAACTTATTTAAAAAAAACATTTCATGACATTTTAGAATATTATTTGATCAGTTGGTATTTCTATACAGACTTTTAAACGTTTAGTTTGACATGGCCTTTAATCTGCAAATTTATCGTGCCATTCGAGTGTTATTTTCAAACAAATAGTTCAACTTCTTTGATGCACTATTTTGTTAGATCGTACAACTTGGTTGAGGAATGTAATTAAATTGGAGGATATGGGTAAATGAGTTGATTAAAAGTAACTGCTTTGCCAAAATATATTTTTTATGAGTCCGCATTTCAACAATTATTCTTACCACATTAACAGAAAAATATAACACCAACATGCAGATTATACAAGTACGGTATATAACTATAGCGTCAAAGTATTAATAAGGAAGGGGACGAGATTATTTTTAATGAACTTTTATGGTGCGAAGATATAATTCCATTGGAATATTCACAACTATGTTAAGGCAGAAATTTAGGGCGCTTACAATGTGTCGCTGTGTTAGGTTCACTCATATTAAATATCGAGAATGTTTCAACATTATATTTGGATTTTCACAATCGAGGAGTAGAAGAAATAAAGGGACTAAGTACCAAATTCTCAACTCGAAAAACAATTCTTCTACTCACACCTCCGTATTCTATTATGTAAAAAAGTTCAAAAGTCAAAACACGAACAAAGTGTGAAGTGTCAGTATTTTAGTTAAATTCGCGTAAAATTCTTGATGTTTCTCGTCTTGTAGGTAATAATTTTTTTTTCTAAGTATCAAAGTTACTATTCATACTGATACTGCTGAAGAACTTTCAGAAGTAATTAAAATATCAAGTTGTTGGGAATCAAATTTCGATATTCAAACTTTCATAGTATCTTTCAAGAATTTCAGATTTCAATTTGTAAACTTTGACGTATTTAAAGCAGATAAAAATGTAATTGTGGATTTTCATTCACTATATCTACCAGTTCACATGGGTATTCTACAGGGGTATATACTTGGACCGTGTGCAGAAATGACATTATATTTTTTGTAAATTCACCAGGTTTATACGCAGACCATATTTCGGGAATTGTTTCGGTTGTGGACTCTGTCCGATTGTGAATGAAGGCGGAATTACTTGTGGGGAGAATGAGTGAGTAGTTTATAACTAAGATCAAACTAAGTTCATGGTATTTTGCACACCTCGAGCCAAATTTGATTTAAATATAGTTCTCAAAGTTAATTCACTTGAAGTAGAACAAACAGTTTCGATCAAGTTTTTGGTTAATTTTGATAAGGTATCAGTTTTGAAAGAGCACTACAGAGACATCGCAAAGAAATTGCGTAAAATATGTTAACAAATCAGGGACTTGAAAACTATATCATTTTATTTTGTTCAGGTTCATTCGCGCTTTCGTGTGGAATATCTTTCTGGAAGCCATCCAGTTGTATCAAAGAGGTGTCTTCGTTGCACAAAGACGAGTTATTAATGTATGATTAATATTATTATTTTTTATTTTTTTATTTATTATTTTTTTACTATTTTATTATTATTATATTTATTAATATTAATTATTTTTTTTCATAACATATAAAATATTGTCGTTATCGAGTATTTTCATCTTGGAAGTTCTTGGTGATATTATTGGTAATACAATTAATATTCTTAAATATTCATGCTACTGGATCTCTTCAGGTGTTGCAAATAGATTACGCATTACGAAGAAGAGCCCATTGTCTTTTGATATATCTCTTTTTAAAGTATTGTCAAAAGAGACAAAATTGGTTCAATCGGTTTGAATTTTCAGAGAAAAATTTTCTGAGGTTTTGTTATGCCGTTGCATGTACTCAACTGACGAATTCAATGTTTATATTTTTATTTTACACATTTAGTGCCATACAAAGATCAATGAACATCTATCTATCTTGCTAATATTCACTCGCTTAAAATGTAGTATCTTCTGTACATCGAAAATTTTTTTCCGGCACATATCCTCTATTTCAAATTAGCTTGCATGAGTACTCGAGAATACTACATCGTGTAAGTTTTCAGACACCATCAGCTCGCACATGCTACCACTGATGAGGTACTTTTGAGGAACTGCTCAAAAATAACCCGGACTGGCAGTGTTGTGGGTGGGGTTGGCCTATCACGCTTTTCTGCCTCTAGGTATGCGTGCGGCAACTTATTCTGCATTCGGTGCAATCGCTTCTTTCGCCGAGTAAGGTTGTGTCTAGTTACAGTTAATCTTTTGGTAAAAGCATTTTCCGTTGCTCGTTGTTTTTTGTAATGTCCAACTTAAGTAAGCAGGGTGTCACCCGATTAGACAGTTAATCAGGTATTCTATTTGGAATCTGAGAACACTGTGTAACAGTTTG
Source organism: Dermolepida albohirtum (assembly GCA_031893035.1). Taxonomy (NCBI): domain Eukaryota; kingdom Metazoa; phylum Arthropoda; class Insecta; order Coleoptera; family Scarabaeidae; genus Dermolepida; species Dermolepida albohirtum. The sequence goes on from JAVIWB010003404.1 coordinate 254,148, forward strand.
TGACGAAAGAGGCCCGATTTGTTGGTTTTTCCGCCATGACAATGCACCTGCTCAGACAGCTTAATCAGTCCTTTGCCCCACGCCCCCTACTTACCTAATCTTGCCCCGTGCGACTTTTTTATTTCCACGAATGAAGAGGAACATGAAAAGACATTGTTTTAACGACGTGCAGAATGTGAAGAAAAAAACGGCACAGCACCTTGTAGGCATACAGAAAAACGAGTTCGAACAATGTTTCCAGCTATGGAATCATCAACTAGGCAAGTGTTAAATGTTGTTAAATGGAGAGTATATTGAAGGTGCTAAGGTTGTTTTGTAAAATGAAATAAAACACAGATTTCTTATAGAGAAATTTCGGTTAATTTCTGGTATCTCCTCGTATGTTCAATATGTCGAAAAATCCAGAATTCCTCAAAAACATCTAAATGAACACAATCATTCCGTTTTTATTTTTGGCGATGCACTTGTCGATCCAAACATTGTGTGAAATACTTATATTCAGGATGTATAACAAGTAAGATGGTACAAGTTATAGCATGAAAGTCGACTGGAGTAAAACATGTCGGAATGAGCTAAAGTTGGTATAAACATGCTCTCAATCCCTGAATACCCATTGAGAAGACATTCACGGTGGTATCTGCAATTTGCTAGTATGCGATGTCTTCTTCCACCAAGCGTTTTTATTTCGCAATTTAATCACTTTTTCGATGTCCCTTTTAGGTACTCTAATCGAAACGTTTAGAAAGTCTTCCTTCAAAACTCTTTTGTAAAATTTATAAGTGACCAAACTTTTGGGAATTTTTATAAAATTGGTTTTTATTTAAATCAGGACGTGTATATTCTTTTGCACTTCCTTACGCAAATAATGCGCTTGTTTTCGGGGCATACTGCGTGTTCTTTGCTAAGTTGTCTGTCATTTCTTATGGATGTTCTAGGTGCAGTACCTGCTCTTATATCTTTGTAGATTTTCTATTGTAGACTATTACTATTAAATTTGTCTTTTTAAATCTATAAGTAATAATAAAATAGTTTTTGTAGTTGAAATCACTATATTTTGTTTATCAACTCTTTTGTATTTTTAAAGTTAAAAAGGGGTTAGAATTACATGTTTACCCAACCTATATACATACATATAAGTATATATAAATAGACGAATTTATTGATTGTGCTTTTATATAAAAAAGGAAATAACAAAAAATAATAATAATCCATTTTTATTACGCCTAAAAAGGCATTTTAAATTAAATAATTTTGGCGAAAAAGGAAATACAAATGTTTCTAGTGATAAAATCTAATACACCCTACAAAGTTTTATACAAGAAAGTGAATAAGAATATGAATAATCAACATGCCTCCCTCTCACGTCCAATGAATTGAACGAAAAAGCGAGAATGCACCTGTCTCGCAATGTCGATAACTAAGTTACCAGAGCGTATAGACAGATGGCACTGCATCACGGCTATTTGCCAATTAAAAGAATGTTAAAAGGAATCATTCTATTATTAATAACACCCTATCTACTACATATGTTTCATGGATAGACCAATCATCAGGCAGATTCTGTGTTATTAATGAACGATTCCTTGATAGCGTCTATCATATCATTACGATTCGCTTTTTCGTTCAATTCATTGGACGTGAGAGGGAGGCATGTTGATTATTCACTATTTTTCTGTATCGTAATGATATGATAGACGCTATCAAGGAATCGTTCATTAATAACACAGAATCTGCCTGATGATTGGTCTATCCATGAAACATATGTAGTAGATAGGGTGTTATTAATAATAGAATGATTCCTTTTAACAATAAGAATATGGGTGAGTTTTGTGGAGAGTGTGTTATCTCCTATTCCTTTGTAAAAGAAATTTCGTGTTTTCTTAGTGATTGAACATCTGTTAGAAAGTAAGAAACACATCTTAACCATATTTGCGTAAAGAATATAGTCATTACAAAGTTACAATTATTGCCAAATTATTATAGTGAATAAACGTATTATTTTTTCATCGTTGTTGGAGAGACAATTATTATTGAAGTTCAGTTAAAAAATTTATTGTAATTGTAAAAAAAAATAGCTGTATTATATGAAACGATAACTAGGAATACTACTGTGGGCAAAAAATAGTAAGACTTTGTTCATAATTTTTAAATTCTTAATGTATTCTTCCAAATCTATTTCGTCCCCTTCAAAGTAATCGCCCTGGCCCCAATACACTTGTGCCAACGTTTCTTCCAATTCTCGAAACAGTTGTTAAAGTCAATTTCAGGAATAGCCTTCAATGCGCGTAGCGATTCACGTTTAATGTCTTCAATTGACTCAAAACGGTTTCCCCGGAGCGGTCATTTGAGTTTGCTGAATAGTCAGAAGTGACATGGAGCTAAATCAGGCGAATACGGTGGTTGCGACTCGATATTGGTTGAAAATTTGGCGAAAAACTCACGAAGAGTTAATGCAGTATGCGACGGTGCATTATCGTGGTGCAAAAACCAAGAGTTGTCGGCCCATAATTCTGGCCTCTTTTTACAAATAGCATTGCGAAAACGACGCATAACACTCAAATAGTATTCTTTGTTGACAGTTTGGCCGGTCGGAAGGAATTCGGAGTGAACCACACCTCGATAATCGAAGAAAACTGTCAACATAACCTTGATTTTTGACTTGCTTTGACGTGGTTTTTTGGGCTTTGGCTCACCTTTGATACGATATTCGGCCGATTAATCGTCTGTTTCCGGGTCATAAGCGTAGATCCAAGTCTCATCTCCAGTTACGATGCGTTTCATTTTGTCTTGATAGTCGGAAAGCATTGTTTCACAGACGTCAACGCGACGCTGTTTTTCGAAAAAATTGAGTGATTTTGGAACAAATCGTGCTTTCACTTTTCTTAGGCCCAAATGATCTTTCAAAATGGTTTTCACTGATCCTTCCGATATTTCAACGACGCCAGTAAGGTCTCTGACTGTTAATCGTCGACTCTCAAGCACCAATTCCTTGATTCTATTGACGTGTTGATCATCAGTTGATGTTGATGGCCGTTCTGGACGTGGTTCGTCATCTACGCGTTCTCGACCCTCTTTGAATAATTTGTACCAATTAAAAACACTTGCTCGCGACAAACAATTATCACGGAAGGCCTTTTGCAACATTCTGAATGTTTCGGCACCAGAAATTTGATTCCGTACACAAAATTTAATGGAACTTCTTTGTTGAATAATTTCACTCATTGTAAAAATCGCCGAATGCACTTTTTGTACTTCAGAAAGACAAGCGTATGCTAAACACTAATGATTATTTTGATGTGACATTTGGCACAGATATCACTGACAGTCATACCAACCTAGAAGAAAAATATTTCGACGAAATACGCGAAAACCCGCGCGAAATTTAAATTAAAAAGTCTTACGATTTTTTGCCCACAGTAGTATATTTGTTCTTAGTCGATTATGTATTTTTCGTCATGTAAAATTTGTTTTTTATCATAAACATTAGACAGTTTTTTCAAATAAAATTATTAAATTCATTACGCAGTCGGTAATAATTTGTTGTACAATTAATTTAACTATCTAACTAGCAAAAAATAGAAAATTAGTCTAATAGTTTAATAAAATTTGTGTCCTACAATAAATGAAACATTTAGTGCAAAATAAGACGTCACACAGGAATAAATACAAAAATTACATGAAGTATATTGTAGATAGTCTCACTGCTTAATACAGAGCAGGATGAAATTAAGTTGCTAATACATCCAAAATCAAGCTTCCTTTCAATCACCAAGGAGAGGGCGTATTAATTATTAAATAAGTTCGAACTAATGTTCACGATTTTGTAAATATTTTTATTATTTTATTTTTATGCAGTTCCAGTATTACCTACATTTTAGACAAAGTAAGTACTTCTTGGATATTTTGATGTTTTATGTGCTTTCCAATTTATGTTGAACAGTTTTCTTGGTATATGTATATATGCTTGTATAAAACACTGTATTCTTCTACCTTATCGGATGTTCATTAATGTTTGAGACCCATATCTTGGAAATACAATGATTTTGATTTTCGAAATAGTACAAACTTTTAAAAATTACTTTTACAATTTTGCATTGCAAAATTTTTCACTGTCTTTAAGATCTAATAGATATTGCTCAATACTCATTATTACAAAGGGTACTAGGAAAGTTTTGTAATATGACGCAACAATGAATCGTAGGATGCTGCTTGTTGCTGCATGTTGAGACATGTTCATAGGTGCATAGTAGCCGCCGCGCCATGTCGATGAGGTCAGTTATTCATTAGCAGTGAGAGTGTAAAGTGCTTGCGATGGCATCGTGGTCACCAAATGAGATAAGGGCAGTTTTGCGTTATAACTTCGTGCGAGGTTTAAACATAAACCAGTGCTTTGAAGAAACGAATCTTGCATTAGGTGATGTTTGTCCACATCGCACAACGATATTCAGGTGGTATAAAGAATTTCAAAGGGGAAATTTAACCGTGGAGGATGCTGAGAGGCCGAGAAAGCTACGAACGTCAATTATGGAGAAAAACGTTAGTACTGTGAGGAAAATACTTGGCGAGGACAGACGAGTGACCTACCAACAGACAGAGGTTACTTCAGGTCTAAATGCACCAGCAATTCGTTCGGTTCTGCATAATCATTCGCACGTGACGAAACTTTGTTCTCTCTGGGGGCCGCACCGACTGACTGAAGAGCAGATAACACGACGTGTGACTTGGTGTCGGAAGACGCTAAAAAAGTTTAATAAGGGACAATCTCGGTATGTGAACAACACCGTGATAGGTGACGAGACTTGGCTATACTATTACGATGTTCCGACATCAAAGATCAAAACAAAGTTTGGATTTTTGATGACGAAGACACACCCGTAGTTGTCGGGAAATCCCGATTTGTAAAGAAGAAAATGTTGGCTGTATTTTTCAAATCGAGTGAAATTATGGATGGGAAATTACGGCTAAGTGGTATACTGAAAAGTGCCTGCCTAAAGTCATTGGATCTATAAAGAACCTGCAGCCAAAGTCAAGAATGGACATCTGGTTCCTCCATCACGATAATGCTCCAGCTCACCGCGCCAAAACCTGCACCGAATATTTGACCACGATAGGATTGAAACTTCTCGAGCACCCTCCTTACAGTCCAGATCTTGCTTCCTGCGACATTGCACTGTGCCCGCACGTGAAAATGAAGCTAAAAGGAAATCGGTTTTCCAATGATGAGGACTTTCTGAGGGCTGGGGACAACGAGTGTGCCTTACTTCCTAGTGAAACTTAGCAGAACTGGTTCGAAGATTGGTTTCGCAGGATGGAGAGGTGTATTGAGTGTAGAGGAAATTACTTTGAAAACATTAAATAAACAAAGCTGTATTGCAAAATTTTCCTAGCACCCATTGTATTAAGAATAATAACAATAGAAAACCACTTGTAGGATTATTAATTACTACAAGTGCTTAAAGTAATGCTTGGAGTGATTCATTAGGATGTACTTTTCTTAACAGCGATTTTTTGACAGATAAAGTGTGAGTCGTGTCAAACTTTCACGCTATTTTTGTTAAGTATTGTGTGACATTTTATTATGGAAGCCCGGCACAGTGTCTACGAATTATTCAGCTGTATTACGAAAATCAGCGTTCCACGAGAAATGTGTTTCGTGCTCTTAGAGTAACTTATAGTCTACGTAATCGGCCCACCGAATGCACAATTCGCTATGTCATTCAATTTGAAACACAATATTCATTATTGAATAATACGTAACCAAATAGACCACAACAAAGAAAATATAGCGATGGTAGATAAGAGTGTACGCGATAAGCGTGAAGAATCGATTCGACGTAGATCTGAACAGCTTGGCTTGTCGTTAGGATTAATTTGGGGTATTTTGTGTGAAGATCTTGGTTGAAAAGCATTCAAAATACGAGGCGTGTTTTTTATGTAGGGGTCGTTTGAAAATAAAACCAAACTAAAGAAAATTTTCAACTAGATTTTGAATACTCTCTACATAGAAACTTGTCGCCTGCTTCGATAACCAGCACTTCAGGAAAGTCATTTGAAAGAGTGTTCTGAAGCATTTTCCACATCGTCTGTGATCACAGATGGGAACGAGACTCATCATGGACGTTGTTGCGGTCAGCTTTGATTAATAATTATGTGCAAGTGGATTAGTGCATTTGAAATACCTAATTATTCGGTATTTGTTGACGTTCAGCTTAATTTTATTTGTATCGCAAGATTGGGTTATAAATAAAGTAGTCAGAAGTATATAAAATTGATGAAAATATTTTAAAGTTATCAGCAAAAGTTAGTATTTTACAGTCGATAATAGACATGATATCATCGTTAGTGCAAATACAGACAACCAATTGTCCAAAATTCGCTACGGATAGAACGCCTGATGCAGCAACAAAATAACTCATTATAATAAACATAGATAAGGTTCTATCAATTTAATTATAGAAATCGAAAATTCAACGGAAATCATTTAGGAAACAAATGCAAGATGCAAGACTGTAGTGTGCGTTTTGGCTTTCAGCGATACGGTTCGTGTGCGGAATTTGTTTTCGTACAGGTATTTTGCCGTAGTTTTCCAGATGCGACATTGTTTAATTATCTGCTGATGATGACAACTTAGTTGTCTAAATACGTATACAGAATAAGAAAATTAGTATGGAAAGGGGTTATATATCAATCTCATGTGACTAACTATTGTATATCATGTACTTTACTTACTGTAGTACGCACGTGTTTTGGGCGCCCACTGCCTTGTCCATTATATATATTGGACCGGTCACATTTAAACTTAGATGGCCATTGTTTTGTGGTTACCTTTCTACCTCATCATTGATTTAATCGTTTGTTTTCTTCTTTAAAATTAAGAATTTAATCACTGATCTGTGCTATTTTTTTGCAGGTTTCAAAACAAGTTAAAAACAGTTCACTTTCTATTCTAATAACAAGCGTCTTTACGATTGGAAATGAACGCAAATTTTGATTCCTATGTTTTGAAAAATTGCCAAGTTGAAAATTAAATAAAATTTTCTTAGTTCTGCTCTCTTTCGTCCGATCTATCAATTACTAATCCGTCGTCGTACAACAGAAGAACTAAGGCGTGAAATAATAAGAAATTAATCAACTTCTGTTCGATAATATGAAGTGTTCGATAATATGAAAAGGAGACTAAGTCTTTATTATTATATATTATCATTTATACAGAGAGAATAAGGAAAACACTTAGAATCCCCAATAAATGTTTGTGAACTTAACATTTAATATTTTCTTTACTTTAGTTTTTAAATTGAATTCTTGACAAATTTTTAGTTTACATTTGCTCCAATGAAACACAGATTTATAATTTAGTAGTACATATTACCAAAATATGGTGACGGACCGTGCATATTTTGTTGCATAAGCATCAGTATCAAACATTAATGAACACACTCTGTACGTTTTTCTTTTCTGTGTCTTTTCTGTATTATACCTTTCGCTTCGTAATAATGTGAAATGTTAAACTGATCAGAATTTCTTTTCAGGACGCATTTGTAATTTACAGTATTGTTTTGAATTAATAAATTGTATTTATTGATACGTTAAGATTGAACTATATTGACAGATGTAACATAAAAAAATTACGTTCAAAATTGTATGAACTGCAGGTTGCAAACTAAAGAAATAAATATGTATGATTATTTATGTATAGAAGCTTGGTCTAAAACACACAGCGATATATTTTCAATATTTCTGGTATTCGTTCTAGTTTTACTACAATTGGTTTGAATTTAACAGATCTAAAGTGGCTGCCCAAAATATTGCAGTGCTTTCACAATGTGTCGATAAAACTGTTCAAGTTTCTATGATAATAATTTCTATTGGTTTAACATTAAGAATGTATTAACAATATAAGGGAAGCGATAATTAACACATGGATCAATAAGTCCCGAGACTAACAATGAAAACAACATTTTTTTTGCAAAATTTTTTTTTATTCATCAACATAATCACCTTTTAGGGTGATACAATGGTTCCAACGCTTTTCCAATTTTTCAATACCATGTTTATAAAAAAATTTATCTTTCGCTTCAAAATAAGCTTCAGTTTCAGCGATGACCTCCTCATTTGAGCCAAATCTTTTTCCCTGGAGCATTTTTTTAAGATCAGCAAAGAGCCAGTAGTCACTGGGGGCTAAATCTGGCGAATATGGGGGGTGGGGAAGCAGATCAAAACCCAATTCGTTCAATTTTGCCATTGTTTTCATCGACTTGTGGCAGGGTGCATTGTCTTGGTGAAAAAGGATTTTTTTTCTCTGCATGTGCGGTCGTTTTTTTGCGATTTCCTCCTTCAAACGCACCAGTAAGTCAATATAATAATCACTGTTGATCGATTTACCTTTTTCGAGGTAGTCAATGAAAATCACGCCATGTGTATCTCAAAAAACTGACGCCAGGACTTTGCCAGCTGACTGCTGCGTTTTCGGACGTTTCGGACGGCTTTCGCCACTCAGATGACTGCCGCTTCGACTCTGGAGTGTAGCGATGTATCCATGTTTCGTCCATGGTCACGTAACGACGCAAGAAATCTTTTTTGTTGCGAGTAAATAGCGATAAACAGCTTTCTGAATCATCGACTCGTTGCTGTTTTTGTTCCATCGAAAGCAATCGCGGCAACTTGGAAAAAACCTTTTTCATGCTCAATTTTTCATGAAGGATAGTAAATACACTTCCATATGATATCTGTGTCATCTCAGCAATCTCACGGAGCTTCACTTTACGATCTTTCATTATAATTTTTGTCACTTCACTCACATTTTCCGGTGTAACGGCTTCCACAGGTCTACCCGAGCGTTCCGCGTCATTTGTGTCGGTACGACCACGTTTAAACTCGGCAAACCACCGACAAATCGTTGCTTTTGATGGACAAGAGTCCGGGTAACATTTTTCAATCCATTGTTTTGCTTGCGTGGTGTTTTTACCCATTAAAAAACAATGTTTTATCAGAACACGAAACTCGGGTTTTTCCATTGTTTAAACAAACTACAAAACGACTTTACTCCAACCTCGATAACTCAGCTGTTTCTGGTCCGATCGACTTAAAATTTTGACACGTTTCAAGCAAAGGTTAGTACTCTAGAAAGACGTGGTTACTGGTTTACTACGAGCGCCATCTATGGGTTAGTCTCGGGACTTATTGATCCATGTGTTATGTTGACCGAAAAGTTTTGATCGATTTAGTTTCCGTGTTTGTTGAACTAACTTAGAAGAATTTAATTTACAACAGCGTAAAGCATATTATTAGCTATTTACGTGCTTTCAATCTTTTATGTTTTGGTAATAGAATTCCGACGTTTCCAAAAGCGTTAACGCACCCATAATGTAATTTGACAGGTGTTATTAAATTATTGGGCTATACTTAAAAGAGCTTTTAAGATAGGAAACAAAAGGAAACCTAAGAAAATGTTTTGTGTATAGTACACATCGTAGAAGTGAGTTGAATACATTTTTATAATTACATGTTTTGAATAGCAACAAGTGGATAACATAGTTACGAAGTATAAAACACTTTCATATAATGATTTATTATTATAATATACGTTGTAGATAGAAAAGTAAAGCGTGTAAACGACATATTTTGTTGCTGAGTAAGCGTCACGTATACGGCCCATAAATTTTCTAGATTGTATAAGTTGAATAAATTAATTTAACAAATTGTAACACGATTGTGTTAATTATATTAAACGATTAGTCGACACTATTGTACTGTTGAAATATTAATTTTCAGATTAGATTGAGTGACTGAATTGCTTTTTCTTCCACATTATAACTCTCACATTTTTTATAGACACCTACGAAGTAAGTATAACGGGTGACTTTTATATGATCTATCTAGTAATGAAAAGAAAGAAGAATGACAATGATATTTTTAAATGTAAAATAGTGCCTTTTATATGAAAGTATTCTGATCAGGTGGTGGTGAAACTAAAAGGTTTTTGAAGTTTTGATTTAAATAGTAACACAAATACAAAAGCGCTATAAAATTTTTGACTTGCCCTATAAATTATTAATGGATTACAGCTTCATAAACTATGATTTATTAAGTAACCATGTTAGTAGAAAAAATTGGTGTTAAGCAATTAGGACTGAATATATGTACGAGCACATACATATATAACATATATGTATATACACATCTCAGAAAAAAAGGAACTTTTTTAAAGTAAATATAAAAGCTTACTATTTTGGTAAAATTCATTTATTCTATTCAAAGTAGTCGCCATCGGCTTCAATACAACGTTCTGCAGTCTTAATTGACAAGTCGAATGAATTTTTAAGTTCATGTTTTTCAAGATCGCTGTCGACGCTTTTTTAATGGCTACGACGTCGGCATAACGCTGCCCTTTCATCAGCAAATGCAATTGGAAGAATAGATAGAAACCATAGGGAGTGAAATCCGGTGAATACGATGAATGGTTGATGGTTAAAATGCCATTTGTAGTTAGAACATTGGTGATAAACGTCGAACGATGAGATGGTGCATTATCATGTAACAAACGCCAGATACTATTTTCACGATATTGAGGATGCATATGACGTATAAGCGCCAAAAGACGATTCATAACACCAAGATAATATACAGCATTGACTGTTTGACTAGCGGGTACAAACTCTTTGTGCACTATGAGTTTCGAATCATAGAACAAATTAACATTGTCTTCACCTTCGACTTCTCCAAACGGCTTTTTTTCGGTCTTTATTTCGCTGGGATGCTTCCTTTCAGAGCTTTGATGCTTAGTCTCTAGATCATATTGAAAACACCACGTCTCATCGTCAGTTACAATAACTGAAGTTTTCGTCCATTTTTGAGTCTTTAATCAAGCCTATACGATGTTGAATTCAGTTAGCCTGTGTGGTACAAACCTTACACAAATCTTTCTCAGTCCCAAACGCTGTGTCAAAATGCGATGAATTGAATCTTTGAAAATATTTAGTTCCATTTCCATGTATCGCGATGAGCATTTCGGCCCATTTCTGATAAATTCGTGCATAAGTTCGATGTTAGTTTTCGTAATCATCGATTTTTTTGCACAAGCATGTTCGTCGCCATTTATGTCCGTATGACCGTCTTTAAATCGGTTATACCACTCATACATACTCGTACGTGAGAAACACGCACCACCATACACTTGTTTCATCAAATTAAACGTTTCAGTAAACGATTAACCGAGTTTAAAATCGAACTTGATACTTGCTCTTTGTTCAAAATTCATTTTCCGACCAATACCAATACATACACTGCTATTTTATGCGCAATTTTTCTGCTTAAAATGATACAAATATCATGATATTTTGATAGAACATTGGTGAAGGATCTACCTTACTGACGTATATTTATTTTAACAGAAAACTTCTTAACTTAATAGAAAAGAATTTAGAGTTTAATACATATAAGTTCATTTATTAGAGAAAAGTTAGATATAGAAAATTTATAATGGATTTATATAGATAAGCTATACAATTGAAATAAATTAATTAAAAGGATAAGATGATAATAGATAACATTATATGTGAAGTAGGAAATAGTGAGGAACATGATATTGAAAAGATTTCAACAATATAAGAAGTAAAATTTATGATGAAAAAAAATGAGGTTCTATTGATATTTGTGATATTAAATATTTAATTGTGAGATTGTATATTTTATGAATATAGAAGAAATAGTAAATTAGAATATAAATAGAATTCAAACGATTTATAATTAATTTAATTTACTAACCATTTATAGGAAAAAGAAGAAATGATAGCTTTCTGTTTATTAAAAATTCTATTGGACAGAAAAAATTGTAACCAGATATTATAAATAAGACCTGGATTTAAAATTAAGGAGATTCCAATATAGCCATTTGCCTAACGCACTCAGGGAAGGGACCAAGTTCCTCGTTGTTGGGGCTAGCATCCACTAAGAACCTCACTTTGGCAAGGTGAAAACTCCATCCCGGAACCGCTATTTGCGTTATTTCAGGACGGCATCTTATAATTAGTCTTAAGAATAGCTTGATACTAATTGGCCAAGAAGAAGGATTGGCTATAACATTCAAATAATGCCGCAGCCTTAATATCATTGAACTTTATAAAATTTCATTAAAAGGCAATAAACGCAGCATTTAATCACGCCACATTGATTAAAAAAGGAACGATATGCGATCCGTGTATCATTCATACAACCCTTAGTAGAAGATGGTTTCAATTTGCGTATTTTTTGTAATTAATTCTGAGTGTTTATTAGTTTTTGAGTTGTGTATTGGGGGTAGCGTTTCAATAAAATAACTTAACGCATTTGATTTCTAAGAAATTGTCAAGTAAATTAGACTTACGTCGTGATTATTGTGTTATGAAATTTCCCTATTATTACAGAGGTGATGCGAAGTTGTCAAATTATCGATTTTTAAAATAGTCAGCGGGAAATATATAACTTGAATTAGTTCTTAATAATAGAATTTAATTTACAATAATATAGAGAAAAAACATAAGGAATGACGCCACGTGTGGACTGCCCCAAGTTTATGCACGCCCTGTATATGCATGTAATAACTATTCATTAGTAGGAATTGATTTCTAAGTTATTTATAAATTATATAGGGTTTTGGAAACACATTAGCAAAAATCTTTAAAATAGCTGCGTTAACAGATAAATTTTTGAATTTTTTTTGGGATTGTTAAACTGATTTTGATGGTTAAAATCCAAACAAAGACAGGAAGTGGAACTTCATAATATAAACTAGCAGCAGTTGGCAGAATTCCCTAGTCTATATAATGATATACAATTACACAGTTCAAGCTCTAATTTCGACGTAATAAATGAAAATGAGTTCAAAACTAATTGGCGCTGAAGTTGCATTATATCCTAATTCAAATTTCAACATGAACTTTGAATTTAATGTTTATATAACGGTTTGTGCACTATTATATTCGAAGTTAGAATTTACAAATCAATATTTTATGCCAAATAAACAAAATCGAATTTAAAGGCTAAATTACCCTAGTTGAATAAATAAATAAAAATTGAATAATATCTGAATTGTTAAAAAAAACTGCTTTTAAATATTAGAAAAAACACAAATCAGAGTTAGAAATTATTTTATGTTCATGACATAATTATCTTTGGTATTCGGGCATTCAACAAGTTTTAAAGATCTCTGCATAAGACAAAATATAGATCTCAGCTGGATATAGAAAAGGATCTCAGACTGTTAACTTCATATATTAAATTTTTTTCGAAAACTTACAGTCATTGATAATTATTAAACTTGTTTATTTATGTCAGAATGTACTTTATTGTTTTCTTTCAGTAAATTATACAATGAAAAAAAATTAATATTTTCTTTTTCGATTTTCCCGCGCCCCTCAATTAGTGTTATCGCGTCCCCCTAAAGGGGGGTGTCCGAAAGTTGAGAATCACTGCTGTGTAGCACTAATTTAATGAACTAATACAATAATCAAACGATGATCATTAAATATGTTGTTACAATAGAATATAAAACAACGAACTTCATAAGATACGTCTTATTGCACGAGCCCAAGGCCTGAAGATTGAACCTTAAAGGGCGAGTGATTAGAGACGTCGGATTTCCCTTGCTCGCGTGTCTCAAATATAGTAACTTATAAATAATGCATTGAAGGACTAAGGCGGCGTGTATACACTCGTATGCATACACACAACGTATCGCTTGTGTATTGCCAATTTTATTGTGCCACAGTTAATGTATTTAATAGAAATAATAGGTCTGTTTATGTGACAATATTACTCTACTCATAAGTTATAGAATTTAAGCAGGTGCTTTGTTACTTTTTGCTTAGCATTATTTATATTATACTTTGATTACTGCGAAGCGGTAAAGGTAATGACTCTGGTACGAAGGAGAAACCGGCGTCTTTTTAGCCACTTTTTTTAATTCAACTTTATCCTGGGTAATCTATTACAGACCTTTAATAAATGTACAGTATATTAAAGAGCGAGAGAACCACCAATGCCTTGCTCTTCTTAGGTTATTATTAGTAGACTCCCAGTCTCACCAAAACTAATTGTAAATTGGCCAATATTTAACTTTAAAATATGACGGTGCTTTGCCTCCATACCTTGCAATCATTCGTTCATGGATAGTTTTAGCAAAATTCTGTTTATTTGCAAAAAATTTGATGGCACTGCGATGTTTTAATTTCACAAAACTCATTTTCTACTGTGAAGCACTTTACGAAGCACGAAATAATGAATTAATTAGATTAAAATTTGACACGTAAGCAGAAAAATATTGGATGTTACTAGATAACGTATAATTAGTTATTTTTGTCCCGGCCTGCTTGATTTTTTTCTAGTTTTCCTCGTACTACTTTCAGCAAGTTTGAACCTTCTCTTTTGTCATTAAGTGTTATTATTTTTGACAAAATGATTGTGTAGATCAGGTATGAGCAACCTTTGACATGTTGAGGGCTAAACTTTAATGTGCAAATACGTTCGCGGGTCGCGTTTAAAAGTAGTGCATTTTAAAGTAGTGTTCATAATTTTTAGCGATAGATATCAGACCTGAAATAATACGACGAATGTCTCGCCGGCCGGATCAAATCTTACGGCGGGTCGGTTGTTGCCCACATATGGTATAGATTATAAAAAAAATGTAAAATATTTTCTAAGATTATGTAATAAAACGAACAAATGGAAATAATTGAAAAAAATTTAGTTATGAAGTTGGACAAGTAGAATGTAAAAAATCGCCATGCGAAGAGGATTAATTTTATGTACATATTCGTTTGTTTTTTTTTTACATAACTTTACATGAGATAAGCCAAATTGCGTTTGAATTAAACCAGTACTGTTATCAGTATTAATGAAAATGTTTATCATGTTTTTTATGCATCATTGGATCTTGTGCATTTCTAGGATAATTTATTAAAAAAGATCAATCCAGAATTAAACAACGATATTTGAATAGTAGTTCGACAATATTGCACATTTTTCAGTAGTTATTTCTGAGCCATATTATTATCATTTCAAATAATATTGTATATAACTCAGAACGAGAAATTAAGATCACAGTCCTAGTTTCTGGAATAACTAAATCTAGAGGAACATTGTTACATTGAAAAATTCATACTAAAACAATCTTAAATTGAATTCTATGTTTTATACGTGAGGAATTTCAACACGTTAAGGAAAAGTTCAACAAAGTTTCATTAAGCGATGGAAAAACAAATTAATACCGTTCTCACGTTTTACTCTCATATTTTTGTTTAGTTTTCTTTTTTTGTGAAGAAAATCCATTCCAACGAAAACCTAACCGCTCGCTTTAGAATTTAAAGAAAACCCCCAAGACAGTGATTGTAATATTTTGTTTTATGGATATATACAACAATTACAATAAACTAATTTTATAATTATGAAAAGTAAATTATACAAAGGGTACTAGGAAAGTATTGCAATATAGCTTTGTTTATTTAATTTTTTCAAAGTAATTTCCTTTACGCTCAATACGAAACCAATCTATAAACCAGTTCTGCCAAGTTTCATTAGGGACTAAAGCACATTTGTTGTCCCAAGCCCGCAGAAGATCCTCGTCACTGGAAAACCGCCTCCCTGTTCATTTTCACATACGGGAACAGTGCAAAGTCGCAGGGAGCAAGATCTGGACTGTAGGAAGGAGGATGCTCGAGAAGTTTCAATCTTGTCGTGGTCAAATATTCAGTGCAGGCTTTGGCGCGGTGAGCTGGAGCATTATCGTGATGGAGGAACCAGGTGTCCATTCTTGACTTTGGCCGCAAGTTCTTCATAAATCCGATGACTTTAGGCAGGCACTGTTCAGTATACCACTTAGCTGTGATTGTCTTCTGTGTGTGTCCAAAACGACGCGTTCCACAATTCCACTCGATTTGAAAAATACACCTATCATTTTCTCCTTTGCAAATCGGGCTTTTCTGACAACTACGGGTGTGTCCTCATCATCAAAGACCCAACCTTTGTTTTGAGTTTTGGTCGACACATCGTAAGAGTATAGCCAAGTCTCGTCAACTGTCCCGATGTTGTTCACATTCAGAGATTGTCCCTTATTAAACTTTTTTGGCATCTCCCGGCACCAAGTCACACGTCGTGTCATTTGCTCTTCAGTCAGTCGATGCGGCACCCAGAGAGAACAAAGTTTCTTCAAGTGCAAATGATCATGCAGAATCGAACGAATTGCTGGTGACTTTGGCCTGAAGTACCCTCTATCTGTTGGTAGGTCACTCGCCTGTCCTCGCCAAGTATTTTCCTCACAGTAGTAACGTTTTCCTCCGTAACTGACGTTCGTGGCCTTCCCGGCCTCTCAGCATCCGCTATAGTTGAATTTCCCTTCTGGAATTCTCTATACCACCTGAATATCGTTGTGCGATATGGGCAAACATCACCTAGTGCAAGAGTCATTTCTTCGAAGCACTGGTCTATGTTTAAACCACGCACGAAATTATAACGCAAAATTGTCCTTATCTCATTTCGTGCCCACGATGCCATCGCAAACACTTTGCACGCTCACTGCTAATGAATAATTGAGCCCATCGACATGGCGCGGCGGCTACTATGCACCTATGAACATGTCTCAACATGCAGCAACAAGCAGCTTCCTACGATTCATTGTTGCGTCATATTGCAAAACTTTCCTAGTACCCTTTGTAATCATTTAACTTAATAAATTATTTCCGAAGAAGTTAATATACAGTGCGTTTTTTTAAAGATTGGTAATATATTTTTAAATGTTAATGTTTCAATCACAATATTTTGGAAAACATTGTTAATTAGAATTTCACATCATAGGAAACCTGCCCTAGATTAGATCCTGAAAAAACGAAACAATAAAACATCTGAGACAAAATTGAAACTTTTCTCGCTTATATATACTTCGTGTTACTACGGGAACAAAGTGACGTCATATTGATAATATTTTTTGCAATTCTGCAAACAGACAATGTTAAAAATTACAAAAAATCTTTACATATATAATTCAAAATAACCTTTATAGTGAATTTAGCTGTGACTCAGTCTATGGATACATCTAACTCATTTCGCATATTTTGCCATTGCTTAAATTATATTATAATTATTTATTATTAAATATAATATTTATATATATATATATATATATATATATATATATATATATATATATAATATTTATGTTTCACTTATTCTATTTTTTTGATATTCAGCATCTGCTGGTCTATTCAATTGAAGTATTTCGGTCTCATAACTAAAAATCCATAATTGCGAGATCTGGATTTCTGGCATGTCATTCGAAGTATCCAACGTCCATATATTCGGAAAGCCTTGGTTTAAATTATTGTTTATTTTTCTAGTACACAATCATGCAGAAAAATAACATCACTATTCATATGGTATTTCTTATAATGCCAGAGGGAGATCCAGTTCTCTTAATTTCTGTTTATGAAGAAAGGTTTTGGTATATATGTAAGTAAAGCGGTCTATTTTTATCGGCGCGATTGTATTTAGTAAATACATGTGAAGAGATTAAAAGATAAAGAGATTTACGAAAATCTGCTTAATAGCCTTGGAGATTATTATCCCTTGTATTCTACAGAAAAAAATTATTTCGCGTGCTTCAAAAATGTAAATTTTCCGCTCATGATAAAGAGGGAAACGTGTTTCTGTGTCCGTTTTCTGAAATATCGATACAGTTCATGACATGATATCATCGAATTCTACTAAAACACATATTTAACATTTTGAATATTAGACATGAGCGTACCCATTGCCTAGTTTACGTCGATTTAGAATTTAAAAGTTCTATAAAATGGATCTCCAAATGTTTGAGTGTTGACCTGAAACGAGTAAAGGTGAAAGCATCATTCTCAATCTGCCCCTAGTTTGAAAAAATGCCATCTTCTTAAGTCGTGTTGTTAACTAGGATGGAGTACTCTGCTATGGTACAGAAATAAAGCAGCATTCGATGAAATAAAAGCGCTCTGATTCTCCAAAGCCTACAAAGTTCTGTGTCGAAAAGTGCTCTAAAAGTTCTCGCTCCAGTTTTTTGTAATTGTCACTGAGTTCTTGAATTACTTGAACATTTCCTTATTCATCTCATCTAACACCTTCTGATTATTACTTTTTCTCTCAATTGAAAGAAATTCTAACGAAGAGATGATAGGAGGTATAGAGACTAGTTTGCAGGGGCAGAACAAGACCACATTTTCGGTTCGTTGAATAAATGTATCCAGGTAAGAGGAGATTACATTAAACAATAAAGTATTTTGAATTTCTAAGTTTATTTGCTTCTGTAATTGGCTAAGTATTTATTAATACGGACGTATTGGTATTATTAAATAATAGTGCTAACTTTTTAAAGTCGTGTTTTTAACTAGGAATAAATTTGAGTACAGTTCTATGGTACAGAAATAAGTCAGCAATCAATTAAATGAAAGCACTCTGATTCTCCAAAGCCAACGAAGTTCTGTGCTCGAAAGTCTGCTCCGAAAGTTCTCGCTTCAATTTTTTATAATTATCATTGAGTAATCATGATTTATTTTCTGAATAGGAGTAAATCCAATATTGATGAATATTATTCCACATTACTGATGACATTACTATTAAGGAGAAAAGTTGCAGAAAATTGTATAAAATTAATCTAGTTTTCAACAATGTTTCCTTAGGCACATCACACGTCACCGTAGAAAAAAATTTGTAATCGAGCGCTTGAATTACTTGAACATTAATCTTTTCATCTCATCTAACTCCTTCTGAGCATGACTTTTTCTCTCATTTGAAACAAATTCCGAAAGTTCTAACGAAGAGACGATAGGAGGTATAGAAGCCTAGCTTGCAGAACCAGGAGCGGGCAAAAACGTTATCGGTTCGTTGATTAAATGTATTAAGTTAAGAGGAAATTATGTTAAATAATAAAGTATTTTAAAATTCAAAGTTTATTTGCTTCTGTAGTTGGCTAAGAATTTATAAAAACGGATGTATTCGTATAATTAAATACTAGTGATATGAATTACAAAATTTAACATAATTTCTACAATAACAATGGATGCCATATAACGAAATGGTTGTTATTGTAAAATGCGTTTATTAATTTGTTCACGTTCTCGTCGTTACATTATAATGGAAAATACCTTGTTCTGGAATTCCACCATCAAATAAAAAGAAATTGAAGTCGGGAAAACATCAGAGTTACATTTTCACTAGATTCTTGTTATTCTCTTTAATTATGTAAAGCAACTTTGTTGAATTTTATATGGAAATTAAAAAGTATATGGAACGATTGATTTTCTGTTTTGGTAAATAACTTCGTTGTCGAGAAAAACGAGGAAAATTACTAAAGGAAATTGTGTCTATATACGCACATGAATACGTGACATGATCAAAGAAATAATCGAGCAACGAATATTCGAGAGAACGGCAACAGTTTTCATTACTTGAACGAAATATGTTATTTTTTCCTTAAAATATTGTGAAATTCTATTTGTATAGCTTACGCAGTCAAAATGAAGCAATACATAAGCTGTTTTGTACAAAAATTTTTTTAAAAAATAATAACTGCATTAACTTTGAACTAATTTAATGGCATTGTATGAGTATATAAATGTTTGTAAACAATTTTAACTCTAGTGTAGTGCATGTAATATATTGTCGCAGCGCGAGACTTCGATATTTTGCCAAAATATATTGGGTTCTTCGAAAAGTTTGTAGCGATTTTTACAGAAAGTTTTACAAACATTACTGTCCTTGACAGTAATGCTTGACCATCTATCGGGAAGTTTAAAATTTAGATTCCTAAATCTTGCTATCTCTCTCTGCAAAAAATTACTTTAAATGCATTTCAATTATCAAAATGTTTTCCATTAAGTGAATTTGGTTAAGACTAGAATAAAGCAGAGACTGTAATATCTGTGGAATATGAGGGATGGGGTAAAACATGGCAACCAAATTGAAATAATTTTTACATAATAGGAGAGTCTTACAATTTCTTCTTTCTCAACTTCTTGTAGCTTTTCAGTAATTACCACTTTTAGTCCATTAAATTGCTGATAGTAGTTATCCGAATTAATCGTTTTGTTAGATTCAGGAAGCTAATAGTCATTATACACAGTCTGTCACAGAGAAAACCGACCTTTTTTAAAGTAGTATTTCCTAATGGCGCCATCTAAAAAAAAAATATGCGTCGATAAGGTAGAAGTTTCACAAAAATTATGTCAAAATATCATGACATTTGCATCATTAGAAGCAGAAAAATTGCGCATACAGTAACAGTGCGTATTCGGCATTGATCGAAAAATTAAATTTGAACAAAGAGCAAAGTTCTATTTTAAACTCGGTCAATCGTTTACTGAAACGTTTAATTTGATGAAACAAGTGTATTTTGATGCGTGTTTTCACGCGATTTAAGCGATTTAAGGACGGTCGTACGGACATAAATGACGACAAACAGCCTGGTGCAAAAAAGTCTGTGGTTACGGAAAGTAACATCGAATTTGTGCGTGAATTTATCAGAAATGAACCGAAATTCTCATTGCGATGCGTGGGAATGGAAATAGATATTTTCAAAGATTTAATTCATCGCATTTTAACACAGCATTTGGGACTGAGAAAGATTTGTGCAAGGTTTGTACCATACTACCTAACTGATGAACAAAAGTTGCTCCGAATTCATCATTGTACAGACTTTATTAAAGACGCAAAAAAGGACAAAAGCTTGCTATTGTAATGTGGCTGGCAATGAGACGTGGTGTTTTCAATATGATCCAGAGACCAAGCATCAAAGCTCTGAATGGAAGCATCCAACCGAAGAAAGACCGAAAAAATGTCGTTTGGAGAAGTCAAAAGTGAAGACAACGTTGATTTCTTTTTATGATTTAAAAGGCATAGTGCATAAAGAATTCGTCGTCGTGTACGCCCACAATATCGTGCGGAATTTGTTTCGTACGGGTATTTTGTCGTAGTTTTCCATGTGTGATACTGTTTAATTATCTGCTGATGATGATAACTTAGTTGTCCACATACGTATACAAAATACGAAAATTAATGTGGAAAGGGGTTATATATCAACCCTCAGTGATTAAAACCATGAATTACATTTCATTACTGTCCTGTGAGTGACAATTGCTGTTGGACTAATAAAGATGATTATTATTATTATTACATATTACTAATATTATTTTTCTTATTATTATTACTATCTATTAGTATAATACATTTTTAGGACCTATAAAGAGTTGAGTTACGGTCAACTATATTGTACATAAAATTGTTACCGATTTTACGATGAACATGCTGTATTACAAACTGTAAAAATAAGGTTATAAAAACCAGTGCAGAAGCGTTAAAAATGAATTCCCAAAAGAGCGGCGAAGTTTTCAGTCCATTAAACATACATTTATTTTTCATATTACATATACAAATATAATTCATATTAAAAATTGATTTTCAAGTTATTTACTATTTATGTAAAACTTCGAAAATATTACAAATAACTAAGTCATGATTAATTTCCAAATCGCACACTTCCCTATGGCGTTATTAAACGGATTTTGTCGATCAAAATGCAAATACACACAGAGAGTTGAATTTCATAATAAACAAGTGATAATACCAGTTGCAAGTAATGTAGGTAATTATGTAAACTAACGGTAGTTGACAGAACTATGTAAGCTATATAACGATATACAATTACGTAATTCAAGCTCTTATTACGAAACTAATTGGTACTGAATTGCAGTGAATCTTGTAACTACAAATTTCGGCATTGGTTCTAATATTAATATCGAGACTTGTTCATTGTAAATAAATGTAAAATTGGTATAAAGTGATGGACGGATATTATTGTTTAATAAAATGGCTTCGTGGATTTTGTAGCCTTATGTTTGATATACCAGTTGTTCCAATAGAGTCCCAAAACAAGGAAATTGAATCTTTGGAGTAGTTTTACGTAGACAACTTGCTAGTTTTTATCCAAATCATGTAGAACAAAGTCTAGAAATTTTATAGAAGCAAAGTCCGTTCGAGTTTTTAGTTTCATTGAAAATGTTCAACAAAAGAATTTGAAAAGCCTTTGCATTATAAAAATTCTGATAAATTAAATCAGAACATTTGAAATTTGTTTCTATTCTTGATGACATATGGCAGCAGCAATAAAAACTAGTAAAACAAATTTCATGTGCTGACATATATCAGCAAAAATTAGTAATACAAGTTTAAAGCGCTTAGTTTACTTTATTTCTCATAGTTTTTATACAGCATGATTCACCAATAATCTGCAAATTCAATTAACAGAAGCCCTTGTATTAGGTTCGATTAAAAAAATTGATTTAAAATAATACTCACAATTATAACAATTATAAAAATATGGTTTCTTTAATGGGTATTAATATGTGACTTAGCAGCAATTTCAATTTCATCAAATTATAGTGCAAATTAATCACTGAAGGTTGATATATAATCCCTTTCCGCATTAATTTTCGTATTCTGTATACGTATTTTGACAACTAAGTTGTCATCATCAGCAGATAATGGAACAGTGTCGCCCCTTGAAAATTACTGCAAAATACCCATACGAAACAAAATTCCGCACATGATCCGTACCGTTGAAAGCCAAAACGCACACAGTTTGGAGTTATTATATCAACCTTCAATGAGTAAGTTAAACAACCACAGGCTACATCAAAATTACCTTGTAGTGCAAGTTAATAATAATATAATAATACATACACTTTTTCTGTGGTAAAATGGCAAATCAAGCTTCTACAGATGAATCTTTTTTATCAAATGGTCTGTATATATTAGATCAGAACCTGCGCTGGGAGTTCTAAGTACACTGTACTAGCAACTAGGTAAATGAACCAAGGCTCAATATAAAACATACTAAATAGATACAAGTAAAGTCGTTATTGGTGAACTAAACCATAAATGTATTCAGGATTTATTTTCGCTAAAAGAAAATCAGTTCAGAATAATAACAAAGTATTTCACAGGTCACGCGTTTGTAAGAGAATTCTACAGAAATAATAGAAGATATGAAAATATTATATTAATCGTAGGCTGGGTTATGCTGAAGAGCTTTATAAATGGTCAACTATGTTTTACAATAATGCGAGGCATTGGATCACACGAGCCAATATATTTATGGGCAACCTAAAGTAAAGTCGACAGCATGTATGTAGCTATCAACCTATCTTGAATCTCTGTGGGATAGAAGTACTGGATTGTGTGCAATCAGTAATATTGAGTAATACATAATAGGTTAGAGAAGGGTGTAGCGTTATGAGGATTGTTTCGCTTGAACAACCTGTAAGGAAAAAGAGAAAGAACACAAGTAGGCATTCGCTTGTGAAATATACCTATTAAAGAAATGGTTTCGAAAGCGTCCAGTAATAGTTATCAGAATCTTCAATCTAAATATAATTGAACAGTAAATATTTAGAAAACTTTTAAAAACTAATTAGAAATATGTCGTGAAAGAGCTACGAAATTTAAATTTTTTCGATGAAATTTATATTCGGGAAATTAGTTGATTTGATTGCCCATTGTTGCTTCTCTCTAAAAAGTTAGGGAAAAACAATTATTTCCTTAATTCGTTTTGATTATTTTATTTACCCAGACAAGGAAAATCATTCACGAATGCGTAATTGAAGCTATCCATCATTGTAAAAATTTTTCTCTCATATTAAGAAGAGACTGAAATTAATGGATCACGAATAACATTTAAACGTCAAAGTGCGAGAGCATTATACGTAAAATTATTCGGTGTTTCACTGATTCCCTATTGGAGCTGGAAAGCCAGAAATGGAAATTATAGCTAATCCTAGAGGTAAAGCTGTGTTTATCCGAGCAGCGTTGTAAACTTAGCGCAAATACAATAACACAACCTGACTAATTATAAAAAGAGAACCGAGCGATTATGACCAATGTGTTTTGGAGTTAATTAAAAAGTTGTAAACTTTACACTGTACACTGAATTTATCCGCGCCGCACTTTCGTTTATTCGACATATTTAATCTTAATTAATGAAAATCGAAAACAGATCCACGCGAAACCCAAATTAATATCCATTTAACAAGGTTAATTATTAGATTGTTGTGGTTGGCGTTCGGCTGTTTACGGGAACACTAACGGAAATCAGCAAAGCTAATTTAGACTTTCTTAACGAGAACTTTAGTAGCAGTATTAATTGAAGAGTCGATAGTTTATGAACTGACTTTGTTTTAAACTATTGTCTACCTATTACCTTTATACTATCTTAAAGTTTTATAAGTTTCTTTATTAATTGATGAATTGAATATAAAGGTCAACACAATAACTTTTCAAGTTTCATTAATATCTTTGAATAATTAAGTAGGGATAACAAACATAAGAACTGTTACAAATCGTATATACAGAATGAGAGGAAAAAGTATCACATATATATATATATATATATATATATATATATATATATATATATTGTTATATTTTTTGATCTTTTTCCTTTTTTTGTTATGAGACAGAAATAATGATGTATCTATGAAAAAATGATGTGGTTCTGAATTGTGTTTTTGATTGTAATTCTTTTACTGTATTTTATATAAAGGTGTTTCAAATTGCGCGTTTTTTGTAAGAATAAATAAAATATAGATGGCGCACTGAATTTGTCTGGGTATGTGGGCAATTAAAAAGTGTGATGTATGACATTTATGAAAATGGCTTCGTACACAGTACAACAACGCGTTCAAATTGTTGTAATATTTTATGAAAATCAGCGTTTTGTGAAAAGAGTTTTTAGAAAATTACGTGAATTTTATGGTTTACATAATCGTCCATTTGAAAGCACTATTGGTCGAATTATTAAAAAATTTCAAGAGACCGGTTCCGTGGAAGATCAAAAAAGTGAAAAATACAGTCGTTGTGGTCGTTCACAAGAAAATATTAGTTTGGTACGTGAAAGTGTTGCTGAAGATCCTGAAATGTCCATTAGACGACGTCCGCAACAAGTTTAACTTAGCGGATCAACAACATTGGCGTATTTTACACAAGGATTTAGTTCTGAAGGCATATAAGGTTCAAATAACACAGGAACTGAAGCCATTTGATCATTTAAAACGTCGTTCATTTGTCAATTTCATCAATGAACAACCGGCTGATTTTTCCCCAAAAATAATGTTTTCCGATGAGGCACATTTTGAACTTGGTAGCTATGTTAATAAACAAAATTGCCGTATCTGGGGTGAGGAAAATCTACGAATTATTCATCAGAAACCTATGCATCCTAAACGAGTTACTGTTTAGTGTGCATTATGGTCAGGTGATGTAATTGGACCTTACTTCTTTGAAAATGCTGCTGGTGAAGATGTAACTGTCAATGGTGATCGATATCGTCGGATGATAACCGAATTTTTGTGTCCTGAATTAATACATATTGATCTAGAAAATATGTGGTTTCAACAGGATGGCGCTACACCTCACTTTGCACACGAATCAATTGGTTTATTGAGACCAAAATTTCCTGGACGTGTCATCTCAAGAAACGGTGATGTTAATTGGCCACCAAGATCATGTGATTTGGCACCGTTAAACTATTTTCTTTAGGGTTATGTGAAAAGTCAGGTTTATAAAAACAATCCACAATCAATTCCTGCTTTGAAAGATGAAATTATTCGTGTCATTGTTGAGATAGAGCCTCAAGAGTGGACGTCTGTGGAGCTGCTAGAGGAGGCCATTCGGCAGATATTAGTTAATAAAAGATAAATTCTTTACCACAATATACTTTTTGGTTCTGGATATATATTTAGATAACTAAGTGGTCATTGTCAACAGTAAAACCAATAACAAACCTCGAATACTAGCACTAGCACACATTTTATGCAAGTAAAGTGTGAGCTACAATTTTCTTTCACTGTTGAAGATGATAATTTGGTTGTCGAAAGACGTAACAAGATTAAAAACTACATTTTGGTAAATAACTTATAGCCAGAGTTTCCAATTTAATTAAATTTAAGAATTACTAAAACACACTTCTTTTGTACTTACGATATTTTCATTACGAATTATCGTAAGTCTTTGATTTTTATTGAATGCACCTCTCTTTATTCTGATTGCGATCAAACGCCTACTTCTAAAAATTACCAAAACAGCCCACGTAATATTTCAAAATTTATTGCACTCAGAAAAAGCAATCTTTAATATCAACAACGTAAAATAATTCGAATTTCAATTTTAACGTTCTATTAAACGATAAAACTGGTTTTGCTTATTGGAAAATATGTTTGGGTAGATGCCAATTTCCAATCATACCAATAATTGCTTTTAAACATTGCATTTTACATGAACTGAAAAACGCTTACTTTATAAATACGCATATGTGAAAGTCGAACTATTAAAAAAGAAAAACATGACCTTTTTCTGACAGCATTATGAGATTTTTTAACCAGACCAACTATCAAAGAAAAAGGAATGACCTTTTCCTAACAGAATCATGACATTTTTAACAGGATGTAATAATATATTGAATGCACCTACATATTTTATTTTTTGTATTTTATCATAATATTAAAATACAGAAATACTGTAGGAAAGTAAAATTTTAAACAACTTCTTAAACTATTCTGTATTATCCTTTTTTTACATTTTTTTATAAAAATTTAAAATATTAGGTGCGCAACTAAGTTCTAGCTGTTTCTTTGATGAAAATGCAACAACTGTGAAAAAATGTTTACAAATGAATCATTCAAAATATTGCCCATCGCTAGCGACAACTTTTTCCTATCTTTCTGGCAGAGCTTGAATACCGTCACGGTAGAAGTGTTCGTCTTTTGAGGCTATCCACGAATCAAGCCATTTTGAGATGTCTTCATATGAGCGGAACTGCTGATTAGCCAGATCATGTGCCATCGAACGAAACAAGTAATAATCGGACGGCGCAATATTTGAGGAATATGGCGGGTGGGGTAGGACCTCCCATTTGAGCGTTTCTAAGTAGGTTTTAACGGGTTTGGCAACGTGAGGCCGAGCGTTGTCATGCTGTAGAATCACTTTTTCGTGCCTCTGCTCGTATTGTGGCCGCTTTTCGCGCAGTGTTCGGCTCAATCGCATCAATTGAGTTCGATACCGTTCCCCAGTGATGGTTTCAACAGCTCATAATAAATAACACCACCTTGGTCCCACCAAATACACAGCAATACCTTCGCAGCGTGAATATTCGGCCGAACCGACGATGTAGAAGCATGACCGGGCAGTCCTCATGATTTTGTTCTCTTTGGGTTGCTGTAATGAACCCATTTTTCATCACCCGTAACGATGCGATGAAGAAAACCCTTCCTTTTTTGCCGATGCAACAGTTGTTCACGGACGAAAAAACGACGCTCACATCTCTTGGCTTCAAATCATAAGGAACCTAAGTTCCTTGTTTTTGAATCATTCCCAACCCTTGCAATCGCTGGGAAATGGCTTGGTGGGTAACTCCTAACGCCGAAGCAAGCTTTTTTTTGCATTTGGCACGGATCCTCATCGAGCAACGCCTCCAATTCAGCGTCTTCGGAGGTTTTGGTCATCCTTCACGCGAACGGTCGTCAGTATCGAAATCACCGTCTTTGAAGCGACGCAATCAATCACGGCACGTTGTTTCACTTAGAGCAGTATCTCTGTAAACTTTTTGGAGTTCTTGATGCGCTACAGCCGCCGTTTTCTTCGAATGAAAGAAGCAAACTCTTCTCGCAAATGACGATTATTTAGCACAAAATCAGACACTTTCACACAACCAAAAGTATATGACGCAAAAACAAAATCACTAATGTGTCAAAGCGGTTTGTTTACCATATGTCTAAGCTTAGTTCATGACGTTTGTCACAATCGACCAGCACTTACTACTGGAGCCATCTCTTGAAAAACAGCGAGAACTTAGTTGCGCACCTAATAATATTTTATTTGTTTTAAATAATATTTTTTAAATTCAGTCTGCATATTTTGGTTTTATTGAAAAGAGGAAGCACAACATTTACATGTGATATTTTATTAATCTGCCCATTGATCAAGAACGCTTGTATGTATTATTATTATTATTGTTATTATTAATTCTTCTTCTTCAAAATAGCCCTCTGATACATTTAAACAAGACAATTATATCTCAAGGCTTTTCAATTTACAAATGGTAAATAGTAAAATAATTAAAAAAAAGGACCGAACAATTTGTATCTGATATATTACCGGAAGAAATGTTTTATCTATATACTTATTTCAACTATTACGATATATTTTTGTTTTGTTCTTATTTTTTGTATAGGATTTTGAATCTTCGCTTTCATGCTACTCTGCTCTATTATCGAAAGAAATATTCTTGCCATCAAAGGCGTTTTATGATTCTGGTCACTTAAATCTCGGATTCATTTATATCGACATTTGTTATATTTTATATAAATATATAATCTTATTTCAAATTATCCTACAGCATTCTCTGTTATTTTTTCTCATATACTATACATCCTCTGCTTGTATTGTCTGCATTTCGTTGTCTTTTTTCTGCTTTCCTCGGTCTCCATCTTCTGTGTTTCTTTAGTAGTATATATTGCAGTATTGTTTATGTCATTTTCTCTCTTCCATTCTCTGAACATGCTTCACCATATTATCAATCAAAAATGCTGCAGTTTGAACTTCTATAATATTAATTAGAGTCTAGGGTTTTCAAAGTCAATTTTGTATCTTCTAAAAGAAAACTGAGGATATCAATCGATGTACCTTAGTCAGAATATTGATTATCACCTCTTAAGTAACCGATAGTGATATTAAAGGTATATGGATATAATATTCAGCATGTAAAGGGGAATTCATAGTAAGAAGTATGGAAGGGAACCTGTTGGCAAAAGCGTCGACTATATTTTGAATAGAATCAAGAGATGTTCACTATAGAATAAGATTTTTGGAATAAACGTCGTAGCATGCTTACCATGAATATATTGGACAAATTTGTTGGATAAACTTTACAATTTTCTTCGATTTGCTTAGAATATACAGAATAATATTATGTGCATTAAACAGTAATTAATTTTTTATCTTAAATGGAATTAATATTGCCTTCATAACAGGTGGCGCAAAAGTAATGTCATAATTTGAATTAGCTGCCATTCTTGTAGATGATGTCAAATGTTACTGTGCTTTGACATTTATGATGTAGATATATAGAGAATTGGTTGTCAACAAGCCATGGAGCGATACACACCTCAAGAACAAATTTCCAGTCTGTTGTATTAGCGCAGCGTGAATTTCGTCGTCGTTTTCCTGGTCGTCGTGTTCCATGTGCTCGAACAATTAAGCGTTTGGCTGAGCGCCTCGTGCAAACTGGTTTCACTACAGATGTCGCAAGATGTGACCGGCCTCGTATTGCTCGTTCGACCGAGAACATCGCCGTTGTTGCCGATGAAGTCAGAGAGAATCCACAAACATCAACGAGATGACGATATACAAAATTAGGTATCAGCAGACGTTCGTTGTAAGGAATTTTGGTGAAAGATTTGAAAATGCTCCCCAACAAAGTGCAAACTGTTCACGAAATGCTGCCTGCTGACCGTTGGACAAGGTTAACTTAGTGCTATACTCTGTTAAACTTGGTACAAGAAGAGGATGATTTCGTATCAAAAATCATAATGAGCGACGAAGCCCATTTCCACTTAAGTGGTTATGTTAACAAACAAAATTTGCATTTCTGGGGCAGAGAGAATCCACATTGCATCCCCTCAAATTGACTGTTTGGTGCGGCATTTGCCGTGATAAAGTAATTTGCCCTTATTTTGTTGAAGACGCGAGCGTTACACGCAGATGCTAAACGAGTTTCTTTGCCGTAAGTTCCTGCGTTGGTTCTCAAACATTGCTGGTTTCAACAGGACGGAGCCACCACTCACACAGCTCGGGCAATAATGGAGATTTTGAGACACCAATTTCCAGGTAGAGAGATCTCCCATTTTGAAGATTTGAACTGGCCGTCCAGATCGCCAGATCTAACAGCACGCGACTTCTTCCTTTGGAGCTTTTTAAAATCTCGCGCTTATCACAACAAACCACGAACCTTGCAAGTCTTGAAAGCTAACGTTGACGAAGAAATCGCCAATTTGGAGCCAGATGTTTTGCGAGCAACCATTCAAAATGCCGTAAAACGAGCGCAATTATGCATCAACTCGGGAGGTGGCCATTTGAGCGATATATTTTTTTCCAATTAATGTCATCAATTTTACACTTTCAAATAATCTTTTTTGAAAACAGAGCTCTTTTTTTTTCATTTATAAATAAATGACAGCCAGTTCAAATTATGACATTACTTTTGCACCACCCGTTATATGTTACCAGTTCTGTTTTTCCTATATAATAATTAATTTAATTTCCATTTGCTGAATTTTCCGTAGGTTCTCTACAATAAACAAGTAATTCTAGTAAACAAAAATTAAAATGTAATTAATTTTACCAACTCAATAAAAATAATTAATTTAAAATATCGCATTTTAAACATGTACTATCCGGAATAATCACAATACGGACGGAAATACCTGGATAAAATTGCTGTGATGCATATGTTGGTTTCGTAATCTACTTAATAGATTGATTTTAAAGGATATATGTGTATGTACTGCTCGCGTACATGAAGCCAATTGTAACTTCATCTTACAAAGTAGATGGAATTACTTGGTTTACATTTATTACATATGTGATATCCACACAGAAAATAGCGCTGGGAATATGGGAAAATATACAGCAGATTTGGGTTAAACTTATTTACGGTGACGTTTCGCTCAGGAAATTTTTAAATATTACCTTATTTTTACTTTACGTGAATATTACGTACTACTGTACCGTAAGCTACAAACGTATTACATAAATAAGTTGAAAAGAAGTTATTAATAAGTACCTAATATACAATAGATTATCATATTAAACGCAACATTTCAAAATATATTTTTTTTTACTATCTACTTCCGGGCTTCCAGGTTGGAACCGCGTCACTGGTACAACTGCCAGGCAGTTATACCAGTTATAGCTTAATTAACGATGGTATACCAGAGAATAATAATTTTCGTTCACTTAAGATACCGATAAACTTTAAAATTTTTCGAGAGAGTTCATTTTTCATCACTGGAAACTTGACTATCCGAAGAAGAATATCTAGGTCGTTTTGTTTTTCCATTCAATATGTGAGGAAACTATTCATTTAGTTTAAAGCGCAGTTGTATTTTAATGTTCTGATGTGTCACAATTTAGTTTTCGGACGATATCCAGTAGATATTTGTAAATGATATACCCATCTGAACGGTTTGTATAATAGTAACTTGGACTACCAGGTAAATCTAATTTGCTTTGTATACATTTTATAAACTACAATTTCACTGTAGTTTCTACACTGATCCAAAAACTTTTGTAAAAAGGCTCTTGACCCCTTACATTATTCACTTCCACATCCCAGAGAAGATTAGAGATTAAATGATTTTATATGTTCATTTCTTCAGTCAGTCCTTCACTTGATATGTGTAATCGATGTCATATACCATGACTTTCAATGATTGCTTAGAACATATATATCCTATATCCAACCTCGTTGAGGCTCTTGTGGAGACTACAATGAGAACACACACATATATACTACTTCTACTCAAATATGGGTACACAATACTTAAGTTTAACTAGGGCAGTTCTACTATAGTTAGAAGTTTAAATTACTCTATTTATAAACTATTTAATATCTTGCAAACTTCCTCACTCTTTATACCAGCATCAATGATCTTTTATTAAACATTCTTGACACTTTGTATAAAACTGAAAGACTGACAGTCAATCCTCAGAATTCTCTGGCAAGTTTTGATGTCGAACCCTGTTTACCAAAATATTTATACCTGACACCATACAAAAATCCAAGAGATTTAATCCTCTTACAACTACCACGACGACATAGCTCCTGCATTGGGTCCCTACGTCCTTCGTCGTCACCAAAAATTTCATGGAAACGTTCAAACAAGAAATCTTTTATTTTCATACACGAAAATCGGATGCTGGTTGTTAACACCTTCATTGTTTGGCCATATGGATGCAATTTCATGAGAAATTTTTGTATTTTCTTAATAATACTAGGACATTGTGCGTAACCGAGTCCGAACTTGCTAAGCACAGGTTGGAAATCGGACACCAAATGCAGCTTAATTCTGTTTAGGTTCCGCCCCTAATGATCTTAATCGCAATGATGACTAACTTTTGCAAAATACGGGGCAAACATTCTCTATAAAACTATTCCAACTCTTATATAAACCCTTGCCAGAGAAACTAATATATATGAGGCTGTACATTTCTGGCAGAATTAAAGCTTTTTTCGAGCTTTTCGACCTTATTAATGGCAATGAATGGTTAGACGATTGTCTTTCTGTTCTGTTATTCTTTCCCTTCCTTTATTTTCACTCTTCATCGCGTCATCGTCATGCTTTCTAAGTCTTTGATAATCTATGTTGCTCATATACTTTTACATTTCCTCATTCTTTCTACTTAACTTTGCCATTTTATTCTCTTAATTATGCCAGCAATTTTACCATTTCTCTATATTTTATCTATTTCCGTATTCGTCAGTGTTATGTATTGTTTATCTTTGGTTAGTTTTCCTTCGAAAATGCTTCTTTTATTTCTTTATCAAATATTTTCTCTTTTTGTTCGTTTTTACTCATTAAATCGCTTCTATTGTAAACGTTGTATTAATATTTTGTATATGTCTAATTTATATTTTCCACTCATTTTTCATTATAGTTTTGTATCAGTACTATGCTCATTCCCATCATCGTATTTAATCTTTCAATAACTTCTTCAATACTACTTATTTTCATGAATTTTACCTTCCTTTGGTTTACTTCAAGAACTATTTTGGTGCAGTTCCATATATGTTCATTACTAATTCCTATATCCTCTGTGTATAGCATCTTTTGAATAGATTTTTTAATAATTGCATTTCACAAGGTACATTCTCTCATTATTATATGATATATGATTGTAATACTGAAAATAATACTTCTTTATCATACGAAGTGCCAACTTCTTGCACTGCTTAAGTAAAAAAAAAATTTCTACATTCGAATCATGTTATAATATTTATACTAGTTTTCTTAGAAGATAAATTTTTCGTAGAAGTTCGAAAGTATGGGGAAATGAACGCCAAAATAACAAAATTCCTGAATTAACTCCAGATTGCGTGAAGGAATGTGGAATTTCTATACATCCTCTTTTTTGAAAAAAATGGATTTGGACACTAGAATACAGGAATATGTATATAAAAATATCTTTACTTTTGACAAATTTTAATATAAAAAGAACAACATGGCTTTTATATTTTGCTTTAAAACTACTTACATTTATGTTTCTAAGAATATTCGTCTTTTTAAATAAATATTGTTCTAGTTTGTATTAAATTTTATATATAGTTTTATATTCATATTATTACGACAGAGTTTACGACGTATTTTGCTAGTAACTTTTAAATCCGTAAGCGTGACTTATCTACAATCGTATTCTTTTGTGTTTAGAGTCTACATTCGGTAATTCAAAACAGGTAATAACCCATACAATGCATTTCTTGATTGGATAGCTACATGTAACTTTGTGTTTTTTAAACCAGGACAATTGATTTTATGACATTATAGAATTTATTGTAATTGTATGGCTAGTCAACAATTTATTTGAGTTTAGAACATAATAAAAATAAAATATATGTAAAATAACGAAACCCGAAAATATTGTTCGGTGAAAATAAGTTTGTAATATAGAATATTATTTAAGAGATATACAGTAATGCAGTTAAATTTTCATTATTATCGATGACTATTACGTCTTTATTTGTTAGCATCATAAACAATATGCAAATATAAAAATAATTTGGTAACAATATGCGAATTACGTTGGAGATAGTGACTAAGTGATTAATCAAAGATGCAATAAAACCTCTTCCAAAAATAATGTATGTATAGTAAGAGAACTAAGCTGTCATCTTCAGTAGGTAGAAATATAAGTACAATGTTAAAATTTGAGCTGACAGTAAAGCTATACAGAAAAAACGCGACACTCTATTCAGTGTCCATATAAACATTATATTGATTGAAAATTAACGTCTTGAGGATGTGTAACATTGTTGTAAGACGTGTAGTTCATAATTATAAGAACAGCTAAAGCATATTTATACTGATTTTCTGGGTGATTATGTTACATGCTACATCTTTGCCCAATATATGAGGTATAGCCACAATATATTAGAAAATAGGTCCTCTTTCTAACATATTGAAAGTTGTAATGGGTGTCCCAAAATTAACGCAATATTTGAATTTGTCGCCATTTGTGCAGTAAAGTGTAGGCAACCCTAAAAAAAACAATTCGACAGCTAACAGTTTAGGGTTAGTAAATATGGAGCGTTACACGATTGAACAATATTTCAAAAATAATGAAACTTAGCGGCCGCAGTTCGAAAATTTCATACAAAATATGGTCGGAATAGTGTTTTAACTTCGTCAACTGTGAAGAGATTAATTGAAAAATTCAGGAAGACTGGATCCGTTGGAGACGTCAAACACACTGGTCGTCCAAAAACAAGCCGTTCAAATGTCAATATCGAAGCAGTGCTTGAGAGTGTCGGCAATAATCCACGAACCTCAATTCGGCGTCGTGGACAAGAATTGCAAATTTCAAGAAGCTCTCTACAGCGTATACTTACTAAAGATCTGTGTCTCCATGCTTACAAAATTCAATTAACACAACAACTGAGGCCTAATGACCATGCACAACGAAGAGAGTTCGTTGAATGCATTATTGAACACCAACAAATGGATGCTGATTTTTCGAGCAGAATGATCCTAAGCGATGAAGCACATTTTCACCTTGATGGCTTTGTTAATCGCCAAAATTGCCGCTTTTGGGGTTCTGAGAACCCACATGTGATTGTCGAGAAACAAATGCATCCACAACGTGTCACTGTTTGATGTGGATTTTGGGCTGGAGGCATAATTGGGCCATACTTTTTTGAAAATAAGGGCTGGTCAAGCAGTGACTCTTACTGGTGCTCGATATCGCGACTGAAACACAGTTCTTTCTGTTGAAATTGGATGATATTGATGTGGGCAATATGTGGTTTCAACAAGACGGTGCCACGTGCCATACAGCCCGTGAAACAATTTAATTACTGCATGAGATATTCCCAGGTCGTGTACTCTCTCGTTTCGGTGATCAGAATTGGCCTCCTAGATCGTGTGATTTAACACCATTAGATTTTTTTTCATGGAGTTACTTGAAATCTCAGGTCTATGTCAACAAGCCTACAACCATCCGTACATTAAAGGAGGAGATTCAACACGAAATTCAGCCACATTTATGCATAATGGTCATGGAAAATTTCGACAAATGAGTGCGTATGTGCATGGAGGCCATTCGCCCGATGTGCTATTCCATAAATAACACTATCCTATGTTCTTTATGATTCAATAAAATAACAATAAAAAGACTAAAAAATGTGTTTTCTATTTAATTAAAATCTTGCGTTAATTTTGGGACACCTTTATTTACTGGATGTTC
Organism: Dermolepida albohirtum; assembly: GCA_031893035.1. Classification (NCBI taxonomy): domain Eukaryota; kingdom Metazoa; phylum Arthropoda; class Insecta; order Coleoptera; family Scarabaeidae; genus Dermolepida; species Dermolepida albohirtum. Next base: position 289,707 of record JAVIWB010003404.1, read on the forward strand.
AAACAATCCCCAATCGCCTGCGTAATTTGTATCTTTTGTTTCTCGATTCGATTCAATTACATTCACTTTAGTACATAGCAAAAATAAAAATAAAAATGCCCCTGATCAAAATGTGAGCGATTTAGAAGATTAGATAAATTCGTGCTTTGGTAGAACTAAGTCCTTTTATATCATCTTATCAAATTGTTCGTGAATTTGGTATCAGTGCCGCAACAATTTTTTGATAAAAAATGATTTCCCCTAATTTCAATCAATAACCTACAAGATTATTAAGTTAAGTAAGTAAATAAGTTAAGATCTCTTAATTATTCTTGTTCTTTTTTTGGTCACTCGGCTTATTTATGGGACATTGGCTGCACACCAAAATCAGAGAATGAAAAATTGAACTGTATCATTTGCTAACTGATTTAATATCTTTCTATTATAATGTATTTTGTCTAGCAAGAATGAAATGGACTGGATAAGAATCGCGAACGCTGTCAGAATACATAAAATATTGTAGCACTTAAGGAAAAAGAAAAGTTATCCACCCATCTTGTTAAGCAAATTTAACCATATGCTTTGAACGCTAGCTATAATTCTAAGATTGAACAGAAATAATAAAATACCAGGATATGTGACTTTAAAAACGCATATCTTGTTCTTACGATTTATTATTTGAATTATAAAGCTATGTGAATGATTTAAAGGGGAACATTATTTTCGAAACTCTGTTTAGAATTCGACAAGATAAATTATCGTAATTATCCCCAGCAACAGATTAAATAAACAAATAAATTATAATATTAACAGAAGCAATTAATTTAGTTCCACTCGTACAAAAAATAGGTGTAACATATAGTATTAGTAAATCCGCAGTTTATAGTAAGTCACATAAATTCTTAAAGTTTACAAAACTTTATATACGCCTTGAATAAATAAGCCAGAACTCGTATAAACAAAGTCACACGCGAATGTTATTTTTGCCTATAGCCAATCTTAAAACATTTCCTTTTTATGTTTCGTGCTAGGTGCCTAAATAAAATCAAATTAAATTAGAATTCCCCTGTTTAACACGTCAATATTTATCACCGGTAAAATAAATATTCCGTGTCACGTTTAGAAAGTACAGATGCATACATTTAAGTGTTTTAATGAGTTTCTCTAAATGATCTATTTGCGGTTCATCTATTAAGTGGTCATAAAAAGTATGTTTATCAGTAATTGATGGATGTGTAAATTAATGGTTTTTCTTGGGAATTTTTTATAATCGTGGTCTTCTAAATTAACGAAATTAATGGTATTACAACAGTGTTAAATTGGAGGCACAATTTATAAGATAAATATATTTTGTTCGGATATATTTATACTTCTTAATCAAATTAGCGTTTCTATGGTGAAATTTTAGGTTTCTTAGAATATTATATAGTTAGTTTGACAAGTAGTGAGAATGACACATAGGTGGCGCTCTAATTGGTAAAACAAATGCACTGTAATTTAGGTTGCCTATTTATACGTGTACATTCCGATATTTAGATAAATCGGTTGACTAGTTTATTTCTGACAGCTGATTGAAAAAGAAGTACCACGTCGTTTTGTTAAAAGGGAAAAAGCAGAGTATCGTGCGGTGATTAAATACTTCGTAATTAAGTGTATGAAAGCTACCGAAATAAAAGATGAGTTACGGGAAACATTAGGTGAATCTGCTCCATCATCCGCCACAATAAGTAGATGGGTAAATGAATTTAAACGGGGTAGAATAAGCTGTGTTGATGAAGCGCCCTCTGGAACACCAAAATCGTGACTTCTAAGGAAATGATTATAAAAATCCATAATATTATTACGCAAGATCGACGACTCAAAGTGAGAGAAATAGCAGACATGGTAAACATTTCGACAGAACGCGTACACCATATTTTAACGAAACAATTGGGCCTTTCCAAGCTTTCGGCAAGATGGGTGTCGCAATTGCTTACTATTGATCAAAAGTTCACTCGTTTGCGCATTTCCGATGAGTGTTTGGACTTTTATAAGCGAAATCCGGTTGATTTTTGTAGGCGATTTGTTACTTGCGATGAAACTTGGATACACTACAGTACACCCGAAACTAAACAACAGTCGAAACAATTGTTAGAACGTGGTTCTGCACCTCCAAAGAAAGCGAAAATCACTTTATCGGCAAACAAGGTGATGGCATCAATTTTTTGGGATTCAAAAAGCATTTTGCTCATTGATTACCTTTAGAAAGGTGCCACGAAAAACGGATACTTTTATGCAGAACTTTTACAAAAACTAAATGTTGGGATTCGTGCTAAACGGCTAGGAATGGCAAAGAAAAAGACTCTGTTTCACCAAGACAACGCTCCCTCGCATACCAGCACAGTTGCAACGTCCAAAATCCACGAGTTGCATTTCCAATTAGTACTGCATGCGCCTTGTTCGCCGGATCTAGCCCCTTCCGACTTACACCTTTTTCCAAAATTGAAAACGGCACTAGATGGAAAGAAATTTTCGTCTATCGACGAGCTTATCATCTTCGTAAATGAGTATTTTGCAGGCCTTCCGGAATCGCGTTTTAGAGATGGCATAAGGGCATTGGAGCACCGTTGGAATAAATGTATTGCTTTTTTAGGAGAATATATTGAAAAATAAAAATTATTTTGTATTTAAAAAATTCGTTTTTCTTTTCCATTCTCACTACTTGTCAAACTAACCTCGTATATGATACTTTTGTCTTCTAGAAAACATGTACTAAGTACTCGTTTTTAAAATGTACTAGCATTAACCTTTGGTAAACGCTAGAGCATTATTCTAAGTCGGTCATATTTTTTTGGTTATTGGACTTAATTTCCGATATTTGCTTTGAAAGTTATAATCGAAATATAAATGAAAAATCCCTGTTAAGTATTTTTAGATAAATGTGTTTAGTTTAAGTTCGAATATGTATATTTCTTATACTTATTTAATTTATTTATTGTATGTGTGTACCTAAACAATTATTAAAGTTAATCTACAATACTTAAACGTATTATCTAATATTGGAATACATAAAGACGTTAAAGATTCAGAATTATTCTGATAAAAAACACCAAAGTACGTATTTTACGTTTGGAAACTAGACTAAATATGTCTCTATGACTTCGCAGATTTATCAAAATCAAAATCGAGACATGCTAACATACGCAAAATTAACTAAACGAAGGAATTAATACAAACACATCAAAATAACCAAGGAAAACCATACAATTACGTGGTAGTGGTAATTAAACCAGAGCTAGAAAATGCTTCACGAACGAAACCGAATACAACAGCACTTAAACGATGTACGAGAACGCACACGAAACTTAAGATCGACACTTAACCATGAAAAGAACAACAATAGTAACGGTATGAGGATTAAAAAGAAAAATTATTACGTTTAATAATAACTAGAAAGAAGTAAACTTAAATAGTACATAACTTTTAGATCTATAAATTAACAAAACTAGAGCAATATTAGAAACGTATGTAAACAACACAAACATTTATGGAAATGCATGTTTAGATATACAAGGTATGATCAAACTAATATAAAATTCTCCGTAGTAAGCAGTTAACTGTTTATTATATAATACAAATGAATATGTTCAGTGGAGCAAAAGAAAGCATAATTAACAAATATAACAAAACTGGAATATATATATGGATAAAGCAGAAACGAATGTCATATACAAACAGAATTAAGTGAGAAACGTTTAATAGAACTAAGATTAACAAAAGGAGCAAATAATTAAACACGGAGGAATATATTTTACATCAGATAATATTATGCAGACTATTCACTATAATAATGTTAATATAGTTTGGAATTTTTCTATTAGGTAAACATATTCTGTTCTTTCCCTATTTTTTGACCACAGTGTTTCTAGTAATCATAAATTGCTACTATTTGCTGGCTCGCTATTGATAAATGCATGCAGGATCTAACGAGAACAAATTCCAGACATATTTAAATGTGCGTGCAAGAGAGTCTCCTGACAGATATTTCAAGAATGTTTGAGAGTCGAGGGACAGTTAAACGTCAATCTGTGCAAACAACTACTATTTTCAATACCCTTGACCACATTATAACTTGCAGCTTCTTCGACTAGCTTTCAGCTATCTATGCCCTTGAAAAAGCTGATTTTGCCATAGATGATTCAGCAAAGTTGTTTCATAATGTGACTCACGCTATGCAAGGTAGTCAGCTCAACACGACTCTCATGGGGACGAACATTATCGTGCATCTTTCTTCAATTTTCCCTTCCTTTTTTTTTAATGACTTCTTTTGACCGCTCCAGGATTGAAGCGTAGTATTCTCCAGTTATAGAAACGTCTTTATCTCTGTAATTTATTAACAGGATTCCTTCTGAGTCTCAAAAAATCGTCGCTATGAGTTTTGTGGTCGACTGTGACAACTTATATTGCTTGGGTGGAGGTGTGTTTTTTTAATACCACTGCGTGGAGTTTTGCTTGAGCCCAGGTTCATAATGATGAACCCAAGTTTCATCCTCAGTAGCAATTTGACTTACTAACCATCCATGTCTTCATTACAGAGGTTTAAAGACGCATGTGACATTACACTTCTTAATCAAATTTAATGATTGTGATAGACCATCGACCACAATTCTTAGTAGCACAATAACAACAACACAATTTTCGAGGTTTGTCAAACTCAAATATATAATTTATTGCTATTGCCATTTTTGAAAATCAAAAAAGTTTATTTGGATAATTTTCGATTTTTAGAGTTTGGGGCTCATCACACATTCTTGAAATCTTTTTTCAAAAATTTTCATACAATATACATAATAGATTAGATAAACGATCATCGTTATCTAATAATTACATAGTGGATTAGAAATATAAACTAAATTACGATGAAAAAAAAGCAGAAAAGAGAATTTCGCAACAGCTACAGCTGCTCTTACCTTTCTCATATTTTTAATTAACTAATATTCGAAGAAAATATGTTCGTTTTCTTCAAATAATATTTATTTGATTACATATATGACTATGATTTAATGCATAACGATAAAGAAAACAATTATTTCAAATAACATAAGCAGTATATTTAGAATGTATTTGGATATAGTTTTTGCAGTTGAGTCTACACAGTTAGTAGCAAAAAACAATTAATTACTTCGTCATTGATCGACAGCAAGCTAAGTAAGCGAAAAATAACCAAAGCTACTGAAATTTTTTGAGTCTGTGCGGAGAATTTCGAAACAAGCAGAGGAAAATACACCATCGAATAAATCGAAAAGAAAAACTACTGTAAAAAAAGGCAAACTGTGCCGTGAACCGACAAAAGAATTATTGCCACGGTTTTGCAAAGCCGTAAAGCATCAGCTGCGGTCATTCACTGGATTTCTCGAGAAAGAATTATTGAGAATAAGTGGTAACTTCTACAAGGGTTGTTTAAATTTTAGGCGCTTAACTCACAAATCAAAGTTAATTAAAAATATGAAAAAGGTAAGATATTTCGTTGTAGTTGTTGCGAAATTTTGCTTTTTTTGGGCATCATAATTTAGTTTATATTTCTAATCTCCTATGTAATATTGGATAACGATGATCGTTTACCTAATCTACAATATTATGGAAATTGTATAAAAGTTCAGGAAAAAAGATTTCAAGAATCTAAAAATTAACTCTGAAATGTAAAACTTCTCTTTTTTGCTTCTTTTTACATCGTAATTTAGTTTATATTTCTAATCTTCTATGTAATTATCGGATAACGATGATCGTTTATCTAATCTATTATGAAAATTGTATAAAAGTTCAGGAACAAAGATTTCAAGAATCTAAGAATTAATTCTAAAATGTAAAACCTCTATCGGGTAGTAGGGTGTTATGGAGCTAAGTTTTCGCACATGGTGCTGATCTACTGATCTAAGGCGTATTGATACTTTCGCCACATAATAAAAACTTAAGAGAGCGGTGTTTTTCCATACGAGGAATATAATTTTTTAGTGTCCTTATTACACTTTTCCTAATAGCTCTCTTTTAATGTTTTTTACAAATGCGTTAGGACAGAACTTATTATGGTCCGGTGTGATGAGCAGAACACGAAAATTAATGTGGAAAGGGGTTTTATATCAACCTTCAGTGATTAAACTAAGGATAAGTGCCTCTCTATATATTGCTGTCTGTCCATTAATTGGCTTCTGACAAAGTTCCACTATTTTTTCAATTTAAAATTCCTCATTTAATTTTTATAAATGTTCTTGATTTCTCAATCTCTACTCTTCTTAAATTTGCGGATGTTTCAATAGTTTGCTTCTTTTCTTTCTTGTAAAAGACGAGTTTAAAGCTAGTTGAAAAATTTTTTGTTCTCCCTTTTCCTTAGCCTTCGATATTTGTTATTATTATTATCAATTATTAAGCTATAATTACTTTTGAAAGCAATTTATTTGTTACAGTATCCTTCTTAGTTCTAAATATTTTTCATTTAATTATTTGGTTCCATCATTATCCATAATAAATAACCCTTTTATATATTAATAAAATTTTAATTGTAGACACGTTCAATGTTCTGAATGAAAATCTAGAAGCGAATTGCTGCGACTAATGAAGTGACGCGCTTTCATGCATATACGGTATCATATCACAATAATCCTATTAATTCCAGATACATTAGTTCTTCGTGTCACGTTTTACGTCGCGCTTTCCTTGCCTTAAGAACTACGTACGAATTAGAGATACAGCAACTATGGGATTTGAAACAAGTTAAAATTATACCAATTACAATTTCTACCACCGCAGTAATTCCTAAACACTCCAAGAAAGCCGTAAAGAACTAAACCCAGAGTTTGTATTAATTTACAATTTTATGATATATAATAACACCGTAGTATCAGCAGCGTACAGTCCGAGCTCAAAGTCATATATATGTGGATTGAGTGAAAATTTCAGCTACGTTAGGCAGACGAAGTGCGAGAAATCTACACTATAATAATAATAATTTTTATTACCCAATAGATTTCTCCAATAACAGGGTAATATAATAAAATAATACAGTGTGCGTAAAAATAATTTCAGTCAGAAAAGTATTTATGCATGAACAGAAACGAAAAAAAAGTAATTCACTAATAGTAAGCAATAAGTAGAGCGGCGACAAAAGTGGCAATACCATAGACGGTACGGTAGAACGGGCAATTGGTGCGCAGTGAATGAGATCATTCACATCAAATACAATACGGTTCACGGTTGGTGTTTAAGTGTAAATTATAAACTGCGGCGAAAGTGTCCGTAGCAGTGCCGTGTCTAGACTTATTCTTACACAATTAGTGCTTACCTAATAATATGTAATTTCATAACCCTGGTAATGTGTTGTGGAAGTAACTGTACATCTGCATCATTGCATACGTCTCTACGGTTGCTTCTGTAAATGACGTCCTTCGCGACGAGAAAATGTTTTTGTATAGAGAAAAAGATCGTTCGGCGTCTATTGATGTAATTTTGGCAGAAAGAAGCTGCTGTTCAAAATCATTCCAGGGCTCACTATTTGCACATTTGTCATCAATAGTTCGTAAAACATGCAAGTCCGGATTTTTTTTAAAACACTTAATAATTTTTGATGAGCTCGTACCCAGCAGCGTCAGTTAAACTATGCAAATGAGCGGTCACATTTTGCAGTATGCATAGTGATGCGTCTAAGGGCAGCGAATCGTTTTCGTTTTGAAGTTTTGTAATTGCTTCTACTAATGGATGGTAATTGTTATATATTGTATGCAGATCTTCCAGAATTTGGGGATTTTCAAATTGATGTTGACTGTCTCTGATTGCTTGGGATTCGGTTGGCCTAAATTTTGATATAACGGATTTAACTTTGTGAAAATTCTTATGGTAATAAAAAGCTGCATTTAGCCACGTGCCCCATCGTGTAAGAATGGGTTCCGGTGCTTCCGAAATATCTGGACAAGTTTTATGAAATTCTTTAAGTCGTTTAGGGGATTTAAGAAATACTTGTTTGGTGGATCCAATCAAATGATCAACGTTTTTATAACTACTTCTAACATTTTCAGCAACTAAATGAAGAGCATGGAGTACACAAGTTATGTGTATTAATTTAGGAAAAGTTACTTTTAGTAAACGTCCGAGTAGTAACATAGTAGCAGCACCATCTGTTACAAGCATGCAGACTTGAGTACTATGAATGTGAAATTTCTTTAAGGTGTTCATTATTATTTGCCGAATATTTGCCGCAGTACATGCTTGTATACGTTTACAGGCTAACAAATAGGGCTGTGAAAATGTGTTGGCTGATAAAATATTAAAAAATTATTATACTATTTTTTTTAAATCAGTAGTCTCATCTACAGTAATCCACACATTTTTATTATGCAATTCTCTTCTTGCTATATTTTCAAGCCTCTCTCTTAAACGCGGCAAATGTTTCTGTAAAGTTCTTCTTGCAGGTAATTTATAATTTGGCAGATATTTATTCCAGAACACTTGAAAAGGGCGTTTGCTGATTAAACGAAGCGGCAAACTACATGCAGTCAACATAAATAAAAAATCATAAAGGAATGTTGCATAAGGTATTTCATTTCTTTTGTTCAGTTTATGTATTGCACTGTTCACATGCTTTTTACAAGTGTCTTTCTTCCGTATTATAAGTCGCTTATTACAAACCAAACACAATACTGCACATCCATCATACTTTAAATCGGGAAATTCTGCTATGTATTTTCTAACCGACGTAGCAAACGGCACAGACTTTCCCGACATGTTTGTGTGAAGTTATTATAAACACTAACCGTGAACCGTATTGTATTTGATGTGAATGATCTCATTCACTGCGCACCAATTGCCCGTTCTACCGTACCGCCTATGGTATTGCCACTTTCGTCGCCGCTCTAGCAATAAGACAGTTGAAGCAATAAGATAGACTCGTATAGATACTAAAGGTGAATGAAATGGATCGAAATATAATTTTTTTAGCGTTTCTTGACATGTTATTGTGTTGTTCTTACCGAAGACCTTTATAGCTCTGGTCACAAAGAATATATCATTCGATCATGTGATGTATTTAGGGATTACGATATTCATAGCTGAGAGTAGATTCGGAGCATTATTTTTGTTGTTCACTAGCTTCACCATAAAATTGGTACTAGCAGTCTGTCTACTTACACACATCAACAGAAAGCCGTAGTCTGAAGGCAATTCGTTGAAGTCGACACCTATTTGAGACTAAGATCCGTATCCTCTAAATGCTACAATGTATATATTGTATTTTAAAAATTGTTTTTGAAGTTACTCTGTTAACAAGGTTTTATTGGCAGATGAAGGGATGTCTGATTACACATGCATATTTAAGCGGATGTATGAATGTAAAAAGATGTTATTCAATCTCCGCATATTAGAAGACTTGCAACAGGATCTTATAACAGCTTATAAGCTGAGTGTGTGATAATATACTCAAAAAACAGCAAGAGTTGATCAAACGAAAGACCAAGTTTGTATAATGTTTAAACATATACTTGGTCACATCATTAATACTAGAGTATTTTAATACGATATGAAATGATTGCTAGAAAATATTTCTTTCTTTTTCTGATTTATTTCGCGCTACATCACCGATCGGACAGTTATCGAATCTGATTTTTAAAATAAATCGATTTTTATGTGTGTATTTGTTGTTTTATGTGTCATCATGAATATATTTTCTATGATTTAGAATATAAGCAGTCATGCTTATCTTAAAATTTTCAGAATAAAAAATAAAGCAGGACTATCAATACGGCTAACGAGCGATTTCAATCAATCACCTTGCACATATTATTATATTATTTCATATTACCAAAACGTGATAAAAGTAAAACATCCGCAAATTGTTATCGTCAATGTGTATATATATATATATATATATATATATATATATATATATATATATATATGTATATGTACATGCATCAACGTATATCGTAAATAAGGAGATATTACGTTACAGTACTTGTATTTTGCCATTTTTTAATTTTTATCTCTCTTTCCATAATAGTTATTATTTAATTCTCTTTTAATTTTCGCATATTTTTACATATTATTTATATCCTAACTACATAATTAAAGCATCTTTATTCAAATACAGGGCTCATTTAAATTAAAATATGTATGTATATTTGATATTTTTGGCAGCGATTTCCAAGGAAAAGTATAACGTTCTAAATTAATAAGTGCAGAAGAGAAAATTATTTAGGTCTCCTAATGAATTGCAAATTACAGATGAAACTTGTTATACTGTTCTGGGACCTCCGAGTCTCACGTTCTTACCCGCTAAATTACCCGATAATATTTTATCTTAATGCGCTGCCGAATTCTACAATTACGTACTTCATTACGCAATTTCAGGTCGTTAGAATTAATGTCAGTATTGATAATTAAAAATATACTGTTTCAACCGCAGTCGGTAAGAATAATGTTACATATTTGAAAAATGCTCTTTTGTACATATTTTTAAAGTTTAAGAAATTTTGTGGGCTCATTTGACATTCTTTAAAAATTATTCCACATCTTAAAAACTGTGAGTGAATGGTAAATTGTCCGTAAAAGTACAAATTAGAAATCTGAAATTTAATTATGCCGAAAGTATGTAAATCAAGGAACTGTCATTTCTAAATCCTTTTAACCAAGATGAATACAAAACTGATCACCTCATTAGTAGAAAATTTATTCATAGACAAAAAGCGAATTATTTTAGTTGGAATAAGAAAAAACTCTTTGCATCGTTTGATGTCTTTATTTATTCTAAAGCAATCAATTCCAGAAACTCTAAGATACTGTGCTTCAAAAAATAATTTAATAGAAGATGTTTTAAAGCGAACTCTTCATCTTTAATCTGGCACGTAGACTTCCGCGGTCGTGGTCCATACTGTCTTCTTCTGGGCTTCCGAGCTGTAACCGCGTCATTGGTATAAATGCCGACGTTTCGTACACACTCGTATGGGACATCTTCAAGGCTCAACTACTGCTACTATTTGTTGCTCTGAAACTGGTGTAAGTTGATAGTGGACGGGTTTATATATGGGTAATGGGTCATGGGTCAATGAAGCGTTTCGGTTGCGTTTGGGTTGTCTGGAGATGCAGGATCGCCAGGCGTTGTGTAGGGGGTAGCCATCATCACGGCTAAGGTTATTGGGGTGCTTAGAGATCTCTATAGATTCACGGATTTTGCGACCATAGTAATGGTTAGTACGGGATAGAATCTTGGTGGAATTGAATTGGATATGGTGTGGTGTGGTGGTTCTTTGTTTTTGATAAATATTTCCGTTTTTACAAATTGATTCATTCGTTCGTTTTATTATCATCTTATTGTGTAAGCAAGGCCCAATGTTGAGTTGAATGTATTTGCACATTCTTTAATTACCTTGTTTCTCTACCTATCCATTACAAATTGTTCTACTTTTCTCCAAGCCAGTTCTTTTTCCTTCAAATATCCGCCCATTTTATCATTGCATTGCACTCTTGGTCTTTCTATTATATTCTTTTTTAGCATTCCCATTACCCAAATTCTTTTTATTAACTTTGCTATTGATATTCTACATATATTCTACATTCTACTTCCGAAGCATCTTTTCTAATTCTTCCAGTTACAAGCTTCACTTCCAATCTTTTTCTTTTAGTTGAATATTTGACACCTTTTAGATATGTAAGTATGTCTCCTTTACTTTTTTTTAGTGTTTTCAATTCGCTTACTTGGATTACTCTTCTCTGTTGTTTGTCCAGAGTCCATACTTCAAAGCCAAACATCAATGTTTGGTTATATAACAACGAATTATATCATCTCGCTCATTTTTGTTAGTTCTTTTGTATTAAACACAGATTTAGTGGAAAATTTAGTCTGGTATTAGCTTTTATTCTTTTGTTTCTATTTTTCAATTCTCAGCAACTATCGCTTCTAAAATCTAGACTTGTCCAGAAAGCAAAGAAAGTGTATGTGCTATTCTATTAAAACAAAAGATATTGACGGAATTTTATTCATACTAATACTGAATCTAAACTTACTTTTTAACATAATCGCCATTATCGGTGAGGTACTTCGCACAATGTCGTATAAATTTCTTATGCCGCTATTTTAATAATAATAATAATAATAATCTTTAATGCCCCACAGTTACACATACCATTTACAGGACATAATGCACTTAAAAATAAAATTAAAATTAAAAACAAAAATAGGTGCAGTTAATGTAATACAAAGAAAAATAAGAATCCAATTAACAAAAAAAATATACACACTTATAATAATGTAATCCAAGTCATCTAAAAAACTGAACGAACAATAATAGATGCAAATTAACGAAAGGGATCCTCGTATAATACATTGGCATTTCTGGATATATCTATCAGTGGAGCCTTGTAGAGAACATTGGTTCTTGCCCTAGCTATTGAGAAGGTTGCCGATGATCTAGTGTCAAAACCACGCACGAGGAAATCAACCTGGGACAACAGCACAGAAGAATCAATGAACTTATTTATTAATTTATAAAGAAAACTCCCACTAGCTTTCTCCCTGCGTATACCAAGAGAATCAAAATTATGCATAGCAAGCAGACCCTCATATGTCGAACCAAATGCAGGATAATGTCCATCAATACTGTAGGATAAATATTTGAGGAACCTCTTTTGAACACGCTCCAGGAGTAACTGCTGGCAATGGTAAAGCGGGTACCACACAACTGAAGCATATTCCAATCTGGACCGGACAAGAGAACCGTAAAGAACCTTCAAAGTGTGCAAGCTACTAAAACACCTTCAAGAACGAATAAGGAACCCCAATTTTGTACACATGTACTGCTAAAAACTGTAATCACGAAGTTATTGCTTCTTTGTGTTCTTCATTATTTTGGAAGTATTTCACCCAAAAATGTCTTCATTTTGGGAAGGAGATGAAATTTACTTAGTCGAAACTAAAAAGAGGGACGGGGATGTTTAAAAACGTTCTACTTTAAGCACATGCCCGCTTCTGTAGAGCAGACACGCGTTTTAAATTCCTTCGAGAATCAATCGATATAGCAAAGAGCATTCTACCGATCTGAAAACTTCTATAGAAAAAAATGTTAAATTAAACAAACGACACGACGTATATTAAGAAATTGATTTTAGGAGATAATGAAGTTTAATGAACAAAGACGGAAGCATTATTAATTGTCCTACTTTGCATTTTTACTCTTCTAAATCCACAGTTTTCTTTTTGATTAGCTTTTTTCTTTATTACTACTGAAAACACTAAATATTTGATTTCAATTATTAGTATTACCGCATTCTAAACAAAATTGCTGAAATATTAACTACACCTTTTAACCTCACATACTGTCGGGGGCTTTATTAAAATTAAAACACCCGCGTTCCTTTAAGATTATTGTATTTAATATCTTTCATGAATCTTTTCAAACGTCAACCTTTTTACATACTTACTTTATCAACCTATTCTATCTAAAGTTACTATTCATTTACCCGCCAATTTCAAATTTGACAAAATACCCTACAATACTAAATTATTTTAATAACTATTTAATATATTTCAAATTATGAAATTGATTAAATAAATGCTGTTTATAAAAATTTCCTTTGACCAAGAGTATAACAGAGCAAGTTCCCGTATATATGTAATGGAAATAGAATTTTTTTAAGCTAATATTGTGTTTAATAATACCTCGTGAATAGAACATGTGAAGCAAACCCTTAGAGACCATGGAAGCAGATTGATGGATAATCTTATTCCGACGTGAATGGAAGAAGCCATACTTGTAAGCGGAGGCTTTTGGTTTATCCTCCACCGAACGAAATCTAAGCGCTTTTATTTCCTATTTGGCCGACAAATTGTTTTCTCGTTTTAAATGTACGTGGCAAAATGTCAGATTTTTTAAAGTTGGCGGGTGATGAAGAAAAATGGAAATAGGTTTATGTAAATCAACGTCTAATCGAAACTAGTTTTGTTATGTAACTTGGATAAAAATTAAATATTTTAATCTCTGGCGTTTACATAATTAAAGTATTTGACATGAGCTCGAATGTGGCGGGGATACGATGGCATTATTGATGAGCCACCTGTTGGCAGTGGTTCTCAACTAGAAACAATTCCCGGAGGTTCCGATCGATATTTCGGTATGTATCAACTCACGGCAAACTTTGATGTTAGATTTATGACATCTGTAATTTATGTTAAGTGGAAAGTTTCTGATTCATTTAACATATGATAATTTAATGAAGTTGTTTATGATAGACTTCAGAAACAAGGAATGATTTTATATGCGGAAACTTCATGCGTCTACGTCTTCGATGGCATTTAATTAAACCTTTTTTTTATATAGTTTAATGTAAATTGGTATAGATGTTTATTGTTTGATCAATTTTCGCACATGTACGTATACGGTTGTGTAATCAGTTTTATAACATATTTTAAAAAGTAAATTAAATTTTCACTAGAATATTTTACTTAAAAGTTTCTTGTGAGTTAACAATTTTGACGATTTATAATATATATAATACATTTTGAATATCGATAGCATCTAAAGACACCATTTTATTACCAAATTCTTTAATAGAACCAGTCCTCTTTTAAGTGCGATTTGAAACATATCTTCCAAAATATTTCCTTAAATCGTCAATTTAGTTGATAAGACTAGCCCATAACGAGTCTTGAAAACCTTTTGTTTTGCAAATATAGTAAGCCTGTTATAACTTGTGCACTATAAGACACTAGCTAGATTAGGCATTAAGAACTCATAATTACTCCAAAATTTTCAGCTTTAAATACCCTGATTCGCAGTCGGTGCTGAACAAATACCAGTTCAATTCGCGATATTGGTGGACCAATAATGTAAAGGATCTTCAAACTGTTGTGGTTACAAGATTGTATTACATCACGATATTTCTTCCTTTAAAGTCAGTCACCAGTACTTCCTCATAATCTCAATAGATTACTACCATAACTCAATTCTTTCGAGGCTCGAAACTTTAGTTTTACATGCATTATTCCATAAATTTCATTTTCGAAAACGAATAGCGATAGATTATTCTATTATTATGGTAGCGAATGGTAGCGAGAAGTTTCAACGCCCATCTTGCTCTAACGTTTTTAATCATCAATTATTTGTCAATGATTTATATACAAATATGTAACGCTCGCATTCGACAGCTGCAGTACTATTGAGGTTCTTTAAATTTTATTTTCCAGTCAAATTTTAGACAATGGGGAAGAGGGTCAAATCTTGCACGATCTTTTGGAATAAGAATTCTTTTAGAACACTTTCACAGTGTTATGAGATGGAGAAAATTCTTCATATATTATTTAAACGATGTTAGAAAAGTATTTGATCTTTTTCTTTAATTACTTTTCTATACCCAGTATTAGAAATTTTGGTATTTTTTTCCATCAGTATAGTCGCCCCCAACTTTTCAAAAATTCTGGAAGAAAATTCCAAATAGAGAAATTTTAGGATTGTGTATCTGTGCGATCTTTAACTAAATTCGAAATCAAAGGAGTTAATATTGAAATTCAATTCCACATAGAATCTCAAGTGGTTCAGGACAATTCTTTATTCGGGAAATTTGTAAATAATATGAAAATCGGTGCGGCAATATCTGGTCGCAAGGTATTTAACGGTCACGAAATTATAATGTCTCGGGAAATTGTAAATGCATTTGCAGAATTTTTTTTTAGTCTATCGTCCTCCATCTGCTATTACGATTTCTACGAGTGAGCGTACTAATATTATTACCACATGTCCTATTACTCCAAATGAAGTCTTAAGCTGTATCGGCAAACTCAAGCCTAATTTAACATGTGATCATGATGAACTTCCAAGCTTTTTCATTAGAGATTGTAAATTATTTTGTGTGAACTTTTACCAATTGACGTTCCTTTAATTATCTCTACCAGTTCCTTTCCTGGAATATGGAAGATTAGAAAGATTGTACCTAGGCATAAAAATGACTATCGTAATATCCGTCACTACCGACCAATTAACATATTAAACAATATTGTGAAAGTGTTATTAGCAAAGCTGGATGATCGTCTTCGGGTTCCATATATAGCTCAAACCTACTAGCTAAGTTAGATATCATTGGCTTCTCTCTTCCGCTATTGAATTTAATTTTTATAATTTATTTATGTCTTCGTTCGTGTTATGTTTGTTTTAATGGTTTTCCCTCTCGTTATTAGAGTCTAATTGGGGGTCTTTAAATTTCAATGTTTTCCGTAACAACCTACTCCAATCTTTCTATTGCAAGATTTTAGCTTGAGCGAGTAACTTGAAAATGTACGAAGATTTCTAGTGCCGAAGTTTATTACGATTTAAACAATAACTTAGAGTTGGTCCATAGATAGTGTAATATTCTGAATATTAACAAATGTGCCGTTGTGGCATTTCGAAATTGTCGGTTTGCGTCAGTATCCTCATAGTTTTGATGCGGTTGCGATTTCTAGGCGACCTGAAGTAAGTGACTTGTGGATTCTCTTCCATGTGTCTCTTCTGTTTATCGCCCATCTTCTGTCTTTGGCTTTCTTGATTCGAATTTACCGAGATTTTAGCTGTCTAGCCATTTCTATACTTATATTCGGAGTAAGTTGGAGTATGCAGCGGTAGTATGCTACTCATTTTACGCTTGCTAACAGATCAGTACGGAGAGGCTTCGAAAACGCCTTCTTAAACACCTCAACTTCATGTAACATCTTGTATCATCTACGTGGAACCAATTACAGCTCTTTGTTTGATCGACATAGTTTCAATTTCATCATGAGTGATGTGGAAGAAGCGAGTGCAACTTTTTTTAAATTGAGCAACAACGTCTCATTGATTGTTTGAGTCCTTTATCTCAGATAAAATTTTTTGAGCCGTTTTACCGTATTCGTTCGCCTGTCACATTCCTAATATCGGTGACCAGAACTAATTTATTTTGAAAGCTTCCTTAGTACACATGACATGGAATTGTGACGACTTACGTCTGGATCCATTCCTCTGATTTCAGTATTGCATTGTGGGTTCCCCGTAGGTCATAATTCTAAAATGTTTATGTTCATATTCTAGTGTGTAATTATGCCTGATACCACACAACTACCTCTACTTATCGTAGGTATAAAAATTAACTCTGTAAAATGGGTCCATCATTTGCATTTCGACGTTTCAAGTAACAATAGTAGAACAGTAGAACGCAATCGTGCGTGCATCTTCCAATCTTTGTGACTCATTAGCAACTCTAATTACTCTTTGTAATTCCCGGAATTGTTTGTATTTTGGTGATTGTCGTGCAATGAAATCTCAGGAAGGAGGTATGTATTCTTATTTATATTTTAATGATAACATTCTATAATATTTATTTCATGAATAATAAAATTTGAATTTATTCATGTATTTCTTCTTTTCTGAGACTTGTAACTACTTTCCTCCGTGATTCCCCGTTTATAATATATATGAATATATAGTTTACAGTCTCTAGCATGAAAATCATAAAGCATTGCTGTCCATAAATGTCCTCCGCGCTTTCTATATGACTTCTGGGCCATCGTAGGGCATTCGTAGACTGTATCTACAAACAGGTTGAATTACACTTGCGTGACTTCTGGCTGTCAAATTATGGAACGGCTGCGGGAAAAGCTTAGAAGAAAAACGTTTATTAGTTATGACCGTTTCTCTTGCATCGCGGAACAACAGTGCATTGCTTCTTTTAGTTTATGTTATTGTATTACTAGTTCATTTTGCTAACAAATATTTCGCTCTATTTTAATTTTGTTTAAATTTGAATTCTTCATCAGTTAGTTATACATACTTTTAATGCGAATTTGTAGAAAACAACCATGTATATAATCATGTGTTCAATAGTTATCCTATGAATAGGTATCTGTTGGGATATATATATATATATATATATATATATATATATATATATATATATGTATCTTGCGTGTAAATCATACCATGAAGATGAAGAAACGTTTGATATTATATATGTTATAACTAAAGCAAAGTAACCTGAACGAGTTTAGTTCGAAATTGTTACAGAAATTCGTATTATAGAAACAACAATCTCTCTTTACAATATTGCAAATGCAAATTTCGGGTCCAGTCAGGCTGGTAATACGGCTATAATTAGATTTTCAATGCTTACATTTACAATAACGTATGTATATGTGCATATCTATGCCGGTGCATTAGTTAAAAGTTACGTCAAAGTTTTCTAAACATGCACATTAATGAGTATTTCTTACGCATTTACGATTCTTATTGCAAATATGTCTACTAAATGTTTATTCATGTATATATATATATATATATATATATATATATATATATATATATATATATTAAATGAGTTTAATTATTTAAATCGGTTACAGAGAGAATGTTATTTTCTGTGGTCTTAGATATTTTCTCTCGCTCTCTCTAAGTATTAAACATCTTTAGAAAAATGGACATATGTCAGTGTATAACAAACTGCTAATAATGCAAAATTGAACTTGCAAAACACCACATAGAAAACTTACATCAAGTCATTAAAAAAAAGTAAGAATATATGATAATAATCATTCTAAAAGATGTAATCGAAACCTTCGAAATCATATCGATGTGATACGAGTATAAACTGACTTGAATTGCGAAGGAATGGTAAGTCTCCTATACCTTAAACATATTGATATTTATAGCTGCGGTGGTAGCAACTTTAAGAACACTTTCTCCAATTTTCGGTTGTAATAATCGTCCAACTAAAGAGGCTGTGCTATAGTGGATAAATTAGTGTCAAAATATTTACTATTGAATGTTCTTGTGTCAGTAAGACAGTACATCGCTCGAAGTATCGAAAATATACACCTTTACAAGTTCAAATTAATCCAAGAACTGAAGCCTCTTGATCATTTTATGTGCCGAAACCTCTCCGATTGGGCTTTAATAAAGTTTGAAGAAAATCCTGAATTTCATCTAAAAATTATCTTCAGCGATGAAGCTCATTTTTGCCATAAGCAAAATATGCGTTTTTGGACAGCAACAGACCCACATGTGCTTTAAGAGATTCTATTACAAGCACAAAAAGTGACTGTGTGGAGTGGATTTCATGCCGTAGGTGTGATTAGATCATATTTCTCCGTCCATGAAAATGATCGCCATGTTATCGTCAATGGAGTACATTATCGTGCCATGCTGGAAGATTATTTTTGGTTAAAATAGGATGTACTTGACATCAGTGATATGTGGTTTCAACAAGATGGTGCCACATATCACACAAATGGTCAAACAATTCATCTATTGATGGGGAAGTTCGGTAACCGTATCTTGAAACTGATCCGGTCGAACGGCTACCTTGGTCATGCGATTTAATGCCGTTGGATTTCCATTTATGGGTTACGTAGAGTCGTTGGTTTATGCCGACAAGCCAACAGCGTTAGAGGAGCTCAGGAATATTTGTGAAAGACTGGTGGAAAATTGGCTCCAAAGAATCGATCGCTACAAACGTGTTCGTAGTGGTCATAGTTAAATGTAACATCTGTATTGCAACTGAAATAAATTCTAGGCCAATATCTAGATTATTCTATGTTTTATTTAAATACAAAGTTGCTATATCCTTTTTGAAAAGCCCTTTACATATTGTAACTATATATATATATATATATATATATATATATATATATATATATATATATATATATATATATATATATATATATATATATATATATATATATATTTGTGTTGTTCATTGGGAAACCATTAGGAAAACACTTAATTCTTACTAACGACGTTTCCGGGGATTCTTTCCCTCGTTTGCAGTTATTTATTTAAGTGGCTTTCTTTTTCTTCTTTAACCTGGAAAACGAAAATTTTATATATATTTATTTGATCGATTTTTTAAATATTTTTGTAAATGTATTAATATTTATAAGTACGATTTCTTTTCTCTTGAAAATTGTTGATTTAGAAAAAAACAAACATTTTAAATTAACAGATTATAGGGTATTTTGTTAATTTAAAATGTTTGTGTTTAAATTGTAATATTAAGAAATAATCTCCAACGGACTATTCCAGCATTACCTTCCAAGAGAAATGCGGAAATCTTGTCGGCTCGATACCTATGAGAATCTGAGCAGTTATTACAGTAAAGGGTGATGTAGCATCTTGCTAAGATTTATTGTTCCAACATTTCGCTCTCTGTATATTGTGAAAAAAGACAATAAAGTACCATTGTTTTCGTATTAAGGTCTTTATTATATATAAAAATGCTAAAAATAATCTACTACAAGTAGTAGACATAAACCTAAGAATAAGTAAAACTGATTTAATCATATTTATTTGTCAAATTATAATATTTGGCTTGTCCCAACATGTAGTTTTTTTATTTTTTAGTGAGGAAAATGACTAGCGCACTCAGGGAAGGGATCAAGTTCCTCGTTATGTGGGGCTTGCACCCATTACAAACCTCACTTTGACAAAGTGAAAATTTCATCCCGGAACCGTTATTTGCATTACTTCAGGATGATATCTTATAATTAGCCTTAAATCACCAACGCCGTTGCTTCGGTTTTATTTTTCTTCATTTTCAGCACCCTCTCCACGAACGGCGATCTCCTGCCAGCGATCGTTTCTAGGCAACATTATTTTCACGCTGGCAGGCGTCAAAGGGTTCACTTCTTGCAGTGCGTCTTTACACTCGGTTCGATGTACTTTCTCTGTACTTTCGCACTCAAACAATGTGTGTTGAGCATCGTCTTCTGCAGAGTCTTGATATTGGCAAACACTTTATCTTTTCTGGCCAAGTATATATTGAAGAACCCATGTTCGCTGAGGAACTGTGTAAAGTAGTAATTTACCTTACCGTGATCGCAGTCTATCCAGTCCGTGATCTTAAGGCTCAATCTCCTCGTTCACCATCCTTTCGTTTCAATTCGCCAACGTTCTTATCACTTCAGTCGAGTGACCGCTTTAGCTTCTACCTTCCCTTGATTTTCTCCAACTATTTCTCGAATCTCGTTGACGCTCTTCCTTTCTTGACCTAGTAGATCGATAGGGCAATCACCAGCATCGTTGGTTCAGGAATCGTGTGACACGAGCTTGCGATCCTAAAAGCCCCCCCCCCCCCGCCTATGGACTGAAGTCATCCGCTTCCCAACACGTAGTTCTTTCGGCTTGTAATGAAAATGTTTTGAATTTCTATATAAACAGATATCAGGTTGAACAATCTATACGAACTGATATTACGAAATAATAAACGCTAACTAAAACAGCTTACAACGATATGAATTAAGTATATTTCTTTTACTATTGAAAATTTTAAATTTAGAGAAACACAGACATTTTAAATTAACAAAATTATGCGTTGTTTTGCTAATACAGTAAAACCTGTGTTAACGGCTACCTGACTAAAGCGGCCACCTGACTAAAGCGGCCACCTGAGTTTTCCCCGAATCGACTATAAGGAAATTCCCATACACAAATACCCGTTAATTATGGCCACCTTTGTAAAACGGCCGCGGCCAAATAACCCAAACTTTTACGGCCTATTTTCATAGAAATTTACCTGCCAATGTCGGCCGGACTATTTATGACATGTATATCTCTATTGACGGAAATACCTAATACAAATTGTCGGGGTTTCCCGGGGTTTCCTATTACCTGGTAGTAATTCACCCTTTTCGATTTAAACTTTATTATTCTAAAGGAAACAATTCAGTTTAAAGTTGTCTCCGTATTCGAAAGGTTCTTAATTAAGTATGTCGCAAAAAAGAAAATGTTTGTCGCTAAAAGACAAAATAAATATAATCGCGGAAAGTGTAAAGTATGCGTTAAGTTCGCGAAAGTTGGCCGAAAAATATGGGGTTGGAAAAACACAAATTAACGATATTATGAAAAATAAAGGTGAATTAAAAAAGATGGTCGAGGAAGGTGTTAACATGGAGCTAAAACGAAAATTTCCGAAGTCGGAAGGATTGGCAGTGGATCAAGTCGTCTACAATTGGTTTTGCAAAGCCAGAAATAAAGCAATTCCAATATCTGGGCCGCTATTTAAACAAAAAGCACTGGAGACAGCAAGCAGTTTAAAGATGGAAAATTTCGCAGCATCTAATGGATGGTTGGAAAGTTTCTGTCGGCGACACAGTATAACTTTTAAATCAATTTGTGGTGATTCCGCAGAGGTTAATTTGGACGATATAAAAGACTGGAAAACCAAGTTACCGTTGATTTTAATAAATTATTCTCCTCGAGATGTGTTTAATGCCGACGAAACAGGTCTTTATTACCGCGCTATGCCAAATAAGACATTTGCATTAAAAAGTGAGAATTGTGCAGGGAAGAAGGCAGCAAAACAACGTTTGACTGTTTTACTATGTGAAAATATGGAAGGTGAGAAGGAAGATCCATTAATAATTGGAAAAAGTAAAAATCCTCGCTGTTTTAAGGGTAGTCATGTGGACAAATTACCCTTAGAATGGGTTTCTAACAAAAAGGCATGGATGACGACGGAAATTATGACAAGATGGCTGCATAAATTTGACAATAAAATGAAAAAACAAAATAGAAAAGTGCTTCTTTTCTTGGATAATGCCACTTCACATTCTAAAGTTCCATTAGAAAATGTTAAACTAGTCTTCCTGCCGCTAAACACCACTTCGTATTGTCAGCCCTTGGATTAAGGAATAATTCAGAATTTCAAATTGATTTACCGAAATTTTTTGATTGAAAAGCTTCTAACGTTTATTGACAATGAATGTGATTTTGAAATTTTTGAGAAAAACATAAATTTAGCCAATGCACTTGTATGGATTACAGCTGCTTGGAAAAAGGTATCTCCTGCTACAGTTAAAAAATGTTTTTCCAAGGCCGGATTCTCTGATGTTATCCAGGAGGACACAATGTTTGATGAAGAAGACGAAATACCCCTTGCCCAGCTATATCCTGCAGTTCGTAACGAATTTTTGATGGATTTAGATGAATATGCTTCTATTGATCGTCATGTGCCTACAGAGAGCCCTAACTTCAGTATTCCACAAATTGTTGAAGATTTGTGCAATAATGATGAAGAACATAACTCTGATAATAGTGACCTGGACGAATGTGAAACTCCAAAATCTAGTTTATCTAGTATGAGTGAAGTGTGTGCAAAATTAAGAGACATACAAAATTATTTATTGTGCAATAACAATGGTGACATTTATATGGATGTTTCTAAAATTTTACTTACATGTGAAGCTGCAGTTTTTAAATCGAAGCTAAAAAATGTGAAGCAAACAAATATTGAAACATACTTTAAAAAATCCTAATAAATTGTGTTTTTTCGTATGAATATATTGTAATAATATGTACATATAAATAATTTATTAGATGTCATATTATCTATAATATGTAAATACATTAAAATTTTAGTTTTTCTTACACATATTTGTATTTATATACTATTTACTTTAATTAATAAAATAAAGAAAGTAAATTCTAAAATTAATTATGTATTTTATTTGTGAAACGAAAAACCTGTCAATTACGGACACCTTTATATAACGGCCAATATATTTTGCTTTTTGGGTGGCCGTTATTGACAGGTTTTACTGTATAATTTATTCGTGTTTTTGTAAATTCATAATTTTGAACACGAAAGGAAATTACGTATTTGTAAATATTAATGTATTTAAAAAAATACAAAGAATATCCAAAACATCGTTAACACGAAAGTAATATTTTATCGGTCCCTAATTTGTCGAAAACCCAAACACAAAAGATTAAGATTTGTGGTTAAGTTGCAATGAAAGAACTTACATATTAAAAAAGTAAGAAAAAACGGTTATAATAAAGGAATATCGTGTTTTAATTATATAGATTGTATAATAAATTATAAGCACGTAAAGACAACTTAACAATTGTTATTTAAGAACAGTATTGTTACAACAGTAATTTATATTTTCCCCTCTTTATTATGATTTTGTGCAGTGTATTAAAGCTTAAAATTAATAAAAAAGGAAACGAATTCGTATTTCGGGAAAAGTAAAATAATTGAATGAATTGTAGATTTCGAAAACCACAGGTATTTTTCAATTGTGTTTGTAGAGGCTTCGTAATAAAATATTTTCACATGAAATTATATTTACATTCACCACGTTTGTTGAGAAGTAAAAAAATCAGGCTAGAGGGTAAAAGCTCTTTTAACGTTGAAAATGTCGATATCTGTCCGGGAAAACATGATGTTTTTACATTCGCGCGGAGCTTTTTTAAATAGAAATTTAATACGTAATTATAATTAACTTGATTAAAAATTCTAAAATATTTTATATTGTTACGATTTGAATTATGGGATTAAATTTCTTTTATTTTTTCTGCTACCGTTGTGCCATTACAATTTAGTAGTAAGTAATATCAAGAAGATATGAGGATATACTTAAGAATAAATGAGTACTCAAGTCGCATTGTTTAATTAAAAATTAGAAAAACAATATTTTTCCTACGTGTTAATGAAAATGTAAAAATATTTTCACTACTGAGTTTTCAACAAAACAAAATATTTTGAATTTAGACTTTGTCGTAGAGAGAGTTAGATAAATTTTGATATCAAAATCATTTTCAGAACCTTCAAAAATATCGGCACATGAACACCAGTTTTTGGCAGCCCTATTGAAAAAATGAGCTTTTCATCAAAATAAAGTTTTGATTTTAACCTAAAACAGAAGCATCAATCTACCAGAATACGAACTTGTACACAACAAAATCATAG
The DNA here is from genome assembly GCA_031893035.1 of Dermolepida albohirtum. Taxonomy (NCBI): domain Eukaryota; kingdom Metazoa; phylum Arthropoda; class Insecta; order Coleoptera; family Scarabaeidae; genus Dermolepida; species Dermolepida albohirtum. The sequence goes on from JAVIWB010003404.1 coordinate 314,394, forward strand.
ACAGTTTAGAAATAATCGATTTACACGTTGCAAAGCTCATATTTTAACATGCTTTTTAAATTTAATTTTTTTCAAAATTAATAATTTTTATAACTCTCGCTCGATTTTCTGAGTCAGTACCTGTGTTAATAAATAAAAATAATTGTTTCTCTTTGTTGATAGTGTTTATTTACAAGTTAAAATTCTCTTTTTTCGTTAAGGCGCGATGAAAATATCGGTGAAGTGGCCGCCGCTAGAATTGATACACTTTCGGGTTGGTTTTACTTCATTTTTCATGTTGGGTCTAAAAACTTCTGGCGATAAATTCTACTTATCTTCTAATGTTATCCTTTGCCACCAAAGTTGGTGAACTATTCGTATATATTCATGACTGCTAGAACTACATGTCCAAAAACCCAATTCGTTCACTGGAAGAAGCAGAAAGTCGTCGATCAAAGTTCTGTAGCGCACATTTCTCACAGTAACAAAGTTATCGACGCCGCCCGCGAACAAATACGGAACAATCGCCTTCCCTCAACAAACGCCTCGTCGAAAAGTGAGAGGATGTAATGGCTTTTCGTGCATTACTTGCGAATTTTAAATGCTTCAGAAGCGATAAATTTGCTTGCTCATGTATAGGAGGGAACGCAATAAAAATCATACTCATCGCAGTCGAGGTTTAGCAGGGCTTGGATATAATTTACATGCTGTAGGTAGTCTACAGGCAGCTGACCACTATTTGAATTTTGTACAGAAACATCTTCAAGTCTTGCAGCAAAATTCCCTAAAGACCGTGTATGAATGATCAATTGTGTAACTCGTCGTCTGATTGATATTTGAGAGTCTTCTTGGATATTTACAGCCACAGAAGCTATATTATTGGCCGAATGGCAGCTTTAGGGCGACCACATCTGCTACTGTCCCGTCTCCTAAAACTATAAAATTAATTGCAAAAACAGTAAAGACTATAGCTTCTGTTTACTTCGTAAGATATCATGTGAAATATTTTGCACCATCTAATATATAATAATTTTTCAAATATATCAATTTCAGAAAACCAAGATCTTCATCAAAATAAAAAGTTTTGAATTTAGTCTTCGTAATACACAAAATAATTCAAAAGCTATTTACAAATTCAACGCTGAGATAGCTTATATAATAAGAGCGATCGACTTCGGAAAGTTTACGGTTCGAATAACTGTCGGGGTGATCTTTTCAAAAATCGTTTTTTGCCTTGGAGGTGGTCAGTACCTCTCTAGGTGTCCCTTAATGTTGAGTAAAAGTAATAAATCTACGCTTCTGGAACTTCAATATAATTACTATTAAGCTTGGGTAATTTCTAGTTTTAAAAATAAATTGTTACTTTTATTTCATTGTTATTTAGAAACTTTTGGCTATTAACCTTGTGCCCATATATATATATTATGTTCTTTTATGTAATACGTATTTATTGACAACAAAAGCCGTATACAGTTTAAATAATACGCTCTACAAAATTTAAAAAGTAAGTCTGTACGTAATAGCTCATAAAAAAGGTTCTTTGTCATTCTTCTCATACTTTAGAAACCGACGAAGAGGATATCTAATGGTTTCCTTTACATTAACGGAGGATTTTATAACAAATAAGCTTTATTGAAGTAAATCTCCACTTTCGAACGCCGAACACTACCACCAATAGCGAACGAAAATCCCAAGCTTTACTAACCCAAACCGATTTTTAATTAGGGCGTAGTTCCTAAATTAAATACACAGTATGGGACACATGTTGCCTTAACTAAGTCCTCGGATTACTTAGAGAAGCGACCCAAATTCCTTACGGCAGTCGAACACAGTTTGCGATGTACTATCAAAGTATGATATCCACAGCGTGATTGAAATATCTTAATTATTAGTATTTAAACTGTAGGAGCTTGAACTGAAATTTTAAAATAGTGATTTTAAGTTTGTACTTTGTATAAAGAAAATGCACACGATATAAATAAAGTCACTTTGTTAGTACAATGTTTTATGAACCTAAGATACGCATATAATATTGCAAATAAGAAAAATAGAGCCATTTTTCCAAGTTTTGGAATAGAAAATAATCCGAGGGGGCTAAATCAGTCGAAGAGGGTGCATGAGGTATCAATTCAAGCTTTAATTCATTAATTTTTGCTATTGCAATAACGGATTTGTGAGCTGGTGCATTGTCTTGATGAAACAACACTTTCCTCTTAGCCTGGAATTGAAGTAGAAAAGTTCGATAGTATAGTAACTGTTTTTTTATGAAATATCTTAAAACCTATTAATGAAAAACGTTAATAAAATGAAGAGTCCTTAAACCGAGAATGTGATTTGCTATGATTCTAGATGAAATTCACATTTACTATTTTGCTGGATTTATTGTCGTGTTCAACACACAATAATTATTTCTTCTAGAACTCTTAAACTAGAAGTTTGGATATCGAAGGCGTTTATGTCTATGCTCATTACAAAGAACAATAATGCCCGTCTTCTTCTAATATTTTAGGTACATCTTAATGCCCAAAGAAAATCAGATTGATATGATCTTACAAAAATGGGATGTGTTTAAGAGTATAATAAAAAACATTAGGAATATTGAATTTTTGGAGCCTGTGGTTGATTAACTTAATCACTTAATGTTGATATATAACCCCTTTCCACATTAACTTTCGTAGTTCTCCAGGTGCAACACTGCTTAATTATCTGCTGATGATGACAACTTAGGTGTCGAAATACGTATACAGAATTACGAAAGTTAATGTGGAAAGGGGTTATATATCAACTTTAGTGATTAAATTAGGAATATTGTTTGAAAATTTATTGATTATCAATTTTTTTAAAGAATAAACAAATTAAAAGCTAGTTTTATTAAAACGTATTTTACGTTTGAATTAATTTATATTCAATTCGCTTAGTTATTGTCTTTATTGAGAAATTTATCGATTTTTGTTTTGTTTTACTTGATACAAAATTTTAAAAAAATGGGCTCAATGGAGGGGTTATAAGGCAGACATGGTAATTAAAATTCCTATTATTATATTAATAAAAAGACTTACAATAAATAACATAGTTACAAGTAGCTGAATTCTCAGCGTGTTTCTAAACTTGACTAAAAATCATACAACGCAAACAGTCTAGGTTAAGCTAGTAGAGACAGGTATTATATGGAATGGATTAAAGAGGTGTCTAGCTAAAACGATCGACTTTAATCTAACTAGAATTATATTCCGACTACGCAAAATGGAAAACGTTCATTTCAGAAATGAACCTGTGTGTTCTAACGAAATAAGTTATTTCCTGAAATCCGGTTAGACTTCCTCAGAGTTGAGCAAATGAAATTGTTAGCTTGCGTTGTTTCTGTATGTAACATCGATATATATTTTAGTACATTATATGTAATAAGGTAGAAAATTACAAAAGCGTGTTTGTTAATTAGAATAAGTATAAGGTAAAATTTGTAGAGTGTTCTTTGAAAGTGTTTGAAGATTACCACAAAGAGCTAAAACTAAAGCATCCATCATATTTTTCACGGAATATTTGAAATAAGAACTTGCGAAATTTTATGCAGCAATATAACTGAAACGATAGTCAATATAATTTTTCCGATGCTGGCATATTTTCAATCATACTAATAATACAACGGGGAATTCTTTTAAACAATATTATTATAATATTTTTAATACCCAATAATATATAATCACATTAAGGACAATGTAATCAAATAAACAGAAGACATAATTGTGTGCAAATTGACAAAAAGTAAAATAAAAGACTATATACGAGTAATAATTCCCTTAATAACTAAATAGAATAGTACAGTATATAATTATTTCAACACTTAAATGTAATATCGAAAGCTACTAATATTGGTGCTTAGATTCTCCTCCAATAGCACAGTTGAAACCAATTATAAGCATTGCACCTCAGACATGAAATTATTCATCTAGTTTGAAAGGATATTATGGCAGAATTACTCAATTGTATACACTTTACTGAAAGTCTTTGCAAAAATAATATTACTTATTTTAAATCATAAAAATTTTAGGAATCGTCTTTGCACGTTGTCAACGAAATTTTGTAAATTTCTTATCTGGATATCAAATGATGGCAGCTTACATAATCTTCGTACATACAAAATGAAGATAATATCTTCAAACGATAATTAATGGTCAAAAATTACCCCTAGATCTTTGGTTTCATAACAACAAGTCGGTGTTTCCGTTCCAAATGTATAATTAAACATTAAATTTTAGTTATTTCATTTTAGTTTTCAGGTTGGAAAGGCGTTCTCGATACTTGTGTCAATGTTTTGTCTTCATTTCCATGAGGCTTTACTGAAATGCTGCTGCTGGTGTCGTTGTTGCAGTAGTTAAACTCTGTAGATATTTTAAGGAAGTGAAGACGAAACGTCGATAGCACAAATATCAAAGACGTGATTTCAATCCGAAAGCCAAGATGATGAAGGACGACGACTGCGGAAATCTAGAAGTCAAAATGAAGATGGATAACGATCGAAAGAAATCTACAAACTAGATTAGATTTTTCTTAGTTGCTTAGATGCCTAAAGTTAGACTATTTGCTGTACACCAAACAAATATAGATTCCAGATGAAATCCTAAGATTGCAGCTCTTTTTTCTGGGCTTCAGTTAATACAGCATAAGCATCGCTCTATATCAATGTGAATATTATAGAGCAGTTTCTACAAAATAAAATATAGCTACGTCAATTTTTTTATATCTATATATATATAGCGTTATAGTCTTTGCTTTTATTGTTTGAGTACCATTTAGTATTTTAGACTACTTTACAGTTCCATCAAACTTCATTAAAATCGATGATTTTGCTTTCCATAGTGAACGTAACTCATAGAATTCATCAATTTGTTGTGGACTGGAAGCAAAAATTTAAAACATACAGTATTCGCGTATATATATACAGAGTTTCAGATTGACGCTTCACTACGAAACAACTCCTGAAGAAGATGATTGAGATGTCTCGAAACGTCGAGACATCGATTCTTTCAAGAACTTCTGTCCAACACTCCACGATGTTAGATAGAAATTTTCTAAAGAATCGGAGTCTCGACGTTTCGATGACATCTCGATCATCTTCTTCAGGGGTTGTTTCGTAGTGAAGCGTCAACTTGAAACTCAGTTTCATCGAGACGCCGATTCTTTCGAGAATTTCTGTCCAACATCGCGGAGAGTCTAAGAATCTAATATTACCCATACTTACAACCGCGAGAATCTTCGTTCGAACATATATATATATAGGTAACTTTATTACATAGCTTTAGAAAAAGATGAATTTACAAATTATGAAACAATTTAATGGGACTGCGATTCACGAAAGCCTAAGCAATTTTAGTTATTGTACATTGCTGCTAATATTGTGATATTTCCTATCGAGTACAGTGGAACGTATCAACTATTGTATAAAAGAATTCCAATAAAGAGTATCTGGTTTGATTATTCTCTACAGAAATATGCAGTTTTATGCTTTAGTTGGTGCGCAATAAAAGTTACAATTAAATGAAACACATACACAATTGCAAAATACTAGCCTGGATTAAAAATTTAAAATAGATACTAAAAAAGCAAATTTTAAAATAACGAATTGATTTAAAAAAATTATTATTTTCGCGAAAAGAATTGAAATATGTCTCGCATTAATCTTCATAAGTTTCACAGACGTTTCGTGTATGGAACTTATCAATATTATTAAATTTTCCAGTTAGAGACGATTTTGACACGAACACTTAATGGAAGTGAAAATCTGTATTTCTTTATTAATGTTGGCATGCAATCATTTATATTCATACCCCTTTCAATAATTATTAAAATTTATATATATCCTAACATACACACGCCCACATGTGCACATGTATACATATATATTTTATGATTATGTTCGCTAATGTAAATTATTTCCTTTTTCGTAATATAAATTAACAAATTACTACCAGGGCTGTTCGTGAAGTAGAAACTTTATTATGAAGTTACGCCTTGAAATTAAAACTTTGCATTATATTTCCACAAATAAGTATGGAGTAAATTATTTTCGAACTGACCTAGGAAGCAGTCAAGTAAGTTGCCCTCTAACAATAAACATAGTGCTGTGGTGCTTAAGCTTCACTATCACTTCCTTATAATAAGATTGTTCGAGACTCTCAAAATAGAATCAGTTTTAACCATTGTACGTAGGCCACCCGTAGGTCATAATTCCAATATATATATATATATTCTTGCGTGTAAATATGCCTGATATCCCACTACTACCCCCACTTACTGCAGATATAAGAATTAACCCCGTGAATTGGGTCCATCATTTGTATTTTGGTATTTGAAGTGACCACACGACGCAGTCGTATTATCTTTGCGACTCATTAGCAACCCTAATTATTTTCTGCATTTCTCGAAATTGTTTGTGTTTTGGTGATTGCTGTGCAATGTAATTCCAAAGAGATATGTACTCTATTCTTATTTACTTTTTTAATGATAATGTTCCATAATATTTAAATAATGTGACTGTTACGAACATGAATACTAAATTTAAACTTTTTCATGTATTTTTGTTTTCTGAGACTTTTAACTATTTTACTCCGTAATTTTCCGTTTATAATGTATATAATTATAAAGCTTATAGTCTCTAGTATGAAAGTCATGAAATATTGTGGTCACAAATATTATCCGGGCTTTCTATATGACTTCTACGCCGTTGTAGGGCACCCGTAGACTGTGTCTACCGTCCGGTTAAATTCCAACATTTTTAAATAGCATAACTTTTATTAAATTGTAGGACAAAAATTCTAATGTGAAGCCAGTTCTTCGTTATCTATACCAATCATTAAAAAATGTATTTTCTAACAGTTACGCGATTTCTATTTCTTTAAAATTCTATTTCTTGCAATACGACTAGCACCTCTTTTCCTTTCTACACTTTTTCAATGCAACCACCTATTTTTAACATCGAATAAACATCCAAAATCAATCAACCTACTCTTCTTATTGAGCATCCGCCTCTGAGTAATGTAATTAATTGTATTATCTCACTAGCATTTGAATACGACATAATAACATGTTAAAAACTAATAATGAAAAAATTTTAACAAAGCAAAAATCGGATTTTAAACAGATAATCTTAAGCGTCCAAGTTTTCATTGTCGTAAAAACATACACATTTTAGATAGACTGAACAAAGCCGATGCTCCATGGGCAAAACATACGTATTTCCTATAAAGTTTCCAAAGTAGCTAATGAATTTAATGCACTTTTATTTTTATAACTTCTTCAACAAATAAAACATTCCGGTTGGTTTAATTGATGTTTGAAATTGCATAAAATCGTTTGCAAATGCTCATTATTAAATCTTAACATTTTTCATGAAGATTTGATTCTTCATATCTACCTGTTCTGTATCATATCTTCAGTTTAGATGATTAATTATGAAATGCCATAATATTTTGTCGACCTATTACTTTTGTTAAACTCGCAATGAATGAAGCGAAAATGTCACAATGGCTTTTGTATAAATTCTTCACCTACTTGCTATCTCATTATTTCATATACTGTGCCAAAAATGTTTGCAGATTTATGTATTTTCCAGTTCAGTTAAAATAATTCCATGGCCTATAGCTTTAGAAATTTTTTGTAAGTCGAAAAATAAATTATTTATTTTTGTCGAATTCCTCATAGACAAGTCCAGTTAACTTCTGTGGTGAAGATATTTTCAATTAAAAATTTAGTATGAAATTTCTCCCAAAAATTATATTTTCCGAAATGAGTATTAAATATTGGATTTATGTATGCTTTATTACTAAAAAATGTCACTATCTAAAGACTCACGCTTTTAGTCTGAAAAAATACAGTAAATAAACTAATTATATTTTTTTTTATTTTAAAATTGATGTAATAGCAATTCGTAAAAATGCGAGAATGATTTTTCTGAAAGTACCCCGACTTTAGCAATTTCTTTCGGAAGAGCCAAACTCACTACCATTTTTTTAAATGACGACGCGTGAAGATTTGGTAATAATTTCATATGTGATTTGAAAGTTACAGCAGCGTGAATAATGTGAAAAATCCTAAAATATATAAATTTGCAGTTCGTGGTACAACCAAATATTTAATTTTTAAAGAACTAAATACATCTGAAATTTTGTCTGACTTTCAACAAATTTTAAGTGAGACTACACCTGCAAATGTGTAATATTTCTCCAGATAGCGCGATTTAGACGTGGTATAAACGTCGAAGCCATTACCATTAAAAATACTAATTCCGGAAATGATCATTAAAATCAATGATATTGTTCTGAATGATCGAAGAATTGATCTTCAAGAAGATAGCTTCTACTGCGAATATATGTCGCACTTCATATGTAGAGCTGTGTTAATTTAGCTATCAACGAGATAGATGCTGCGAATTATTATTTGTAATATAAAATGTAAAAAGTGCGAATATCAAGCAATAATGTGAAACAGTTTAACAAGAGTCAAGTTGCCAACATATTTCTATAGATGAGTAAGGTGAAAGGTACAATTTTTTGTGATTAGATCTTGTGAAAGCACTAAATCATTATGTTGCTCTACTAGGCAAGTTTAAGGAATCAATTTTTGTAAAATGACCTGAAATGGATTATACAAAAGCTCTTTTTCATCACGATAATGCGCCTCCTCAGAAAATTCAGAATTGGATCAATTGAAATTTCAGATTTTGTTTCACCCTGTATATTTTGTCAAATCTAACGTAATTAAATGACCATTTCTTTCTCGAATTAGGGCTTTTCTGTCGGGAAAACAATTAGGTTAGATGAAGAACCTATTGAAGTATCAGAGCAGTATTTTGAGAAGGGAAAGACTTACAAAAAAAAGTTGAAGGGAAACAAATGCTCTTACACATTCGTTTGATTTCGAATCTGACTAAAATCGTGCTCATATACTGTTTATTAAAAGTATTAGAATCGTATAAGTAATTTAGAAAATTCTGTTTTCTAATTTGGGTAAGTACTTTATATAAAGTTAATAAAATTAAAGCGGCAATAGCTTCAATTTTTCACATTCAAGGAACATGTTATTTTGCGCCGTATTCATTCTAACTTTGACAAGCTTTAAATTTCTAGGGAATACTATGTAAATGAATTATAAAATCTGTATCAATTAAAACTTGTCTACACACGCTATCAAGTAATGAAATAAATTCCGTATCGCATGGGAAACGTTCGTTCTTTCGTTCATTTGTTAGTGATGTTTGCTCGAAAATTCGGTAAAGTGGAACAATTTACTAACGACACGTTCTGTTAATCTAACTATTGGAATAATTTAGTTTCGTGCTGGAGGACGAGGGAGTTGGGTGTTTATAAAAGACGGTGCTCTTTTATAATAATTACTATGTTATTTGTATGTTTCTTACTTTTTCCGCGCGTTCACAAAAATGTATAACAAGCGTCGGAAATTCTTGGAGAAGTCGATAGTTGATAATTCTCAGCGGGCTGAGAGATGATTACTAATGAGCAGCACCTGCGAAATATGTTAAAGTCAGAAACAAGATTTATGATTGTGATTGTCTTCTAAAATCAAGGAAATCAGAAATTACGTATTACAAAATATAGTCAATGTGTACATAAAACTTCAGAAGTATAATGAGCTAAATATTGATGTACAAAATTTATGTCAAATAGAAACTGATAAAAATTAACTTAATAAGTAATATAATATGTCAGGGTATTTAATTTTGGACACGGTGCTTCAATAAAGATTTTTATCTTTCTTTTGTAAATGAGACATTGATGACTATTAAGGTGGCAATTGAATAATATCATGCCTCCCTTTTTAGTCCAGAACAAAAATGTATTGCACGACAAAGCGAGAACGCGTCTATCTCGCATGTTGATAACTAAGTTACCAGAGCGTAATCAGGCAGATTTGTGTTATTAATTATGTAAATAACACAAATCTGCCTGAAGATCGGTGAATTCCGTGAAATATATGTAGTTGATAGGGTGTTATTAATAATAAAATGATTCCTTTTAACATTCAAAGTGGCAATTATGCATGATAAAATGCATTAAAATTCGATAACTTTATAATAAATTTAATCTGGTTCGAAATTTCTATCCAAACAAAATACAACAAATAAGACGATGTTAGGAATTTATTAGGCAATTCAGTACAACACAATCGCCGTGGTGGTCATTTTAGGGCTTTTTAATTTAATTTTAAATTTTATCTATTTACCATCTTTTGAAATAGAAATAAACCATATTGTATTGTAACTGTATATAAAGACTATTAAAGAACACATACATATGTACATCCTGCTGGTGGTAAAGGTAAATTATCTTTACCACCAAGAAGCGGCTTAGCATGAAAAAAAAATTTCTAACAAAAAGTCGTAAAAATGAAACTGTTCCTCAGTGATCAGAATAGTAAGATCTTTTTAATGAAAACAATCTTTTTCTCAACAAAGAAACTTTGCAATTTTTGATAATATTTATTTCATGGACGGAAATATAGAGATTTATTTATCACACGACCGCGAGAATTGGTTTTTCTGGTATCGTACCATGTGTCTTCAAAGGACTGTTCTGGGAACGTTTTAATGAGATATTCCTCATCCTCTCCTCTTGGCTCTCATTCATCTTAAATCAAGCAAATGAAGTTGCATTTCAGCGCTCCTGCTTTTATATGTTCCGTTGTCGCTATTGCCTGCACCAATCGGCTTTGGGAAGCAGATCATGGAAGGGGTATGTGTGTCACCAGTTGTATGTTGTCAGTCGTTCATTTCACTGTTTTGTTTTGCTTACACACTTGTACAGGTATTAATTAATGGTTTACAACCAGATGGCAGACATTATCCGTCATCCCTCTTACTCAGCTTATCAATATCGCTTCTCTATTTCTCTGGCTTCTCGTATGATTCTTGCGTGTGTGGCATGCTTTAGAAACAACATAGATACTATGTTCACAACAGACAAGACAATAGGAGAGGCGATAGGAAATCATAAGGATAAAATCCTCCTAGAAGAGTAAGGCATGCAGTCTCTGCATGAAGTACCATGCAGAGACTGCAACCGATCGTGTATAGAACAGACGAACAGAAGAGTAAGTATTCGTAGAGAAGAACACCACAATGCAGTACGAACGAAAATAACTATATTATCTTTAGCTCAGCACACAATTATTACAAGTCACAATATCAATTTTAACACGATAAAAACTATAGTAAAGAAAATGAATTTTGTCCATACTTATCTTATGTACATATAGGTTCAAAGACTAACTTGTTTATTAGGAATGTCTTGTATTTTATTTTTATTTCAAAAATTTCTGCAACTCTTAAAATTCCAGAAAAAATGGACGAATTCGTTTTCTATTCATTACTGTAGATTTTAGTATACGTTTATATGTAGTATAGAGTTTATGATATATAATATCTATTTATGTACAATATATACATAAATGGGAATTATGTGCATATAAATCGGAATCGTCGTATACTAGTTTCTATGTAGATCTGAAATCACAACAACATGAACGATATAAAAACGGTTGGCAAAAAATGAAATTAGGCTAATTTTGACTTTCAAAGAATAAGGGTTAACCACAAAAATTACTTTATTTGATGGTAAAATAACCAGATATTTAGTATTCGAATAAGTTCATAAAGAATAATCCTTTATGACATTTAGAATTTCTTTTTAATTTACAAAGTGGATTGTGAGGAAATGTATATAATTAATATAATTAATTTCTTAATTAGGACACACTTTACTAAAATGTAAAGCAATATTTTTATAAGAAAATTTATCATAGTTAATTAAAAAAATTTTTTAATTGACTATGATACTGAAGAAAGTCTCTTCTGATTCATAATTACAGAACAGGTGCGAAATAAAAAATAAATTACCTAAGTCGAAACTCTCTGTATTTATCTCACTCAGTGTCAAGTTTTGCAATTCAGATGCCAGAAAGGGAAAAATTGCCCAGTCTAAATGAAAACATGAACGGAAAATTTGTCTGTCTGTGAGTCGAAATTGGATTCAGTGTGAAGAATCGAACAGTAAATGAGAACTGAATAGAAATCTGTTCTCTAAATAGAATTTTATCCTCCAATAGAGAATTTTCGAACACAGGCTATTATAGATTGAAGAAAGGTGGAAGTTATTAACCGGATGTCGTATTATGTACGAGAACGTGAACTAACTCAGCAGTACTGTAAAATAATACCTGATAAAAATCGTGCCAACTAATTCATCACCCATGACAGAGTGATTAAATTCCAGGTTGCACGATGTTAATTATCTTGTACCGGCTTTAAAAATATCCTATATTACGTATGAATATATACGTGCTGATATCTATGTTAAAGTCGGTCATTGTCGATAAAAATATTGTGCTTTTCCTTTGTTTAAAAACACTGATTTGCTATTCTACAAGCACCATAAAACTGGGGGGTAAAACATAACCGTGAGGCAAATAAGAACAACAGATTGGAAAAAGTATAACGTATTGTCGTTTCTGTCATCTGTAAGGAATATTCTTAAGTAAAGTACTATTGTATTGCCATATGATTAATGTTTTAGGCTGATTATTCTGACTCTATATCTATTTGTGTAAGTGTGCTGCGGAGAATGTAGTTTGCAAATGTCCGAATTTTTGAGATCATGCAACGTATGTGGAATCGAGTTGATCAGCAGTTTTGAGTGTACCAAATTATTGACTATGATGTAGTTAGGTTTGGTAAACTTTTGGCTTCTTCAATTTACTGTTCTACATTATTTGTTTTCCTTGTTTTGCATTCCTTTAAACCATGTAAACAAAACATTGGCAGTTCGAGAATGTCCATGATTCATAAGATGATAGTGTTTTGTATTCGAGTAAATATAGTAATCAGCAATATATGAATTATTCCTTTGTTTAATTTTATTTATTCCTTATGTGTGTATTAAGTCTGCAGACATTAGTGCTTCCGCAGTAGCGTACGGCTCAGATACAATTAATATTAAAAATAATAAATTACTTACTAATTTAGTTTTTTTTTGGTGTTGTTGATGTAGAATAATGCAAAAATTCGTTATGGCATTGTGCTATTAGTCTGCCTTCCAGTGCTGACTCAGTCATACTCCTACGGCGAGGTAAAAATACAACTATACTCAAATGTATTAAACACCTTACGAATTTATGTATATACATATATATATATATATAGTTTATATAGTTTAGTCAAAAGAGAGGTGAGGAAAATAAAACTGCTGTGAAAATTATGTACAATGTGTTATTTAGTAATATAGTACAATTTATCAATATTTTGTCGCTCCGCCCTTGGCCTTAATGACAGCTCGCACTCGTCGAGGCATACTTGTTACTAAATTGTAACAGTCTGCCGGTGGTATTGCAGCCCAAATTTCGCGAATTTTTGTTGATAATTCTGCTTTTGTCAGGCATTTATGTTCCGTGATCTTAGTTTTTAAGATACGCCACAAATTTTCAATGGGCGACAAATCGGGACTTTGTGGCGGCCAATCCAATACCTCCACTGTGTTTTTTGTGTCAGGGCGCATTATCTTGTTGAAAAATGTATTGTGTAATATCCTGGTCGAATAGTTTTAGCACAGACGGTTCTAATACTTCCTCTAACATGGCTAAATAGCGTTGGCTATTCATCCGTCCATCGCACAGGTACACTTCTCCAACACCGTATGCAGACATACAACCCCAAACCATGATACTACCACCTCCGAATTTTACTGTGGGAATGATACATTGTGGTTCATAAGCTTCCCCTTGCCTACGCCGAACGTATAACGTCCCACGTAGTCCCCAAAGCTGCCAGGCAAAAGAAGAAAGTTAGCACTTAGACAGGATTAATTTTGTTTAATGTTACATGTAGACTGAATTGCGTACAACGATAAGAATATTAGTCATGAAGTTGTACTTACATACCTCGATATTCGATTCATCAGACCAAAGAATCTTCGACCACTTCTCGATTGTCCAATTTTCATGTTGTTTGGCCCATAAATACCGCTTCTTTTTATGAGCATCAGTTAAAAGCGGTTTACGTCGCGCTTTACACCCTCGTAAACAAGCACACAGGAGACGCCTTCTCACTGTTAGCGCAGAAACTGTTACGCGATAACGCTGTTTCTGCTTACTGGCGAGCTGTTTTGACGATTTTTCCTATCACTGAGAGTCAGTCTTTTTAAAATTCTGTCTTCTCTAATCGAGGTACAGGGTTTTCTGCCACTTTTTGATCTGTTAACAAACGACCCACTCTCCTGATAGCGACTAATGGTTGTACGGACTGCACATCGCGAACATTTTTTTTTGTAATTGCAGCTATTGATAACTTCTGGGAATGCAGTAGCACTATTTGGGCGCGTTCCCCTACCGACAACTCGCGTGTTTTAGGCATTTTTCTTCAACAAATAACTGACACAACGTGAAAAAATAGGATAATCTAATTGATCTCTACCACAAACTCACAAACGTACGTTGCTCACACACTACTAGAATGACACTAAATTTCTAAAATCCACAATTTTCTCTTTCCACCTATTCTTTTCAATAGGGGATTAACTAGGGTATTCAAAAACGCATTTCTGTAAATACCATTAACTATTTTTACGGTTAATTTCCGTCAGACTTGGATAATACCGAGAATAAGGGTTTTTACCTGGGGTGTCTAATACATCTGAGCATGGTTGTATGTTGGTGTATTTAGAAAAGGAGCGTTCTGCGTCTATTGACGTGATGTTCGCGAATTTAAAAAGGACGTTCGCATCATATTCGCACTCTTAGTTTTCATTTAAACTCTTGTCTATACGCACTCTAGTTTGCAAATCGGAATTCTTGTGTATAACCGCACATAATTCCAATCTAATTTGGAAACAGTATCTAAAAGAATTGAATATTTTTCGGAAATTTGCTGTATTTGATTATGGATTTCGGTGTCTGAAACCAGCCGCTGACTCCTGAAATTGCTTGACCATCTTGCGGATTTAAATTTAAGATACAAGGCTTAATAATGTGTAAAAATTTCTCATAATATAAAAAAGCCTTAAGCCACGTTCTCCATCTCGTCAATACCGTCTGTGGTGGCTGAAAATGTCCGGACAAGCCTGTTTAAACTCAAGAATGCGTCTTGGAGATTTAATAAAAACTTTTTTGGTAGAAACTATAAGTTGGTCTACTTTTGGGTAACTGTTTTTAATAAATGCGGTTACAAGATGACATGTATGAATCGAACTGGTTACTTGAAGCAATTTAATACATTGAACTTCCCAAATGTATATTTTGTAGTTTCTACTATTCTTTCCGCGTTTGTCTTCTGTAATATTCTGTAAACGAAGAGCCAAGGAAATCCGTCAGGCGTATTTTTTGATGTTTTAACTTTGCTTTTATTTGCTCCGTAATCGTGTTTTTCACCAGAGGAAGGTTATACTGTAATTGACCTCTTGTTGGCAATCTCCATTTCGGAACGTATTTCCCCCAAAAGTTTCGAAATTCTTCATTGTCTACAATATTTTGTGGAATGTTGCACACACCTAACATAAAAATAAAGTCATATAGAAATTTATAATATGGTACACCACGTTGCGCATTTAACCGGTGTTGTTTGCTATTAACATGTCTTTTACACACAAAAATACCGTACGGTAAAATGTCGATATTGGAAACAATACATTTAATAATACAGCCCGTGTATTCTAATGTCGAAAATCGGTAAAAAAATTTACTATTACTCGTACAATCTAATCTGGCGTTCATACACATACCATACGCATTTGAATCTCGCTTCGGGTATATCCGACCGCTTTCGAAATATACCATCGTATATTTTAGTACATACAATGAGTGTGCACTCGTTTCGCAAATCAAATGAACATTAATAAAATTCAGAAAATGAAATTCGATTAAAAAATTTAGATCTAAACAAGTAGATCATTATTTTTACACAAAAACATATATTTATATATACGCATTCATAAAATTATATTATCAGAATAGTTATCTTATAAATTATAATAATTTGATATTAAATAAAAATAAAACACAAACAAAATAAAAAGTTTTGCACCTAATCATCACATTATCCTAGGCTTTTAAATTAATAGACTAATCTTAATTGTAACATAAATTTAAATAAAGTTCATCTTTATCTTCATCATTAACTTAAAAAAATCAAAAAGCTGAAACTTTTATTTAAAACGCTAAATCTCGGAATTAAAATTACGTTAACAAAATTAAATATTCTATAGAAAACAGTACCTGAAGGTTCATTCCGCACCTTCCACAATTTTTAGTACATACATTTTTTTAACATTGCCCAAATGGCAAGCGAGGAAATGCAGTTGTTTGCTTTTCCTTATCAGATCGAAAATGTAAACGAACTCGTGTGCTATTTATGCACACTATTGTTCGTTTTTTTATTTAATGAAACATACAAGACCTCTCTTTCTAGTTTGAGATTGCTACAGTTCGATCTGAAAATATAGAGCAACATTTGCAATTTAGATAGTAAACCTTTTCTAGTAATGATTATAGATATTATCAAACTCATAATCCATGCATATGTATACAAAAGAATTGATATAAATATTTCTATTTTGATATAGTTTAGTTTAATTTAGTCAGGTATTGATTATACTGAACTACAACAGCATACATTATAACACATAATTCTAACACAATATTGTTATTAATGTCATAATATTTACTTCATTTCGAGGAAATATTATCATAAGGAAATATCTGAAAGCTTTTCTACGAAGCTAATAACATGTCAATTATATACTAAATTTATAAATAAATTATATGCTTCTATACATATATATGTATATTGGAAATACTTAATTCCATTCCCACGTATCGCAATGAGGATTTCTACTCATTTCTGATAGATTAACGCACAAGTTCGATGTTACTTTCCGTAACCACATATTTTTTGCATCAAGATGTTCGTCGTCATTTATGTCCATACGACCGTCTTTAACTCGTTTATACCACTCATACACACTCGTACGTGATAATCGCCATACACTTATTTTATCAAATTTTATCAAATTAAACGTTCCAGTAAACGATTTACCGAGTTTAATACACAACTTGATATTTGCTCTTTGTTAAAAATTCATTTTTCGGCCAATGCCAAATGCACAGTTACTTTATGCGCATTTCTCTGCTTCTAATGATGCAAATATTATGATATTTTGACATAATATTGATGAAAGATCTACCTTACCGATTCAATGTTTTTGAAATAGATGGCGCCACTAAGAATTACTATTTTAAAAAAGTTCAATTTTCTCTGGACAGATTGTGTATAACTTTTTTAAAATCTTTCGAGAATAATTAAAAGCGATTGGACTTGGAATTGGTTCTTGGAATGAAACGTTTCATTTTTTAGGCAAGATCATTGGCCGCATGACTTTCCAAGTATGAATAAAATTAGCAAACGATGGTTGCCGTCATGCAATAAATAACGTGTGGACGGCGCTCATCGATTACCAAAATAGTGCGAAGTGGAAAAATATGATTCCCTGTTTAACAGAAATACTTGGAACAGTGCCCAGCGAACTTTGTCCAAGGAAATCCGAGGTCTTTATCTTCTAAAAAATGTTGCAATAATCGTTTTCTTGAATTTATATGGTAGTTTGGTAACTTTTAAGGAAAAAAGAAATCGTAATTATCATTGGATATGTATCAATTGGATATGTTTACTGTACAGACTGCGAGATTGTGTTCGTATTATAAATACGCATACACATTCCTAAATTAAGCATTTAAACTTGTTTAAACTTTATGTAGAGAACACCTTTACGAACTAAAAGCTATCAAGGGATCTGTAAGATAGTTTTTTCTTCTTTAATAATTTTTTATTGAAACTTTTTTTTCGTGTTAAGATTACTTTCTGCAATTAATTTTTGTATATGCAGCTCATTTAAACAAATTTGAATATCTCACGTGGTTTCCATTATTGGAATATGTCCTTAAAAGTCCACATTGTTATTAGAATTGATTGGATCATCAGTTTTAGTCTATAGAGACTGCCATTTGTTGCCCGGGGTTGTAAAAATATCTAGATTATATTACATTTCTAGATCCCTTTCGCTACCGCAGAATGGTATCATGGTTGGAACTCAATACCGGTTGCTTTGTTAGAGCTGTACCTGCAAAGGGTTGATTTTCCTCAGCATTAATAGGACTGAAGTCGAAAAAGTCCTTTTGAAATTCGAAGCAATAGCGAGAATTGAACCTATATTGTTAAGTACATATTCTGGTGGTTTGTCTATTAGATTGGCTTAACAATTGAAGCATTAGCGTTTATTAAGAATTTGTTATTAACGACGGTATATTAGTTAAACTGTAGATGACAACATGTTAGGAATTGTAAAAATAGCTACATTCTATTACATTTCTAGAATAGTGTCGCAATCGCGAAATATTGTTAGTTAAGTATCGGACTCACTTCCCGAGTTTTATATCGAACGTATTCATTTTCAGTAATAATATCTCCAGACCGATAAGTATATTCGGATATATTTTTTTCTGATTTATTTACGAAACTGACGTTGCTCGGAACCACCTGGGGTGCGATAGCGTGAAGTGTTTCGTGAAAGTAACATAAGTTGGGTATGCATATTAGAATATACGAAAGCGGTCGAAGAATATTTGTTGCTATTATATCCCGATTTACATAAATATTAAAACGAGAAAGTTTAGTTATTAATTAACTTACAAAATATACTATATTTTCGCTCATTTTGATGATATTTTGACATAAATTAAATTTCGACATTTATAAAGAAGGTGACCTCCAAGACTACTGCAACTGAATTTAATATCTAAACCAATGCACAATCGAAGCTAAAAAGCGATTATACCCCGTTTGAAATATACAACATAAGCCTAAGAAAAATTTGTGATTAGACGATTTTTGGTTTTCAAGTTAGTTTTGACGTATAACCAACCAAATCGTTGGTTTCTATCACGTAGTTTTTCTTTCTATAAAATCTTCAAATTTTTTATTACATAAATTTGTTTTTTTTATGTAAAAATTGCCTTTATTTCAGAAACACTGCTAATATTAGTATTATTATGTAAAATACCGACGGAAAAACAAATATCTCGAGAAAAATATCGGTGTACGATGTAGAATTCCTAAATTGGAAGAAATACCGATATAAATCAGAAGTGGAAACAGTCTGCAATTAGTTTAATGGGTAGCACTTAAATGATAAGTTTGGTTCTTGTTTGGTTAGAATAATTTGTTGCAAAATGTTCCGTCGAAGTTGCAAAAATAAGCCTGATGATTTTAGTAACATTTGCAGTAACTTTATTGTGAAAAAGTGCAAGTGAACATTCACTGACTGTTAAAAATGCATATTTTGTAAACTTCAAATTAAAAACAAACTTCGGACACCGCATGTGTTTAAAAGACTTACGAGAAAGCTCTAAGGAACAAGGAAAGCCCTGCTCTTTGGAATACCGTTGCTATGGAGAAGATCCAACAACCATATATATTTTTGCCGTTGCATCGTCTTCAATTCAAAATGTACGATAGCAGTTTTCACAAGAACAGCTCAATGATGTAACCAGGGATTTAGTACTTTCCAAAGACCTCTTCCGAATACGATATTCTAAATTAAAACATAAATACCTCCTTGCTCCAGAAACTACGTTTTATTGGTATCGCAATTATGAGAATGAATAAAGGTATATTTTAAAGAATTTCGTTGACTTAATTATTTCCCTTGGTGGTTTCGATTATAGATCCGTTAACTGGAGACTTTTCATAAACTCGTCAATAAGAAGCCTTATATAACGGCAACTTTTATGCTTCTGTTCCTGTAGGCCGCTTAACTGAATTGAAAAAGGATTACGATAAACTTAAAGAGTTTCTCATGAAAATAACATTACAAAGATCACAACTGGATACTTAAAATTTTAGGCATACTTTTAAGTTAGCAATCTGGATTCGCACAATGTCCACGTTCTTTTTATGTCAAGGAGGTAGTAGAGCTAGAGATTAACGCTGGGTAAACCAATATTAACCAACAAGAAAGCATTTAACACTTAACAACAAGAATGTCCAACGTGAAAGTTTAACTGATCTTAAAAAAGTGTTATTAGTAAAACCAGACCTTAAATCAGAGACACCAAATTGCTCACGTTTAATTAAAAGAAAATCACATTCGATAAGATATAAAAATGCAGGTCTGTGCGTTTTGGCTTTCGACGGTACAGATTGTGTATGGAATTTGTTTCGTGCGGGTTTTTGCTGTAGTTTTCTAGGTGCGCCACTGTTTAATTATCTGCCGATAATGACAACTTAGTTATCGAAATCGTACTGAGAATACGAAAATGAATGTGGAAAGGGGTTATATATCAACCTTAAGTGATTAAGTTAATCAATTACAGGCTCCACCAAAATTACTTTCACGTCTGTGTAATTGGTCAATGTAAGCATCAACTTCATATGTATATTTGCGAACCTCATTTGTCAAACTTTTAAAAATCTTCGCAAACTATTAGTTTACTTATTTATGAGAGGTATAATCAGAAGTATGAATCTAATTTAGACTGTAAAAGTTTCTTTGAGGTTCCAGACAATAGGGAGAATCAAAACTGCATCGCCAAGTTCATTTTGTCCAGACCTATCTTCGAGACCGCATCGGCTATCGAAACTTTTATTAACAACTTATTATTTACGATACTTCATTATATTTTTCAAAATGGCAGAAGTTAATCGATATTGTCTTATTGTCTCAAATACATTTACTTTATTATTGATTACATAAAGTTAATATAAAATATAATCTTCGTTCTAATTTGGTTGAATAAATAGCAGATTCAAAACTCATAAAAATTAAGAATTAAATCGGATGCAATCTAAAATTTAAAGCCAGGATTCTTAACGAAACCATAAACTTCTTAAAATGTCCAAGATAATAGAGCGCACGTATTTCAAAACGATATTTAGCATGTTATATACTTCATTGCCGTGCTTATGTTATACTTATCCTAAGCTTAATCTTAATTTTGATAAGATAGCTGACACGCAACATTCTCAGAAGTATATATTTTACACAAAATTACTGAATATGCTAATTATCGTTATCTGGCATCAAAATAGTGAACAAAATGTGTAAATTAAATTTTATTCCTGAAATATATTTTTAAAATTGCGTAAAACGTTTCGTTACATTAATCACTAAGGTTGATATATAACCCCTTTCCACATTAACTTTTGTAATTTTGTATACGCATTTCGACAACTAAGTTGTTATCATCAGCAGATAATTGCAAAGTGTCGCACCTGGTAAACCACGGCGAAAAGTACCTGTACGAAAACAAACTCCGTACGCGATCTATACCGCTGAGAACCAAGATGCACACTGTGTGTTCGTTTCACAAGATTTTTAAAATTATTTTACTTAAACTAGGATGAACGACATTGAAAAAGGAACACGGACACGACCGATAGGTACCTGCATGTGATTTATTACTGTGTTTCTCTTCTTCGGACATTAAGCAGACCGAAAAGGGTCGTCTGGATTGGTCCATTGTCATTATACACGTTCTTTATCAAATGTAAACAATCCATATTAACACTGTGGTTATTTTCTAAAACGTGCCTTGCTATACTTGATTTTTCTGGTCGGTTGAATTTTATGTGCGCAAGGTGTTCTTTATACCGGGTTTCGATCGATCGTTTAGTTTGGCCGATGTATTGTTTACTGCAATCAAAATATTCAATTCGGTAGATTCCCG
Organism: Dermolepida albohirtum; assembly: GCA_031893035.1. Classification (NCBI taxonomy): domain Eukaryota; kingdom Metazoa; phylum Arthropoda; class Insecta; order Coleoptera; family Scarabaeidae; genus Dermolepida; species Dermolepida albohirtum. The sequence continues at coordinate 336,150 of JAVIWB010003404.1, forward strand.
ACTTTTTATTATCTTCGATTTTGTCTTTTGCATTTCCTAAAAGGGTTTTAATTGAATTACTGGAGCGAAAACAAACTTGAAAACCGCGCCCTTTAAAAATACTATTTAAATTTTTTGTCGTACGATGATAAGGTAAACAAACAAACTGCTTTTCCCGATTGCTCTGTGGTGATAGACATGTGGTATCACGGATTGTTTTTCTTATGTTAGCCTTTCTAATTAATCCATTGATTATTTCCGAATCAAAACCATTGTATCTCGCGATATTCTTGATGAGATTCAATTCTCTTTCGTATCTTACATTTGTAATCATTTATATATCAACCTTAGTGATTAAGTTAATCAACCACAGGCTCCATCAATTTCAGTTTCGTTACATAATTTTGTTTTTTATCTTACATTGAAAATAGCTCACTAATATTTCTCCCATGAGACTTTGTACTGGTTAATTTTCAATAGTGTTCAGTTCAAGGGTGTGATACCTTCGGGAATTGAAATCCCAAACCAACATTGAAGACGGTAATGTGGTGTAATAAAGAGAAACGTTGAAGAAAACGTTTCTTTCCGCGTCGAAATCCAATAGAATATCACTATATTTAGGGCACGAGTGATATATCAGCGAGTATCCGAGAATTTGCTCTGTATTAATAATTTAAAATCAGATTAACGCCCGGTAGAAGCGGTGAACTTTAAAATTAAATAATCAGGGTTGGAATCTGTAGCGTTTCGCCGGGGATTATAGTAAAATATAACTTCTAATTAATTAGATTTTTTATGAGCCGATTTTGCAGGTGCTGTTCTCGATGATGGGATGAGGCAAATAACGACAATAAACGCCCTATATTAATTATAAAAATTAATTAATCGTACTATAATTTTAAAAAACGAAGCCACCTTATGCTCATCTGGAAGTATTAATTATAATCTGTGCAATATTGGGTAATATTTTGTGTCGCGTTTATAAATTCCGGAATAAATTCGTTAAAAATTTAGATCATGAATTTCGAGAGAAATCGTTAAATATAGGCGTTTAAAGCGGTGGATATTTTCGTTCTAACTGTAAATGTTCGATGTACAAAAATTTATATTTAAACTTCTAATTTAGAGAGGCTTTCAATGTTATTTACTATTATAAGATATAAAATAATTAGATCAACCTTTTCTACCCAAAAGTGTAGGATGTAGGATGTAATAATTAACTATCTTGTTCTATATACTACTGTGGGCAAAAAATAGTAAGACTTTGTTCATAATTTTTAAATTGTTAATTTATTCTTCCAAATCTATTTCGTCCCCCTCAAAGTAATTCCCCCTGGCCCCAATACGCTTGTGCCAACGTTTCTTCCAATTCCCGAAACACTTGTTAAAGTCAATTTCAGGAATAGCCTTCAATGCGCGTAGCGATTCACGTTTAATGTCTTCAATTGACTCAAAACGGTTTCCCCGGAGCGGTCATTTGAGTTTGCTGAATAGTCAGAAGTGACATGGAGCTAAATCAGGCGAATACGGTGGTTGCGACTCGATATTGGTTGAAAATTTGGCGAAAAACCCACGAAGAGTTAATGCAGTATGCGACGGTGCATTATCGTGGTGCAAAAACCAAGAGTTGTCGGCCCATAATTCTGGCCTCATTTTACGAATAGCACTGCGCAAACGACGCATAACACTCAAATAGTATTCTTTGTTGACAGTTTGGCTGGTCGCAAGGAATTCGGAGTGCACCACACCTCGATAATCGAAGAAAACTGTCAACATAACCTTGACTTTTGACTTGCTTTGACGTGGTTTTTTGGGCTTCGGCTCACCTTTGATACGATATTCGGCCGATTGATCGTCTGTTTCCGTGTCATAAGCGTAGATCCAAGTCTCATCTCCAGTTATGATGCCTTTCATTTTGTCTAGATAGTCGGAAAGCATTGTTTCACAGACGTCAACGCGAAGCTGTTTTTCGAAAAAATTGAGTGATTTTGGATCAAATCGTGCTTTCACTTTTCTTAGGCCCAAATGATCTTTCAAAATGGTTTTCACTAATCCTTCCGATATTCCAACGATGCCAGTAAGGTCTCTGACTGTTAATCGTCGATTCTCAAGCACCAATTCCTTGATTCTATTGACGCGTTGATCATCAGTTGATGTTGATGGCCCTCCTGGACGTGGTTCGTCATCAACGCGTTTTCGACCCTCTTTGAATAATTTGTACCAATCAAAAACACTTGCTCGCGACAAACAATTATCACCGAAGGCCTTTTGCAACATTCTGAACGTTTGGGCACCAAACATTTGATTCCGTACAAAAATTTAATGGAACTTCTTTGTTGAATCATTTCACTCATTGTAAAAATCGCCGAATGCACTTTTTGTACTTCAGCAAGACAAGCGTATACTAAATACTAATGATTATTTTGATGTGACATTTGGCACAGATGTCACTGACGGTCATACCAACCTAGAAAAAAATATTTCGACGAATGGGTTTTCGCACGAAATTCGAATTAAAAAGTCTTACTATTTTTTGCCCACAGTAGTATTTCCTTTTCGCATACGTATCTCATGTTATTATCTCTCTTTTTTAGTTTTTTTTATATTTCAATTCTACGTCCTTTTTGATCTGCTTCTTGTTGTTTCTTCCTGTCCCTTCGCTTGTTATACACATGTTTGTTCATTACCTTTTCACAAAATAAAATAAAAGTCGTCTTTTAAACAAAACATTTACGTAAACATAAGTATGCAATATGTAACAACACTCAATAGTACAGAAAATGTGGTACTACATTAACATCCTACGTAATACACTTATGTGCGTTAATTCATTATGTAAAATATTCATAATCTCATAGAAAATAAAGGGTTTGGCAAAAAGCATCGTCCGATTTTCTTTTGCTATAGCTTTTGTTCAAAGTGAAAACTAATTTGGTTTTTAACTGATTATGTTTATTCCCACTTATAAATTTTGTTTCAATTAATCATGGAAAAGTATGTCCGACAAATGGACGCCGCCGGCGTTCATGCAAATTTGGGCTTCTTTGATTAGATTTTGCATAACTGTGCGCAGTATTTGTGGTGTCACGTTGTCAATTTCGGCTCGAATGTTGTTCTTTAATTCCTCCAAGGTGCGCGGCTTATTCGCTTACACCGACTTCAAATATTCCCAAGGGAAGAAGTTGTCAAATCGGGAGATCTGGCTGGCCGAGCCAAATCACCGAAACGCGAGACGATACATACACACTCGTACATGATGAACACGCACCGCTATATACATGTTTCATCAATTTAAACGTTTCAGTACACGATTTATCGAATCTAAAACAAAACTTGATATTGCGGCATAATATTGCTGACAGTTCTATCTTACCGCAGCATATTTTTTTTAATAGATGGTGCCTCTAAGAACTACTGAATATACAGACTGTATATTTACATAACTCATATTGCAATATGAAAAATTCGTAAAAATTCGTAAATTGATGTACATAAAAGATTTTTTCGTTTTAAAAATTATTCGAATTCTTTTAAAAAAAGATATGTACCGAGGGTACTGGGCAAGTTTTGCAATACAGCTTTGTTTATTTAATTTTTTAAAAGTTATCAACCAATCTTTAAACCGGTTCTGCCAAGTTCCACTAGGGAGTAAAGCACACTCGTTGTCCCAAGCCCACAGAAAGTCCTCATCACTGGAAAACCGTCTTCTTTTTAGCTTCATTTTCACATGCGGGAACAGTGCAAAGTCGCAGGGTGCAAGATCTGGACTATAAGGAGGCTGCTCGAAAAGTTTCAATCCTGTCACGGTCAAATATTCGGTGCAGGTTTTGGCGCGGTGAGCTGGAGCATTATCGTGATGATAGATGTCCATTCTTGACTTTGACCGCAGGTTCTTCGTAGATCCAATGACTTTAGGCAGGCACTGTTCAGTAAAGCACTTAGCCGTGACTGTCTTCTGTCCAAAACGACACGTTCCACAATTCCACTCGATTTGAAAAATACCGCCATCATTTTCTTCTTTACAGATCGGGATTTTCTACCAACTACGGGTGTGTCCTTATCATCAAAGACCCAAATCTTTGTTTTGAGCTTTGGTCAGCATGTAATAGTACAACCAAATTTTGTCACCTGTCACGATGTTGTTCACATACCGAGATTGTCCTTTATTAAACTTTTTTAAAATCTCCCGGCACCAAGTCACACATCGTCTCATCTGCTCTTCAGTCAGTCGATGCGGCACCCAGAGAGAACAAAGTTTCTTCACATGCAAATGTTCATGCAGAATCGAACGAATTGTTGATGCATTTAGGCCTGAAGTATCCTCTATCTGTTGGTAGGTCACTCGCCTGTCCTGGCCAAGCATTTTTCTCACAGTAGTAACGTTTTCCTCCGTAACTGATGTTCGTGGCCTTCCCGCCCTCTCAGCATCCTCCACAGTTTAATTTCCCCTTTGGAATTCTCTATACCACCTGAATATCGTTGTGCGATATGGACAAACATCACCTAGTGCAAGAGTCATTTCTTCGAAGCACTGGTCTATGTTTAAACCACGCACGAAATTATAACGCAAAACTACCCTTATCTCATTTCGTGACCACGATGTCATCGCAAGCACTTTACACTCTCACTGCTAATGAATAACTGAGTCCCATCGACTACATCAGCTACTATGCACGTATAAACATGTCTCAACATAAAGCAACAAGCAGCTTCCTACGATTCATTGTTGCGTTATATTGCAAAGCTTTCCTAATACCCTTTGTATTTACTTTACGTAAATTGTTTTCGTAGACCAAAAGAGTGCAACGAACTACTCCGTTACCTTAAAGATGTCTGACTTCATAGATAGTATTAGAAATGCATTATACAACTTGAATAAAGAAACTCTTTCAAAAAGTAAGGATGAGAGATAATAAGAGAGAGATGAGAACGTTGACAACATTACTGTCAGCAATACACCAAGAATTTATTCAAATAAAAAGTAATACAAACTAAATACTACTAAAAGCGTTCTTTTGTGTATACTTAGTTTTTAAATTTCCAAATAACTTCAATTGAATTTTTAGTAAAGTTTTAAGTTTTTCGAAAGTTTTAACAATGGCATAAATAAAATTAGAACATCCATGATTTCATTCGTATATAAAAATATGTTCCTTTTCTTGTAAGAACTTTTATGGATGTGAAAATATCATCTAACACATTCCGCTGGTGGAGAATGGAACACTGAAAGATGAATAGAAGAAATAAGATTACGAAGACGAATACATCTAAAAATAAAAATAAAGCAATAAGAGGGATACGTATAGAACAATTAAATGAGAAAAGAAGATGGTATATTTACGATGAGAATGCGGATAGGAAAATATAAGAATGTAATAACAAGTGGAGACATTTTTATTATCAGTTTAGACGTTATTAAAAGTCTACATTTTAAACATATATTTAAACGCTAATATAAGAAGTTAGGTTACGATTTATTTAGAATAAAAAATGTCCATAAAAGAATTAATGGTCTCAACATCGATAATTTTAATATTATAATTGCTACATAGATGACAGCATAAAAATTAAATGACATATCGAAAACGTTGTAAATTAGTTGAAATTTTAATATAAGATGTAATATTTTTAAAAGATTTCTTAATGTAAACGTAAGTATTATAAAAATAAATATAAATAAAGTTGAATGCTTCCTCATTTCACTGTTAAAAAGAGTGAGGGCGCTAGGCTGATCTGCATCGTTCGGTTTTGACAGGAACCAGGCCAAATATTTTGAATAAAAAGGCAGGTTCTAATGAAAAGAAGTAAACGATCGGAAAGTTTAAAATCGAACGGATGTATACTACCAATATTACTTACGAATCACGATTAGTTTCAAATTATTATTAAATACATTATACATTGATATCATGGCGGTACAAATATTTAAAATCACGAATTTGAAGCGTTTGTACAGGGTGTGTATGTATATATATATATATATATATATATATATATATATATATATATATATATATATTAAACTTTAAGACATACGAATATTAAACTTTATACACATATTTACGAACAGCGACACGAACAATATCGCATCGATACTCAAATTCCTTCTATACTCGGGCAAGCACCTCCATAGTCACTGATGTTATGACAGTACGGATCCGGTTCTTCAACATAAATGTTGTCTTTAACGAAACCCCATAAGAAGAAGCCACAGCGTGTCAAATCCGGTGACCGTGGAGCCCAGCTGAGACATGCTAAGTCGCCATCTCCTTGACGACCAAACCAACGGTTCGGTAGAGTTTCATACAGATATTCACGTACTTGGCGATTCCAGTGAGAGGGTGCCCTGTCTTGTTGAAAAATGAAGTTGTCTTCGTGCAGCCTCGGAAACAACCAGTTTTGTAACTTAGCGAGATACTGCTGACCGTTAACCGTGTTTCCATCAAAGAAGATTGGGCCGTAAACAGATGACCGGGATATCGCACAAAACACATTGATTTTAAACGAATCTCGTATATGGTCAATGGCTGCATGTGGGTTCTGTAGACCTCAAATTCGAACATTGTGTTTGTTTACCAGACTACATGGAAAGTCGCTTCATCACTGAACACGATGCGTTGTGCGAAAGTGTTATCATTGTCAATAGCATCATGAATCTCGTTACAAAATACCATACGTTTCCGTTTGTCATCAGGACGCAGAGCTTGTAACAACTGTAACTTGTATGGCTTTATAACCAACCGACGTCTCAAAACACGCCAAATTGTTGTTGTAGGCAGTTGTAACTACCGACTGGCACGACGAGTTGATTTTGAAGGATTACGTTGGAAAGCAGTTTGAATTCGTGCAACATTTTCTTCAGAAACACGAGGGCGGCCATGACTCTTCCTTTACATACACATCCTCTATCCTGACAAACTGTCAATACCATCTGCGAATGTTCCACCCACTCGGAGGATCAATTTGGTACCTCAACCTGAAACGTCTGATATCTGCTGCAGAGTAGCCATTTTAAACATATGACGGTTACCAAGAAAAACAGGAGACAACTGACATCTAGCGGTTATTAAATAAACTAGACTATGTATTCGTTTCTCCAATAGCCGAGCCGCACATGGCTAATGTACTCATTTTGTACTTTTAAATCAAAATGGGAAAAAAACTATTAAAATTTGTCATTATAATATATTTTATTAATAATAATCATTATATAATAAGTTCCGAATTAGAAAATTATAATCTTTATATCTTAATAATTTTATTTCAATTGAAAAAAAGTTTCTTTAGGTTTCATTGCTGTGTTTAAGCATTTCTTTAATTTTGTGTATAACATTATTGCCATAAAACGATATGCAATATGGTAGTCCATTTCTTTTCATCTTCAACATATAGAGAATTTATTAAATACGGGGGAAGAAGTTGAGGGGGTTATTCGTCTAGCTATTTGAAGATATTTTTTGTCCTCGGATGGCGTTCGGAAAGACTCTTTTTCGAAAATGCAGGGCGATAAAGGTTTTCGAAAACAAAACAATACTTTAAAAGTATTGTAATAGTAATTACACGTAAAAATTTTTAATCTACAAAAAATGCTAAAAATAACCACCACCAGCTATGAATCCTTGCAATAAAAACGTATTCGACAGCGTGAAATCTATTATATATATATATATATATATATATATATATATATATATATATATATATATATATATATATATATATATATATATATATATATATATATAATTTAAAATATTGCTTGCTCAGTTCATTTTATGTATATTGGTGGTAGAAATGTTCCATGGAAACCATAACAACTATTATGAAAATATGGAAATTTTATGCATCTTCAAAAATATGAAACTATTTCTTTCACTTTAATTAACTAAGTTGTAAAACTTTCTGCGATAAGATCTTAGTTGCTAGGAAATTTCATGTACTTACATACATATATTGCACCTAACTATAGTCATACCTACATGCATTTATAAATTTATGACTGCACACGTAACGCCACTTTAGATATTACATTTTCTGGTATTAAAACTTGGGTAGCAATAACGAGTTGAAACGTTAGTCGTTTATAAAGAATTAAGTTTTAATTCGTTTTTTTTATAATTCCAAATTACTGTATGTAAAGTATTGATGTACGAAAATTATTCGCTGCAAGTGAAACTCGACTACGAGTACCTTTTCGGAAAAAGTATTCTACAATATTTTTTTATGGTGACGAGTGAATTTTCAAAATTGCAGTAACTTGAGCGGAGTGTCTAATTGTTGAATTCAAAATCGCGCAAACTGGAACTTTGTAGTGTAATCAATTATTTATTTTTAGAAGACTAAACACATCTGAACTTTTGTCTGATATGCAGAAATTTTAGGGTGACAATACTCCTTTAAAAGCGACAATTTGTCGCTGACTTAATTTACACGTGGCAATGTGAGCATCGAAACTACTGTGCTAATAATATTGGTCATCGAAAATTGTATATATATTTTGTGAAATACTTGAGAAATCATTGTTATAATACTGTTAATGGTTATCATACTGCTAATATAAATGTCTTAAGCTTCTTTGAGGTAGGGCTAGAAAGATGTGTCCACTGTTTAGATTACCATTTAGATTTAAAATTGACTAGTTATATTTGGTACGTAGACTTCCGCGGTCGCGGTGCATATTATCTTCTTCTGGGCTTCCGGGCTTTAACCGCGTCACGTGTTTGCTGCTCTGAAACACTTTCAGAGCAACAAACAGTGGCAGTAGTTGAGTCCTGAGGATGTCCTATACGAGTAGGTACGGAACGTCGACAGATATACTAGTGACGTGGTTCCAGCCCGGAAGCCCAGAAGAAAATAGTATTAACTAGTTGTAGTTGTGAATAAGGGGGAACCCGAGAATCTGATATTACTCAACCTTCGTTCGATTCTCTGATCTGATATTGCATATGTGCATATATATATATATATATATATATATATATATATATTGCATATATATATATATATATATATATATATATATATATGCAATATCAGACAAAAGTGCTTTAACTTTTTAATGAGATGGAAATCTAATTTACTGAACTATTTATTTTATATTTCACCTTATGTGGCCATTGTCGATAATTGTTGTTGAGTAAGGACTGAGTCTGCCTGATGAGTACTAATATAGACGTAACAACCATCACATTCATGTTCTTGTTCAGCAAATACTTCTTCGTACACACACACACACACACACACACACACACACACACACATATATATATATATATATATATATATATAATACATTATTGCAAATATAGTATTTAAAAAAAAGATACTACACAGTAAGTATCGCTTTTCACGGAAAGTATTAGGTGCGCAATTAAGTTCTCGCTGTTTTTTTTTGATGAAAATGCAACTTTATTGTGAAAAAATGTTTACAAATGAATCATTCAAAATATTGCCCATCGTTAGCGACAACTTTTTCCCATCTTCCTGGCAGAGCTCGAATACCGTCACGGTAGAAGTGTTCGTCTTTTGAAGCTATCCACGAATCAAGCCATTTTGAGATGTCTTCATATGAGCGGAACTGCTGATTAGTCAGACCATGTGCTATCGGCGCAATATCTGGGGAATATGGCGGGTGGGGTAGGACCTCCCATTTGAGCATTTCTAAGTAGGTTTTACGGGTTTCGCAACATGAGGCCGTGCGTTGTCATGCTGTAGAATCACTTTTTCGTGCCTCTGCTCGTATTGTGGCTGCTTTTCGCGCAGTGCTCGGCTCAATCGCATCAATTGAGTTCGATATTGTTCCCCAGTGATGGTTTCGTTCGGTTTCAACAGCTCATAATAAATAACACCGCCCTGGTCCCCCTAAATTCAGAGCAAAACCTTCGCAGCGTGAATATTCGGCAGTCCCCATGATTTTGTTCTCTTTGGGTTGCTGTAATGGATCCATTTTTCATCACCCGTAACGATGCGATGAAGAAAACCCTTCCTTTTTTTGCCGCTGGAGCAGTTGTTCACAGGCGAAGAAACGACGCCCAACGTCTCTTGGCTTCAAATCATAAGGAACCCAAGTTCCTTGTTTTTGAATCATTCCCAACGCATGCAATCGCTGGGAAATGGCTTGGCGAGTAACTCCTAATGCTGAAGCAAGCTCTTTCTGCGTTTGGCGGATCCTCATCGAGCAATGCCTCCAATTAAGCGTCTTCGAAGGTTTTTGGTCTTCCTTCACGCGAACGGTCGTTAACATCGAAATCACCGTCTTTGAAGCGACGGAACCAATCACGGCACGTTGTTTCACTTAAAGCAGAATCTCCGTAAACTTTTTGGAGTTCTCGATGCGCTTTAGCCGCCGTTTTCTTCGAATGAAAGAAGAAAAGCAACACTTTCCGCAAATCACGATTATTTGGCACAAAATCAGACATTTTCACACTACCAAAAGTATATGACGCAAAAACAAAATTACTAATGTGTCAAAGCGGTTTGTTTACCATATATCTAAGCTTGGTTCATGGCGTTTTGGTTATGTCACAATCGACCAGCACTTACTACTGGAGTCATTTCTTGAAAAACAGCGAGAACTTAGTTGTGTACCTAATGTATATATACATACATAAAATATTCTATAATAACTGTATTCATTCATATATTAATAATTAAATAGAATTTCGAATTAATTAACTATTCTGATAATACGATTTTTTGAATAACGTATACATAAATATATGTTTTTGTGTTAATGTAATGATATAATTCTTTATATGTAATTTTTTTATTTGAACTTTATTTACTGTATTTTATTAATGTTATATTCGATCTGTTGATATGATTGGCATAAAAGCTTTGCACCAAATCATATTAATTTAGGTTTTTAAATTAGTAAAATAATTTTAACTATAAGTTTAATAAGTTCATCATTATTTGTATAGCATATTTTAAACTAGCGTTAATTTAAAAAAAACAAAAGGTATGTAGTCGAAACTTTTACTTAAAATATTAAATCACGGAATTAAAACTACGGTAACGAAATTAAATATTCTATAGAAAACAGCACGAAAATCAGGGCGAAACTTCGTTCCTCACATTCTCTAATTCTTAGCTAGTTAAGTAAATATGTACATTTCTTTTAATATTGCCTAAACCTTCTTCAAAGAGCCTCTTTAAGTTAGATTTGTTTTTTTAATTTGGTTAACTTGTGTACGTTCAACACCAAACTTTTGAAATAAATTTCTCGTACCGGTACTAAAATTTAATTTTCCACAATAATGTCAATTTTTTCTTTAAAAGACTAACGTTTTCTTTAATCGACATGGTATATGATTGTATGTCACAGTATCATAGTTAAATATAAATTAACTCAAAATATGTACAGTGAAATCTAAAATACAATTTTAGTGTACTTAGAAATCTGTCTGAGGCGCATTTTTTTTCAAAAAAATGTATGATTTACGTACCATCTCGAAAATTTGCTTTTAAAGATTTTTGGATTTGCATTGTTTGTTGTTGTTGACAAAATTTATGACCGTTAATGAGAGGTAAAATTGCAGGCGTTTTTGCAAGAAAATTTAATTGAAATGACGCGACCGCTTTCGAGCGATGCAGCTATTGGGAAGGTCATTAGCATATGTTTCTCTATATCATTAGCTTTAGAATTTGAAAAGTGTCCGTTATTAGAGGTGGCTAGTTGTAAGGTGTGGCTATAAAGAGAGGGTTTATTGTATAATACTTCAAGGAATAAATAAAATTTTCATTAGAAAAGTAAAATGGTAATCCCATAATATTTGGGTTACTACTTCTTAATTAGTAATTTGATGGGAATTATTAACACTCAGTGGATGCGTGAATCAGCCAACATAGACTAAGTACCTCTCCCGTTATCCTTTGGCAGATTGTCGGAATGGGTGTAGTTTAGTGACGGAGGGGCAGTTAATATGGACCGCGATATCGAATGACCGATTGCGTGCACACTTAATAATAAGTCAACGCTCTTGCATTAGATTAGCATTGGCGACATTTCCAGGAAATGTTTTTGCTAATGCTTTTTATTAAAAATACCTCCGAAATTTCTTTTTTTAGTTTTTTTTTCTGGTTGTTGCAATGCATTTAGATGAATTCTAGGGAATATTTTCGCTCAGACGTTTCATTGAAAACATCTGAAATATTGTATTTTTTTATATATTTCTGTTTGAAATAATTGCATTTGTGATTGATAGGAGATTTTAAAATTATTTTCCATCTTTAAGGGCAGTCAAAGTGGACCGCGATCTCGAACAATCGATCGCCTGCTCACCTAATAACAAATCCACCCTCTTACATTAGATTAGCATTGGCGACATTTCCAGGGAATATTTGAATGAATGAATTTTAATATAAATACCTCTGAAATGACTTTTTTTAGTTTTTTTTTCTGTTTATTTTGCAGTGCATTCAGATTCCGGTGTAGTGCCACAGGCGGAGCACCGGATTCTACGGCAATTATTGTCAATTATTTAATTTTCTCTTAATGAAGAGTGCACCCGGATGAATTCTAGGAAATATTTTTGCTCAGGTACTTCATTGGAAATATCTGAAATATTTTTTTATGTATTTATTTTTGAGATAATTGTGTTTGTCATTGATGGGAGATTTTAAAAATTAAATAAAAGTGTCTTTTTCCATCTTTAAGGGCATTCAACGTGGACCGCGATATCGAGAAATCGATCGCGTGCACACCTAATAACAAATTAACGCTCTTGCATTAGATTAGAATTGGCGACATTTCCAGGAAATGTTTTTGGTAATGCAGTTTATTACAAATACTTCTGAAATAACTTCTTTCAAGTTTTTTTTCTGTTTGTTTTGCAGTGCATTCGGATGAATTCTAGGAAATACTTTTGCCCAGGGGCTTCATTGGAAATACCTGAAATATTTTTTTTATATATTTCATTTTGAAATAATTGTGTTTGTGATTAATAAGAGATCTTAAAATTAAGTAAAAATATCTTTTCCATCTTTAAGGACAGTCATTGCGGGCCACGATCTTAACAATCGATCGCGTACACTCCTGATAACAAGTCAATGTTCTTGCATTAGATTAACATTCGCCATATTTCCAGGAAATGGTTTTGTTAATGCATTTTATTAAAAATACCTCTGAAATTCCCTTTTCTAGTTTTTTTTCTTGTTTGTTTTGCAGTACATTTGGATGAATTCTAGGAAATGTTTTCGCTCAGATATTTCAGTGAAAATATCTGAATTACTTTTTTATATATTTCTTTGTAAAATAATTACATTCGTGATTGACAGGCGATTTTAAAATTAAGTAAAAATGCTTTTTCCATCTTTAAGGACAGTCAGTGTGGGCCACGATCTTAACAATCGATCGCGTACACTCCTAATAACAAGTCAATGCTCTTGCATTAGATTAACATTCGCCATATTTCCAGGAAATGGTTTTGTTAATGCATTTTATTAAAAATACCTCTGAAATTCCCTTTTTTAGTTTTTTTTTCTTGTTTGTTTTGCAGTACATTTGGATGAATTCTAGGAAATGTTTTCGCTCAGATATTTCAGTGAAAATATCTGATTTACTTTTTCATATATTTCTTTGTGAAATAATTACATTCGTGATTGACAGGCGATTTTAAAATTAAGTAAAAATGCTTTTTCCATCTTTAAGGACAGTCAGTGTGGGCCACGATCTCGAACAATCGATCGCGTGTACTCCTGATAACAAATCAATGCCCTTGCTTAGATTAACATTCGCCACATTTCCAGGAAATGGTTTTGTTAATGCAGTTTATTAAAAATACCTCTGAAATTTCCTTTTTTGATTTTTTTCCTGTTTGTTTTGCAGTACATTCGGATGAATTCTAGGAAATATTTTCGCTCAGATATTTCAGTGAAAATATCTGAATTACTTTTTTATATATTTCTTTGTGAAATAATTGCATTCGTGATTGATAAGCGATTTTAAAATTAAGTAAAAATGTTTTTTCCAACTTTAAGGGCAGTCAACGTGGACCGCGATCTCGAACAATCGATCGCGTGCACAACTAATATTAAATCAACGCTCTTGCATTAGATTAGCATTGGAGACATTTCCAGGAAATGTTTTTGCTGATGCAGTTTAATATAAATACCTCTGAAATAACTTTTTTAAAGTTTTTTTTCTGTTTGTATTGCAGTGCATTCGGATGAATTCTAGGAAATGTTTTTGCCCAGGCGCTTCCTTGGAAATAAATGAAATATTTTTTTTGTATTTTCTTTTGAAATAATTGTGTTTGTGATTGATAGAAGATCTTAAAGTTAATTAAAAATGTAATTTTCCATGTTTAAGAGAGGTCAGCATGGACCGCGATTTCGAACAATGGATCGTGCGCGCACCTAATAACAAATCAACACTCTTGCATTAGATTAACATTGGCGACATTTCCAGGAAGCGTTTTTGCGGATGCACTTTATTAAAAATACTTCTGAAATTATTTAAAATTTTTGTTTTGTTTTTGTTTTGCAATGGGTTCTAGGAAATGTTTTTTGCCCAGATGTTATGGTCGTTCACAAGAAAATACTGGTTTGGTTCGTGAAAGTGTTGCTGAAGAACCTGAAATGTCCATTAGACGACGTTCACAACAACTTGGACTTAGTGGATCAACAACATGGCGTATTTTATACAAGGATCTAGCTATGAAGGTTCCTGTGTTATTTGAACCATGTTCAAATAACACAGGAACTGAAGCCATTAGATCATTTAAAACGTCGTTCATTTGTCAATTTCATCAATGAACAACCAGCTGATTTTTCTCAAAAAATAATGTTTTCCGAGGAAGCACATTTTGAACTTAGTGTCTATGTTAATAAACAAAATTGCCGTATCTAGGATGAGGAAAATCCACGAATTATTCATGAGAAACCTATGCGTCCTAAACGAGTTACTGTTTGGTTTGCATTATGGTCAGGCGATGTAATTGGATCTTACTTCTTTGAAAATGCTGCTGGTGTCAGTGGTGATCGATACCGTCGAATGATAACCGAATTTCTGTGGCCTGAATTAATGAATATTGATTCAGAGGATATGTGGTTTCAACAGAATGGCGCCCCACCTCACTTTGCACACGAATCAATTGATTTATTGAGACAAAAATTTCCTGGATGTGTTATCTCAAGAAATGGTGATGGTAATTGGCCACCAAGATCATGTGATTGGACACCGTTATGCTATTTTCTTTGGGGTTATGTTAAAAGTCAGGTTTGTAAAAACAATCCACAATCAATTCCTGCTTTGAAAGATGAAATTATTCGTGTCATTGGTGAGATAGAGCCTTAATTATGTCAAATTGTCATTGAAAATTTTTATAAAAGAGTGGACGTCTGTGGAGCTGCAAGAGGAGGCCATTTGGCAGATATTATTTTTCGCATATTAATGTCATAACTGATACTTCAATTACCAATAAAAAGGCTTTGAAAGTGAATATAAATTATGTATTTTATTTATTCTTTAAAAAAACCGCGAAATTTGACACACCCTATATATATATACATATATATAATAGAGATTTTAAAATTTAATAAAAATGTTTCGTCGACCTTAAACACCTATTATTTAAGAAACTTGAAATAATTTAATTATACTTAAAACATTTTGGAAGTTCTGTATTTGTACATTTGTAAACAAGTGGAAATTTGGATTCGTCACTAAAAATCTTTTAGCATAATTCAATCGTTTTGTGTTTTCACATCCTGTTAATTTAACCTCGAAAACAAATGAATGTATGTATATGACTAGTATAAACAAATTGTTGAGAAGTTGTTAAAAAGATAAGATAGTTTTTAATGAAAAAGTTATTTTTAATTTGTCTGTTGCTCTAGTAATTTAGAACTGTGAAAATATAGAACATTCAGCAAACTGTAATTAATATAATTTTTGAAGCATTTGATGCAAATATGTATGTCCTGCATACAAATATTAAGAATAAAAAAAAATAAAATTGTCTATTGCGAGTTTTGATCTTCATAGATGAATTTTTAATTATGTTGCGCAAAACGTTTCAATTTTTTATTATTACAGCTTCTATCTTCGATCTTAAAATACTACCTCTAGATTAATATTTGTATTTAACGTATCGTACATCAGTGCCCATGCTTATGATTTTCAACGTAGTGTTATATATTTTTAATAATTATATTTCTTTTATTTTAATGTATTACATTTAGTCATTCGGTACATTTATTACATTTGGCGTTTTATGTACGTTATTGTAATTTTACTGAAAATGATATATTTGGAAATATTAATAAAAAAGCTCGCATGGTAAAGTAAGCGTAGATATCTAATCTAAATACTTCTACGCTGATAAGGGCTTAGATACATATTTTAACTAAACTGTTTGCAAATAATCCTCACGCATCTACATTGAACAAATAAAAGGCAATCAAGAGGATAAATACATGGTGTAGTTAATCGAGAATATGGAAGTCATTACATATGTTACAAATGCATATTATTTAATAAAAAGTTCGTCTAAGGAATAACAATTTATTAAGATATTAACTGAATATTGATTTTTGTAAAATAAACGGTTAGTAAATAAAGTATATACTTTTACGTTATATATATGCTATTCAAAAAAATGAACGGAAATTTCGTAGAAATGATAATTAATTATAAAAGTTTATTTAACATAATATGTGGGATATATCTTAAGTTTTGTATAGCGCGACATAGAGGGCGCCACTAATTAAGAGTCATTACTAAAAATTAACCTACATCTTTAATTAACCTAAATGAAAAGTTTAATTTAGATACGGGTAGTAGCTACAAAGAAGTGTTAAAGTTGACAAGTTAGTTGAAAAGTGGAATTAAACCGAGAACATTTTCACGGAATAACTTTTTATAATTTTCGAAGACAATTATCTCAACAAGAATGCCTCGCCGACAACAATTTCTCGTTGGTATGGCGAATTCAAACATGGACGGATTAGTCTTATCAAGCATCCAAAAGCAGATTTACCAAAAACGGCAGTCACTCAGGAAAACGTCGATGCTATGCGCAAGATCATCAAGAGGATCGGCATGTGACATATAGCCAGATAGAAGCATTGTTAGGGATTTCATAGACGTCAAGAATTTTGATTAAAGAATTCTGTGTAAAAAAATTAGTTTCCCGTTGGACACCGCATCAGAACAGAAAGCAATAAGGGCGAATTGGTGTCAAAAAACTCTAGATGGCTTCAACGCCGGAAACTGTAAAAACGTTTACAACATTGTCAGTGGCGATGAATCTTGGATTTACTCATATGAGCCAGAAATTAAACGCCAGTCTTTTGTTATGGTGTTCCAGGGTAACAATATTGTGGCGCTTTATTACAACTTACTAACAGGGAATCTTCCACTCTCCCAAACTATTTTTTGAGCTAGTTTAGCATCCTGAAGGTCAAGCGAAAGGATCGTTTGTTTGGTAAGGACGGGGACATTTATTTATTGTCCTATTAAGCACAGGACGAGGCGTTAGCAGACATTTAGATCTAAAAATATCTTTATAAGCAACATGATATTTTAAATTTTAAAATTCTCAAGACTTTTTTCTGAAGTAAAAAAATTCCTTTGACAGGAGTTGATACTCCCCACTGCGTTCATATACGATACGAATTTGGAATGATAAAATATTCCTAAAACGTTAATGTTACGTGATAAAGTTACCTTAGATTGAAACATGTTCCAGCTAAATTATTATAAACAAAGTCAATATGAGGACACAATTTTAATTTTCTAGTAATGTAATACTTAATACTTTGACGAAAGATGATAAAGAATGTTTGCCTCCTTGGCTTTCTATATCTGGAACATATTTGGTTTTATTATGAAAATGAACCAAGCTAGTCGTATCCACATTAATTACCACATGGTTGGTTTTGATCGAACCTTTAATATTTAAGAAAGTAAGTTGTGCTGTTTTCTTTAATGTCGTCCACATATAAGAAATCTAGTCGGCAAAACTGATACAAGATGACAAATCATGAATTTAAATTAGAAACAGGGTCGGACTCACTCGAGAATCCTGAGGTACATCTACACCATCAGTACCAAAAATCGATTGCACGTCCCGTAATCTGTAATTATTTGCTTTCAGTGAGAAAGGTAAGATTGAAACCACACTTTGGAAGGACCGTTTATACCGAATCATTCCATTTCGTATAAAAACATCACGATTAACACAATCGAAAACTTCTGACAGGTCAATGAATACACCAAGGCAGTAAATACTCTTGTCCAAATTTGTATAGACAGCGTTTAAGAATGCAGTTCAGTACATTTATATATAAATATTATAAATAATTTTCATTAAATTTCCCATCGTGGAACTAATTTATATATTTAATTTAATTTTATTTAATTTAATGAAAATTATATTATATATTATAATATAATTTTCATTAAATTTCCCATCGTGAAACTAATTTATATATTTATATATAATTACGACATCATAACCGAACTGCGGGTTTTTAAATAAATATTAGATCTGTTCCATAATACGATTTATGGCGTGTTAAAGGACTCAAAGTTACACTGCCTGGTCGTTTAATTGGTAAAGCAGTCGTCTAGAAAACGGCAGATAGAGGTTCGAGTCCTTCTCCAGCGCAGAAATTTTTAATTAATTTCTGTGTATTTAATTAACGATGGAATAGCAGAAAATAATATAATTTTCATTAAATTTCCCATCGTGAAACTAATTTATATATTTATATATAATTACGACATCATAACCGAACTGCGGGTTTTTAAATAAATATTAGATCTGTTCCATAATACGATTTATGGCGTGTTAAAGGACTCGAAGTTACACTGCCTGGTGGGCTTAATTGGTAAAGCAGTCGTCTAGAAAACGGCAAATAGAGGTTCGAGTCCTTCTCCAGCGCAGAAATTTTTAATTAATTTCTGTGTATTTAATTAACGATGGAGTAGCAGAAAATAATATAATTTTCAATGCGGATTTGTTTATATTTCCACTTGGAGATTAAATTATTTAGCAACTTTTTATATATGATGGTAATTAATTGTTGAATTTCATTTGCTTTTGTTTATAGCTGCATGAATATAGTTATACATATTTGAATGTAGTTAAAGATTAATTGTTTAAAAGCAAGTTTGTCTATGTGTAATAGGATAATATAGTTTAAATGTAGTTCATATTTGTATAGAAAAGTAATATTATAATAAATTTATTATTTCTGTTAATCGTTTAAACATTTTAATTGACTAAAGTAGAACATGTTAGAATTTGTTTCGCTTAATTTCAGACCGTTTTTATTCTAATAAATCAACATAAATAATAACAAATAAATAAAAATATTTTATACATAACTAAAGCTAACAAATCCGTCTTGAAAACCTAAATAAATATATATTATATATTATAGCCCAAAATTATTTTCGAACCATTAGTGGTAGTTCAAATATTTGCTATACAATAGCCGAGATAGTACATCTACATACATATGTATGTATATCTAGGAGAGAAATGGTCCTGCCTGTGAACTCTTTTATCATTCTTTCCGGCAATATCGTTACTTCCCAGTAAATCCCGGTCGTGTCGCATTGAAATGTACACGTCAAATATATTTTTCTTTGCTAGAAGCGTGATCCAATAAAAGGTTTTTGTATTTCAGAAAGTGGTATATTTTAGATATTTTATGCAATATAGTATGAACAATGAAAATCCACGTTACTGTTGGGTATTATTTAAATATAGAAAATGTAAATGGAAGTAGACGTACGCAGGTATATGCTATTGTCTATTAGAACTGGAGTCTAAAGAAGAAAATGGTAAAAATTTAATAAATACATTTATTGATTGTTAATAATAAATGAAGAATATAGAATTTCAGATTAAATGGTTGTTAAAATGTTTTAAATGATGCTTTGACTATAGTCTCCATCCACGGTTTGAATGTTTTTTATAGTTGCTGGATAACATTTTGTGATATCTTAAGTCATGGATTGTTACTGCGTTCCCACAACTTTTTAAAATTTCACAGTAATAATTGATATTGTTATACCTTAGTCAAAATAACATTTCATACATTTTCAATAGAGTACGCATCTAAAAATGACCGTTTTTTTTAAAAGAAAGCTCAGTGCAATGCATAACAGTTTCCGACAGCTATTGAAGGAAGGCCAAGGCTACAGAATCTATTTTTTTAGCTTACTTTATTTAGTAATCTGGTCCAACCGCAGTAAACTTTTTGAGTTAACTTCAATAAATCAATCTATTTAATAATTAATCATTAATCATTTCGCTCAATTCAGAGCTCATTTGGTAGTCTGGTATTGTTCACGAGTTTTATCCACCTGGTGGGTATTATTATCGAAGTAATAATACAAAGTAACGAAAGAACTATATGTCCTTCTTTCGAATATTAGTGAAAGTACTCATGGGTGTGCAGAACTGTCGAAGAAAGGCAGACTACCTGATAAGCTCTGGATTAAGAAAACCGATTGTCGTGGTTATTCCTATGTTTAGAAGTAGTTGTTTTCATTTACATTAAATATAGCAATTACTGTGCATTTTTCGTTGTTGACGTGACAGTAGATGTTCTACTAGAGTATGTATTTCGTGGTCTGGTATTGTTCACGAGTTTTATCCACCTGGTGGGTATTATTATCGAAGTAATAATACAAAGTAACGAAAGAACTATATGTCCTTCTTTCGAATATTAGTGAAAGTACTCATGGGTGTGCAGAACTGTCAAAAAAAGGCAGATTACCTGATGAGCTCTGGATTAAGAAAACCGATTGTCGTGGTTATTCCTATGTTTAGAAGTAGTTGTTTTCATTTACATTAAATATATCAATTACCGTGCATTTTTCGTTGTTGACATGGCAGTAGATGTTCTACTAGAGTATGTATTTGTTAGTCTGGTTTTGTTGACGAGTTTTACCCACCCGATGGGTATTATTATCCAAGTAATAATAGAAAGTAACGAAAGAACTATATGTCCTTATTTCGAATATTAGTGAAAGTACTCATGGGTGGGTAGAACTGACGAAGAAAGGCCGACTATCTGATGAGCACTGCTTTAAGAAAAGCGACTGTCGTAGTCATTCCAATGTTTGGAAGTAATTGTTTTTATTTACATTAAATACAGCAATTACCGTGCACTTTTCGTTATTGACATGGCAGTAGATGTTCTACTAGAGTATGTATTTGGTAGTCTGGTGTTGTGCACGAGTTTTACCTTTGGTAGTCTGGTGTTGTGCACGAGTTTTACCCATCTGGTTGGTATTATTATCGAAGTAATTATAGAAAGTAACGAAAGAACTATATGTCCTTATTTCGAATATTAGTGAAAGTACTCATGGGTGTGCTGAACTGTCGAAGAAAGGCAGACTACCTGATGAACTCTAGTTTAAGAAAAGCGATCGTCGTAGTCATTCTTATGTTTGGAAGTAATTGTTTTCATTTACATTAAATACAGCAATTACCGTGCATTTTTTGTTGTTGACATGGCAGTAGATGTTCTACTAGAGGGCATAACTAACTTCCTCTAGTGCTCGAAAGATAGATATACATGCATAATTCTCCTCATTAGTTTGTGTTATTGTTTCGATAATAGATTGTTAGAATCTCCGAACAAAGCCAGGCTACCTAATGAGCTCTGGACCAAACGAAACGGTACTTGTAGTCATTGCTTTATTCGATGAGTAGTTGTTTTCGCTATTTACATTTAATTACATTACATTTTTCTGTTGTTCAATGTATCTCTTTTGGTGTTACAAATAGCAATAATTACCCGTTAGAATCGCGAATGTTTTTCTAGCTAGCTTCTTGTACTTTTTATTTTATTTGAACTTATATATCAAATTCACCTTTACTATAGTAACTATTAATCACATCCTGTTCTAATAAAACTATAATTACGATAGTTTTAACTTTGTTTTTCACGTTACACATTTTTCATTATGTTCCAGTATCTAAAATACATTAATCATTATGCCAACGCAGACAAATGAATGGAGTGTTGGAAAAATTTTTATATATATTTATCTTAATAAGACTGAACTTTAGACGATAAAAACTTAAAGTACTAAACACATGATATCATTCGGTCTATACTTGATATATCAATTATTAAATTGTTTGTACATTACCTTTAATATTTTTAAGGAATGTGCCAAAATTATGTATATATTGCCCTTTTTTTTAATGTAGAAAATTTCAGAATTTATATTAGGTCAAAAGCCTTTGAGAATATTTTAAAAAGCAAATTCATGGACATAATTCGTGCATTAACTCATATATTCTTCCTTACAGAAGCCATGTACGTGTACATATGCTGGATTTGTTCTTTAATCTCTGATATATACGCCTAGTTCAAAATATTTAATTTTATGACAAAAAATGTAACATAAACCATTGTATGCTTACAGCAGCTGAATATTTTTTTAATACCAAACTAATTTAATAACTTTGCGAACGAGTTAATATCTATTTAAGCTAAAAGGGTTACAAAGGTTTATTAGAGTTGACCAGTAATATGCCAAACACCATGAATCCAAAACTAATTATTTCATTATTAAACTAGAATAAAGCAAATATATTTATATTTCATACAATTTTATACTTACTTCAATTGTTTTCTTATTTTACTAATCCTTTTATTTCATTTAAGGGAATATATAAATAACAATTAATTTCAGAACGAAATATACTTTTAAGAAATTCTTTGTAGCGTAAATATTGATTAAAAATAAAATTATATTCTCTTTCCTAAATTTAAATATAAAACAAAACCAACAAGACTCAATTAAATAAAGAAAACGTTAGACTATATGGCATACATCCAACCTTTTTGTGCACGTAAAGAAACTGCAATATTACTTTTTATAACGGATGGGCCATTTAAAAGTTTAAATTTAAAAATGCAATAAAACAAAAACGGTTTGAAATTTTGCCAAATTTATTTTTTTTGCTGTGAAGTACAATTGTTTCGGTTAGAGATTGAATATTATTTCATTCATATGGCTGCCGCGGCTAGCCTCACAGTACCCCATTCGATCGGACCAATTTTCGAGCACTTTTTCGAGTGTATGGGGTCGTATCTCGGCAATGGCATCACGAATGTTGGCCTTCAAATGCTCAGTTGTCTGGTTTGTCGGCATAACACTTGCCTTTAACGGCACCCCACAGCAAATAGTTCAACGGTGTCAAATCGCAGCTTCTTGGCGGTCACTAGACATCACCATTGCGGTTAATTAAAGGGCCATCAAACGTCTGATGCAATAAATCGATTGTGACATGAGGCGTGTGTCAAGTTGCACCATCCTGTTGAGACCAAACACCCTTCACATCAATACCATGAAGAGCGGGTACCAAAAAATCGGTTATCATGATGCGATAGATGTCTCCATTGACCGTAATGGTTGCGCCGTCCTTATTTTCAAAGAAATATGGGCAAATGATGCCTCCGCTCCACAAGCACCGAACAGTCACTCGTAATGGGTGCATTCGCTTCTGTAAGACCACGTGTGGGTTTTCTGAGTCCCAAATACGGCAATTTTGCTTGTTAACGTACCCATCAAGATGAAAATGAGCTTCGTCCGAAAAGATGATTTTTTTTGGCAAAATCGACATCATCGTGCAGTTTCTCGTTGGCTCATATAGCGAAGTAAAAACGAAGCGGATGGTCATGCGGCTTCAACTCTTGAACCAATTGAACTTTGTAAGGCGTCATACATCGCAAAATTCGACGTAAACTGGTGCGTGAAATGTTCAATTCTTGAGAACGTTGAGGAGTTGATGTTGATGGATTCTCACGCACACTCTCAGCCACAGCTTCAATATTTTCGGGTGTACGCACTGTACGAGCACGCTCACGTCTTGGCGCATCAACAATGAAACCAGTTTCACGAACTTTAGCAATAAACTTGCGTATACCGGGCAGTGTTGGTCCTCCTCTGCGACCAAATTTTGTACGACATTTTCGTGCAATTTCCGACCAATTGTCTTTGTTTTGGAAGTAAATTTCCAATAAATCCCAACGTTGCTCAAGCGTAAATCGATTCATTTCGTTCACTGGAGATAATATACTGAATTTTGTGACAAAATAGAATGACATATGTAAGCATTGCCATATTCGAAATAACCGGTGGTTCAAATTTAAACCGATAGATGGCCCACCCGTTACATAAGGGTATGTACAAATATATCCTTTTAGAATATAAAATATCCTTTAGAAGAAGAAATTAGACGAGACGTTGATTCTTGTTAATTAAGCCCTATCTAAACATCATAGTGAAGTACATATATTAGTATAAATTTTTCATATAGAGAAATAACCCTAAAATTGAAACAAGGATTTTGGCTTAACAAATTTTGCACATTGACAACATGAAATAATTTAATAAGAGAATCTCCGTTACTCGATTTAAGACGGCTATCATCTACTTCTTATATACTTGCGTAATGTGATCATTAATTAACATACACAAATAGGAAAGTATTTTGAAAACATATAAGATAAAAACGATAATAGAAAACATCTGGGTTATCATCCGCCCCCTTCAGGTTCCTTTACTAATCCTCGTATTCTCAAATTAACCAATTGAATTATTCGAAAATTATAACACAACAGAAAGAATAAAATAAGTTAAAAAAATTAAAGCAAATTTTTAAATCAATACAATAATTTAAACAATATCAGTACATAAATGAAGAGCAAGAACTTCGAAACTTCGTTAGAAAACAAAATAATAATGCTCTTTTAATGATATGTTACTAGATTAAAACTGATATCTTCTCTGGATCGTTCATGTTTCCTCTTTTATGCACAGGCGCTTGATTGCTGAACAAATTGGGCGAAAACCACATAAAAAACGCAGCTGTCGTATTTAACGTGACAGCCTGACCAAGATCTCTACGTTCTAACGTTATTTTCCCTATTTGCTCTATTTCATTATTAAAACTTTACAAGTTTATTGACTTTCGTCAAAATATCCACCTTTACACTTAACAACTTCTTTACAAATTTTGGGTAGTTTCAACACAAGTTTTTGACGAGTTTCAACTGTAATATTGTTCCAACCATTTGTAAGGTGTTCCCACAGCTGTTACTGCGATTTTGGACAGTGTTCTCTCACTTTTCTGTGTAGCCCCGACAGCAACTCGACAGGATTCTTATCGGGCGATTGTGCGAGCCGAACCATATTTACAAGAAGTCCTTCTTCTTCTTTTTGTTTTACATTGTCCTTACAAAGTTTAGTACTATGTTTTGGGTCATTATCTTGTTGAAAATAAAAACCTTCTCCTATGAAATTAACTCCAGACAGAATTGCGTGTTCCATTCAAATTTTCAAATATCCTTCGTTTCTTAAAGTTCCATCAATTCTATGCAAATCTCCAACACCGTTAAGAGAAAATGATCCCCAAACAAGGACTGAACCTCCATCGTGTTTAACTGTTGGCACGACACATTCTGGTATCGTCGTTATTTCTAAACACTTGGAACTTGGATTCGTCCGTCCACAGAACCCGCTTCCACATTTCCACATTCCAGTATTGGTGCACCTTGGTCTATCGAAATTGTTTTTTTTTAGTTGCATTGCACCCTTTGTTATGTACCTTTTCACTGTACCCTTATCTGATGATCTTAATTTTTGTGCTATTGTCCGCAGTGACAATTTTTCTTATTATAGCACTACGAATTTCTGCACTTAATTCCTTTCTTTTTGGCATTTTGTATGTTTGTCCACGAATACTCGTATTACAACTTACTCGGAAAGATTCTAGACGAATACTAAATTTTTCTTAGATTGCAAAATTGTGTGTGGTACCACAAATTCCTATAAATTGTTTCTTAGAACCATTATAATCTTGAAATAAGGGAAAAACCCTTTAAAATAAATATTTTCAGGAAAAGTATTAATACTGACTACAGGTCATAAAAGGATTAAAGGAAATTATTATTATTAAATGTAATGGTAATTTTGATGGATATTGTGATTGATTAACTTAATCACTGAAGGTTGATATATAACCCGTTTCCACATTAATTTTCATATACGTATTTCGATAATTAAGCTGTCATCATCGGCAGATAATTGAACAGTGTCGCACCTGGAAAACTACGGCAACGTACACAGTGTGCGTTTTGGCTTTCAACGGTACAGATCGTGTGCGGAATTTGTTTCGTATGGATATTTTGCCGTAATTTTGCAGGTGTAACATCGTTTAATTATCTGCTGATGATGATAACTTACATAGTTGTCGAAATACGTATACAGAATACGAAAATTAATGTGGAAAGTGGTTATATATCAACCTTCAGTGATTAAATTAAATATAATATTTTATACTAACAAATATGATTATATAATTTACATAATGATCCGGATATTATTGGTAAACTTTGTAGAAACGCCCTCACATCTTTTAGTTCAATTGTCCCTAACGAAACCCAGGCATAAAAACAGAGCGATTCTATCCATAGTATGTGATCCCTCATTTATGGCCGGCAGTGTATATATATAGCCTAATTATAATTATTATTTTAAACACAATCTAATATACAAAGAAATACGTTTAACAGTTATACATTTTATACAAACGTGACAGAGAAATTGAAGTGCTATTCTAACGGCGTAGTCCATTCATTATATTGATACATAACGTATTTATTAAGATATTTGAAATGTAGTATAAAAAAATTAATTCTGTATAAGATGTATGCTTTTCAAAAAATGCATATATACAGTCTCTTTAACCGTTATTTTGTCTTCAATGAATTAAGGATTTGAAAAATTTAAGTTGTGTTAAAACTTAATTCCACTAAATAATAAATAATTATTTGAAAAATTAAAATTTTACAATATAACAGTTACAAACGATAACACCGTTTCTTTTATATCATCATTTACTGTTTAATTTTAAATGACAAAAACAATAGGTTTAAGTCTGTATTTAAAGTTTTTGCGTCCCTAATCCTCAGGGCAAATACTTAAATATTATACATATATGGAACGATTTCAATAAAGGATTCCGTAATTAATTTTCCAGTTTGGCATTCGCCTGAAATTTACATTTAACTCAACCCCATTCTCACATACGCACCTAATAGGATACCGCAAAATCTCGGTAACATTGGGTAATTAAAGATACCATCATCTCTTCAATAACGCCTTTGAACCAGAAATTTCCCTTTCAAGTTTATCCCACCACAAACAAACAGCGACTACTTAAATTATACATCTTACATCTTTGTATTGAGTGGTGGCATTAAAATTATTTGAGAAGCGAACCCGGTATATGTGACGGATAGAAGGAGGATGAAGGATAAAACGCCACCCCACAACATTGCCTTCATTAAGTATTCAACGGCGCCCTTACAATACAAAACGACCATCGACAGAATGAACGAGAACTTTCCACGCTCGTTACACATCGAATAGTTGGTACGTGACACAATGTGCTTGCATTAAACTGTTCCCACAAGACACCTTCAGTTTATGTTAAGATGGATTTTAACGGCTAGAATGCAGAATCTGCACCATCGCGGTACATTCTGTAAACACAAATACGTAGTAAATGCAGTGTGCGATCTACGATGTCTTTTTTATATTATGTGACTGCGATGAGTAAAGAGAGCTTTGTAAAATAACATACTTCTACGTTGTTAAATGACGATGTAATAATTACAGAAATCTGCAATTATTTTCGTATTACTTTGTAACGAAACGAAGCTGGTAAATCAATTATTGTCATTTGAAATTGGACATAGATCATTGGTTTGTCGTAGCGACTACAAACAAATTACATGGCTTGTTGATTCTCGATAAAAGGAATATCTGCAAACATTGGAAGTGATGTACATATGTATAATATCATACAGCTTTTATTTTCAAAGCAAGTATACGTAGGAAGAAAAATTTTTTGTTGTTTAGTTTTAATATAAATTCAATTAATTTTGAATACAACTTGCAAATTTTCTTTTTAAGAAATATTGCTAATTTAATAGTAAATTTGATGGAGCCTGGGTTGATTAACTTAGTCACTTAAGATTGATATATAACCTCTTTCCACATTCATTTTCGTATTCTGTATATTTATTTCGACAACTAAGTTGTTATCATCACAATCACCAAAATCATATAATAGGACCAACTTCACTTGTTAGTCGATGCTCTTACTAATATATTTACACCATTGGCACCGTTATTCCTAAAGAACCATCTTTTTAGGAATGTTTCTCTTAGAAAATCAATTAACTCTCCACTATACCGCAAATATTTAAGCTCCTATATTGATTGTTTAGATTTCAATCAAAAGCTTGTTCGAAGTAATATAAATAGGCACGTTTTCTTTTGCTTTACTATGTCTGGTAGTGCAGTTATACAGTATTAATAATAATAATAATAATCTTTATTTGTCCAACAGCGCATTGCCATTTACAGGACAGTAATACATGTAACTTAATTTTAATTTTAATTTATGGTGCTGGGTAAGAGGAAAAAAGAGCAAAAAAAAAGAAAAAATAACACAAACTGAACTAATATCAATTAGTAATGTATAAATGTATATACAAAAACAAATATAATATAAAAATAAGTGCTAAATTAAATAAAATACAGTTCAGAATATTATAAAAAATTTTGAAGCCTGTCAAAACTCCTGCACATAACATGCACAGGTGATTTCAACAATACATTTGTTTTCGCCCTAGGTAATTTAAAAGTTGCACATTATCGTGTACAAAGGGTAGTAGGAAAGTTTTGCAATACAGCTTTGTTTATTTAATTTTTTCAAAGTAATTTCCTCTACACTCAATACATCTCTCCATCGTCCGAAACCAATCTTTAAACCAATTCTGCCCAGTTTCACTAGGGAGTAAAGCACACTCGTTGTACCGAGACCGCAGAAGGTCCTCATCACTGGAAAACCGCCTCCCTTTTAGCTTCATTTTCACATACGGGAACAGTGCAAAGTCGCAGGGAGCAAGATCTGGACTGTAGGGAGGGTGCTCGAGAAGTTTCAATCCTGTCGTTGTCAAATATGCGGTGCAGGCGTGGTGAGCTGGAGCATTATCGTGATGGAGGAACCAGGTGTCCATTCTTGACTTTAGCCGCAGGTTCTTCATAGATCCCATGACTTTAGGCAAGCACTGTTCAGTATACCACTTAGCTGTAACTGTCTTCTGTGTGTCCAAAACGACGCGTTTAACAATTCCACTCGATTTGAGAAATACAGCTGTCATTTTTTTCTTTACAGTTCGGGATTTTCTTACAACTAAGGGTGTGTCCTCATCATCAAAGACGCAAACTTTGTTTTGAGCTTTGATCGGCACATAGTATTAGTACAGCCAAGTCTCGTCACCTTACACGATGTTGTTCACATACCGAGATTGTCCCTTATTAAACTTTTTTAGCAATTCCCGACACCAAGTCACACATATGCTCTTCAGTCAGTCGATACGCCACCCAGAGAGAACAAAATTCCTTCACGTGCAAATCATCATGCTGAATCGAACGAATTGCTGGTGAATTTGGTGACTGAAGTATCCTCTATTTGTTGGTAGATCATTCGCCTGTCTTCGCCAAGAATTTTCCTCACAGTAGTAACATTTTCCTCCGTAACTGACGGTCGTGGCCTTCCCGGCTTCTCAGCATCCTCCCCTTTGGAATTCTTTATACCACCTGAATATCGTTGTGCGATGTGGACAAACATCACTTAATGCAAGAGTCATTTCTTCGAAGCACTGGTCTATGTTTAAACCACGTACGAAATTATAACGCAAAACTGCCCTTATCTCATTTCGTGACCACGATGCCATCGCAAGCATTTTACACTCTCACTGCTAATGAATAACTGACCCCATCGACATGGCATGGCGGCTACTGTGCATGTATGAACATGTATCAACATGCAGCAATAAGCAGCTTCCTACAATTTGACCATGTTTTTAAATCGCGACTATCGCAAAAACGCATACACGAAAATGTTAAAATGCATTCTTGTATTCGTTTCCTTGTTTAAAAAAGTCGAAACTAGTTTGTAGAAATCTATATAAGTGTTATACGTGTATTAACTGGCACTACTTTTCATTATCAATTATATAGAATATCTGTTAACTGTTTTGATCAGTATCGGTTATATTTTACAACTACATTTAGCATTTCTGAATAAATTCTTTTTACTTGATAATAATTTGTTATTGTAGTTGAACATTATAATAAAAACATAATTCTAAACATGTTTTATCACAAATCTAATGTATTATGCAGTGTGACATTAAACTTTTTAGAATTTTATTTTATTTGAAAAAACACTAAATAAGTATATTGCCTTCTCGAAGGGTTTAAATATTTAAGAAACGAGGGAATATTTCGTCTTACTTCGCAGCACTCGTTCTCTAAGTGATAGGCTGTACATTATTAATGTCTGAAAAGTATGAAATAGGTATATAATTTGACATATCTACTCGCCCACATATGAAAAATTGTATTTCAATTAATGTTTCTCTCAAATTTCTCAATGTATTATGTAAATATTGTATCTTACAGGTACTCTTAAATGTAAATGCAAAATTTATCTTAAAATAAAAAGAATTAAAAAGCTAATGATGGAATTACAAATCAGAATATACAATATTACTTAGCAAACCTTTTGTTCACAGAAAATCCGATTATCCTTTATTGAAATCCATAGAAAGTTTAAAAGGACTTTGAATAATTATACCACCTCTTTGAAAAAAGCAATAGTAATTGGACTCGTGATGGAATTAAACGAATGCTTGATTATTCGAAATATTTCTTACTGTAAAATTGTTGGGACTTCATATTCCGAGTAAATATTAATGAGTAAAATTTCACTAACGTAAATTCTTTTATAGTTTTTCATATATTATTAGTGGCTTATCGATTATTCGACAACATATTTGTTTGTCTGTTCATGTCGAATGAATGATATTTCGGTTTTCGTGTTAGAAATAGCCTTTTCTATAATTTCTAATGAACAACATATTTCAGTCCATCATTAAATTAGACTAGAAAAGTCCTACTGCGATACATTTAATTAATATTTTTTAATTATTTGAAAATATTAATCATTTAAGGTTGATGTATAACCCTTTTCCACATTAATTTTCGTATTCTGTATACGTATTTTGACAACTAATTTGTCATCATCAACAGATAATTAAATAGTGTCGCACCTGGAAAACTACAGCAAAAACCCGCACGAAACAAATTCCGTACACTATCTATATCGTCGAAAGCCAAAACACACTGTGAAAGCTGAAACGCACAGTGTGCGTTTCGGCTTTATGATGCCTGTCTGGAGTCTGTTGAATAGAGAAATTATTGTTTATAAGAGTATTGGTGACGTGACTTAATTCCTGGGAGAGAGACTGCTGGTCAGATATGTTGAAAGCTCTTTGGACTAAAGAGTTAATGACGCCCTGTTTTTGGATGGAATGATGATGGGAAAGGACGTTTAGATACCGGTTCACTTTTCCGCAAACCCATACACACTGGGTTTGCGGAAAAGTGAACCATCCAGACGACGATTCACCAAGACGTGTAAGAAGAGAAGAGAACCTTTTGATTCAACCTGCATTGTAAAACTGGAATTATGTTGGGAATTTAGGAAAGCAAGAAAGATATTTAAGGAATCCCGACCATGAGGCCAAATAACGAAGGTATACGTACCCATATCAACATTTCGGCTTTAGATTGCAGAAGTGTAGGATTTGTTGTTCAAATGTCTCCATAAAAATGTCGGCGACAAGTCCCTCCCTCGCAAACTTACACCAGTTTCATCTCTACTGTAAAGCCCTGAAGATGTCCCAGTATTGACGAAGACGCGGTTCCAGCTCGGAAGCCAAGATGAAGAAATCAGTACTCCAGTTTTGATGATTTCCCCAACTAGGACTCTAACTGGATCTTGGACCACCTTGCAGTTCATAATTCTTCTGACCATCTCTAAATTCTATATACCATCGGAAACAAATAGGTCTTACACAAAATTTGACGGTGTGTCTTGGCTCTTTCGTTTCTACATCGCGAATTTTAAAAGCGGGATAAAAATGGCACAATTTAGAGCTCTATTAAACTCAAATGAATGATTTGCGACAATTGTTATTTTGCAAAATAAAGGAAGCTTACTTGGATAATATTTCCGCTCTTTAGCTTTTTGTAGTTAGTAAATAAATTCCTGATCTTTGCTCATAGTTTTAGAGCCTATAAGGTTATTATAATGATTTAGAGTGATTAAGTTGGTATCAATAACAAATCGGTTCAGAAATATTTGAAATGTACCATTAAAGTTGTAGGGCAGTGGGTGTACTCATATATTAAGTAATTGATTTGATAATTTTATTTTAAATAATTGTTAGATTTTGGCACGTATACATAAGGAATGAATAACAAACGGATTGTCACTGGCAAAAATATATTATTCGGATTACAATACAATTTTCTTTTTAATACAATGTAACAAAGGTTAAAAATTATACTATTCATATAATGTGCTAATTAGCTTAAATTCAATATAATTCCAAATAGCGTTTTACCTTAAAGAACAGTTCTTACATTATTCATGACTTTCTATACAAAGAAGCTTTAAGCATGCAACATAATTTATTACCTCAAGAAACACATCTTACAAATTGCAAAGTCAAGTCTGAGTTTGAGTCTGTGTATGTGTGAGTGTATCCAGTACCTGTAAGCGTTTGACAAAGTAAAATTATTAATGCGCCATAACGTGTTGCTTGTACCTATCCACCCTTACTCAACTATAACTATCTTGAATTGCGAGATTTATCCGTGCAGCTTATTCTTGTCACAAATGCGACAAAAGGGTAAAAGCTATAGGAAACGGTTTCAGCATTTAAAATTGGAGCGGGTTTGTTTTAAGATATTACCAGTAGATGCAACTTCAAAGAGAACAGCGCACGTAGACTGGAATGAAATAAACTTTTACTATGTGATATAAAATGGAATATTTAAATGAACTATTCAAAAAGATTTTTGCAGTTTTGTCAGTATATGCGTGTATACTAAAATTATCATGCATTTTATTGATTAACTACAAAGAGGGATCAGTAATCAGTAAATCCAGGTAAGAAATTACACATTTTTTGGCAAACTTTTCAAAATGTTCGAAATATATGTTAGTGTCAATGATTACCTCATTACTTTCTGTTATCATGCATTTTATTGATTAACTACAAAGAGGGATCAGTAATTAGTAAATCCAGATAAGAAATTACACATTTTTGGCAAACTTTTCAAAATGTTCGAAATATATGTTAGTGTCAATGATTACCTCATTACTTTCTGTTTGCCCTTTTAGTTTTACATTTATTTTATCACCAAAAATATCCATACATGAAATAGACGTTTGTATTGTATATCTTATATATACCTTATTATTACTTATTTTTAGTCAAATTTGTTCTACTGGGTTTCTTCCAAAGCTTGCTAAGTGTGGGCCATTATTGTTCTATAATATTTTAATTCCTTGCAAAATTTCATGTGGTTTATTAAGTGCTTGAAGGCCAACAAGTTTAGTTAGTGTTAATAAATTAAGTTGTAAATCTAGCTCTTAGTAAACCATCGCCGAATAGGTAATCAATAGTATCTGGACGACCTTACAAGTCGTTGATAGCGAAATCGAGACCACCCACTGTGGTTCCGCGTTATAGGAGAAGCAGCCATAATTAGTAAATGTTGTGATACGGCAAGGGCCCTAGCACTATGTGTAACACATGGCGAGCCTTTTCCGTATCCATCCCATAATTTGACGTTGTAAAATTTGATGCTGTAAATCACTTTACCGTGTCTTCGGGTCCATTCTGGACGTTTTTCTATCAATGCATGGTTCAAGTTGATAATTTGTTATCGGTAGCGATACCTATTAACTGTTTCACCAGGTTTCAACTGTTCATAATACACCACGCCACAATGGTCCCACCAAATACAGAGCATTCTGTTGCAACCAAAACGATTTGACCTTGGAGTCGACGGGCCGGCATCACCAGGTGATAACCATAATTTTTGCGCCAGGGGTTTTCTAAATAAATCCCTTTTTCATCACCCGTCGCTATTCGATGCCAAAATAACTTCCGATTATACCTTTGAAGCAGCATTTCACAGACGATTTTTCGATTTTTCATTTTCATATCATTAAATTGATGTGGCACCCATTTTCCCATCTTTTGGATGTTTCCCATTGCTTGTAATCGATCGCTAATCGTTTCTTGGGCCATATTTAATGCTTCTGCTAATTGCTTTTGAGTTTGGGTTGGGTCATCATTCAATAACGCCTGCAGTTTCGCTTCTTCAAACTTTTTCGGTCTACCAGAGCCTTCTTTGTCTTGCATATTAAAATCACCACTCACACGACGAAACTCGACATTTTTAAAGAGGTATAAATCTATGACAATGTTACTTTCGCAAATATAACATATATGGCTTTGAAACTTGTTGTCAATAGAATAAAATGACAGGTGTCAAATCATAACATTGGATACTTAAGCCTAGCGACATCTGTTGGATGGTAATGACTTTCCGGTACACCTGGTAAATGTTTCCTTTTCCAATTTTTATTCTTTAAAGCAGTTTTGAAATGATTATTCGTTTATAAACAAAAACTTACGAGCTTCGTTTAGTATTAGAAATATTAAAACCTTAAATTGTAGTTACGCATTTAATAGAGAAATTTAAGACCCAAGATTATCTTCTAATTTTACCATTTGTGTATAGTGATAGGTGAAATGTGATTAGTCAATTCAGGCAATATTTGTAAACAATAAGATGGAGGGCGATGGTTACAATAGAAGAAAGTTAAAAACTCTTAGGCCATTACAATTTGAAATCGCATTATGCATTTCAAAACTTTTGATAGACGACTTTGTTTTTTTTTAATTTCATTATGCAACGAATAATTGGCTTAAAGCGTATTAAAAGTTCGAACTGCTACGCTTCTTTTTTACATTTTCGAAATAAACTATTGAAATAATAGAGGACTTTAAAATAACTTCATTGTTAAAACCTATCTTCTTATCATTTTTGTTACCTATTGTCAATAACCTGTATTTATATAATTTTGTCTCTATCCATGACCGTCTTTCATATCTATATACTATTCCTTTTCGTTCATTTGTTTATATCAGTGTTATTTTAAAGTTTTATGTCTTTGACGAGTATCGTTTATACATAAAAAAATATTGCTCAATTCCGAGAATAATACTAGTGCCATCTCTTGGAAAAACTACATTATATTATAATTCAACTCTTTTTATGATTGATTTGTGATCAATTTCTGGCATTTCAAGTATTTAAATAGAAAATTCGCGACAAATTCGATCAATTGAGGTTTCAGCTGCTTCACTCACCCTATTCACAAGATCTAAGTCCAAGTGTCTTTCACTTATATTTTAAATTCTAAGTTTTCGTTGTCCGTAAGAAGGACAAGTGTTTCAGAAATTTTAAAAAGATTATTTATAGCAAAAATTACAAATTGGTACTTTAGCATGGTCTAAATGCATTGAAGTTTAAGGAGAAAGCAATAAAAAACTTAGTTTTATTCCGTTTGTCCCATTTTAAGTCTAACTTAAATCATCCTCGCACATACATATACTGACCATTCAAGATTGCTGTAACAAAACCAGTAATACAAATCTAGTTCAGAGTGGGACGTTGGCCATACTTCTTATGCACATGCAATGTCACGATTAGATGCTTCCTTTATAATAAAACTAGTTTGGGTTTCAAATCAAGATACGAATATTTTAAATATGAGCTTGCAGATTTAGAATTAAGAGAATGCTAAAAATTGGAAAATATGTACATTTTTATTTTTATATAGGAATTGGAAAGCAAACACGAAAAATACTACAGAATGCTATGTGTATTGTTGACTGCTCAAAGGAAGACTGCAATTTCTAGATTTTGTAATAGCTTGTCGTAAACGACGAAAGCAAAAGCAATATCAACCAAAGGCGATTAATATCTATCGAAATTGATTGGTAGAAATCGCTTTCTTAATAAAATTCAGATATGAAGTTTGTTGTTTAGGTTTGCTACTGCTACTTGAAGGCTGCTCTGTTGGGTTGTAGGTTGTAGGAAGGTATCGTTTGCATACGTTTGGCTTATGTCCTCGAAGACCATTGGTTTGCTCCTCCTGTTGCAGAGCATAAAACGACGATTAGAATGTGAACAATGGGCATATCAATTAGCAAATGGGCATATCAATATTATTTAGTGATGAATCCAGATTTACGTTGCAACCAGATATCCATAATTTACTCAGGAAAGACCAGGGATAAGTATCGAAGAAGTTACTCATCGATTAAACATCGTGAGTAACGATTAATAAAGTTTGTATAGAGAGAATACAGTAGTCAATTCCCATGAGGATAATCTGGTAGAACACGCTTGGAATGCTGTGAGAAGATGCTGCATGAAAATGGTATCAAGAGCGCTTCAGGTATTACGACTTGCGGTTAGAGAGAAATTATTTCCCAAGATATGTTTGACTTGCTAATCCTGTGGATGACGTTTCTTAGTGGTATGGACGGGATTGGCATGTCTAACATATCTTGGAAAATAATTTCTCTCTAACCGCAAGTCGTAATGAAGCGTCCTTGTCAAACGTTTACTACATTACTAATCTCTATTTTTTGTAAAAATTTTTGTAGTAAAGTTTCTGCAAAATTGAATACTTGTGCATTTTTCCTACACTAAAAATACAATATCTTATACCCTCTCAACAAGATCATACTAAAACTTGTTCAAACAAGTTAAAATTTGATAAAATATTCAGATACGAATAAAATGAAATCAAACAGTGATCTCAAATAAATTATTTTTGGAAATTTATTATTATAAAAAAACAAGCCACATCATATTGTTCCAATATACGAGGGTAGTTTGACAACTAGTGAGAATAGAAAAGAAAAACGAATTTTTTAAATACAAAATAATTTTTATTTTTCAATATATTTTCCTAAAAGAGCAATACATTTATTCCAACGGTGCTCCAATGCCCTTATGCTATCTCTAAAATACGATTCCGGAAGGCTTGCAAAATACTCATTTACGAAGATGATAAGCTCGTCGTTAGACGAAAATTTCTTTCCACGTAGTGCCGTTTTCAATTTTGGAAAAAGGTGGATGTCCGAAGGGGCTATATTCGGTGAATAAGGCGCATGCGGTACTAATTGGAAATGCAACTCGTGGATTTTGTACATCGCAACTGTGCTGGTATGCGAGGGAGCGTTGTCTTGGTGAAACAGAATCCTTTTCTTTGCCATTCCTGGCCGTTTAGCACGAATCTCAACATTTAATTTTCGTAGAAGTTCTGCATAATATTGTCCGTTTATTGTGGCACCTTTCTGAAGGTAATTAATGAGCAAAATGCCCTTTGAATTCCAAAAAATTGATGCCATCACCTTGTTTGCCGATAAAGTGGTTTTCGCTTTCTTTGGAGGTGCAGAACCACGTTCTAACCATTGTTACGGCTGTTGTTTAGTTTCAGGTGTACTGTAGTGTATCCAAGTTTCATCGCAAGTAACAAATCGCCAACAAAAATCAACCGAATTCCGCTCATAAAGGTTCAAACACTGATTGAAAATGCGCAAACGAGTGAACTTTTGATCAGTCGTAAGCAATCGCGGCACCCATCTTGCCGAAAGCTTGGAAAGGCCCAATTTTTTCGTTAAAATGTGGTGTACGCGTTCTGTTGAAATGTTTACCATATCTGTTATCTCTCTCACTTTGAGTCGTCGATCTTGCGTAATAATATTATGGATTTTTATAATCATTTCCTTAGAAGTTACGATTTTGGGTGCTCCAGAGCTTATTCTACCACGTTTAAATTCATTTACCCATCTACTTATTGTGGCAGATGATGGAGCAGATTCACCTAATGTTTCCCGTAACTCATCTTTTATTTCGGTAGCTTTCATACCCTTAATTACGAAGTATTTAATCACCGCACGATACTCTGCTTTTTCCATTTTAACAAAACGACGTGTTGCTTCTTTTTCAATCAGCTGTCAAAAATGAACTGATCAACCGATTTATCTAAATATCGGAATCTAAACATATCAATAGACAACCTAAATTACAGTACATTTGTTTTACTAATTAGAGCGCCACCTATGTGTCATTCTCACTACTTGTCAAGCTATCCTCGTATAATACATATTTTCAAAAAATGAAATACAAGCACATATTTAGTAATCCTATATCTTCTTCCAGTCCGCTTATCTTATTTTCGTCCTGATACCAAGATAAGTTGGGTATAACGAAATTATGAAAAGATAGATTACCTGCGCCTTGCTACATGTTTGAATGAAAATAGTAGATGGAAAATGTAAAATTGTAGTAACGAGATACTGACATAAGAATGCTTCATCATTATTAATTCCCCCAAAGAAACTTCCAAAAGTTTTTAATAAAAATATAGACAGTAATCGGCTTAGCGTGGCCGTAGTCTAAACGTCAATAAATTCGTTATGTAGTGAATATGATTGGAGAGCCGAAAATAATTAAGAGAAACACATTAATCTCCTCTTATTGTGTTCTGTGCGAGTTATAAAGCAAAAACTTTTCCTGCTGTATTTTTTCAAGCTTGTGTTTTATCAATATTAATCAAGTATCCGAAACTGTTAGCAACACAAACGCGGAAAACTTTTTATGTAGATCTAAATTCTTCTCCTAAATGTCATACGTAGTTTGTGAGTGAATTTGTCAAGACTTATGATATAATACATATGAGAATCCAAAGTTTTTAATTAATTATTTATTAAAATGGCATTGTCTTCTTAATATCTATTTACTTGTGGAAAACATGTAGGTATAAAAAGGAAATATGTATGTTTATTATGTTGATATATGTAGGTGTAATAGTATATGTGCATCCATTTGCTAAGGAAGCTAAGTACTTAAGAGTACTATTTGAATAAAAGCCTATTTGGAATTCTCATATTTTAAAGATCACCGATAAAGCAAACATTGTCCTACCAATTGTGGGGAAAACTAGAGTCTCTCAAGATGCCCCTAGGACTATAGACAAAGGCTATAAACAAAATTTAAGTAAAAACCTGCTAATAAGTTACTAATTGAAATTAGTGTTGTGAAACTATCTGCATAAATTAGTTAATTTTGCATTAAGAAGGTTTTAAAGCTAGAGTAGCTAGGAAGAAGCCTCTAACTAATAAGAGGAGCAAACTAAAGAGTTTATAGTTTGCTAGAAAATACGCTAACGTTTTCGCAGATTTTTGGAATTATGTATTTTTGTCAATGGGCACCATTTAATTTGAAGAAAATGAGGTGAAGTACTATAAGAAGAAAATCTAAGGGCAACTGTGTAATACGGCGGAGAATCCGTAGTGATATGGTGCTGTATGTCAAAGAACGGGATTGAAAATGTAGCAATAATTGCTGGATTAATAGATAAATATGTTTATCTACATTTTAAAGGCAAATATTAGCCAAAGTGCGGAGAAACTAGGAGTCGATGGTGATTATTTCTTCTCTCAGGATAATGACCCAAAGCATTCGAATCACACAAGAATGGTTATTGTGTAATGTGCCAATACACCATTCCAATCGCTTGATATTAATGTTATAGAAAACCTGTGGCTGCAATTGGAACTTCAAATTAGAAGGCACGACAGTAAATAAAAATGTTTTGGGAAAGTGTACTGAAACAAGAATAGAGTAAGATGAAGCGAAGCTATATTCAAACATTAGTTGAATCGTAGGGTAATTATAGAATCTCGAGGTCTGTCTAAAAAGTACCAAAATGGTAAAATAGTGTTACCTAATTTAGTACTTTAGTATGAAAATTATATTATTTTCTGCTATTCCATCGTTAATTAAATACACAGAAATTAATTAAAAATTTTTGCGCTGGAGAAGGATTCGAACCTCTATCTGCCGTTTTCTAGACTACTGCTTTACTAATTAAGCCACCAGGCAGTGTAACTTCGAGTCCTTTTAACACGCAACAAATACTTTAGTATCTTTAATAAATGTGTTGTATTATTAGCGTTAGATTTTAGAGTAACGTTTTAAACTATATTTTCACATGTTCTTTTTCCAAATGCTTGTCATATATTAATGAATACTAGATTTCTGCTAAGTGTAAATAGACAAAACCAGAATAGTTTTCGTAAACGTTTACTGATGGCAGTGTGTGATGTGTCGTTAAGGTCAATGAAATCTAGCTTTGCCATGTTCAAAGAAGCCAAGACATTTCAATCGGCGGATAAGGTGATGACTATGATTTTTTAGCGATACAAGGAGGATAATTTTCGTAGATTATCTGACAAAGATACTAATCGTTAAAGGATCTTATAATATAGCTCCATTATTTCGGAAAAACGATATGGAATGACCAGAAAAAGACTTCCTTTTACTACGATAGCGTGTCTTCTAACACCAGTTAAATTATTTGTGACAAATTCGACCAATTGAGGTTTCAGTTATTTCGCTCACCCTATTCAAGAGACCTAGACCCAAGTGACTTTCACTTATATTCTAAATACCAAGTTTTCGTTGCGCGTCAAAAGGAAAATTATTTTAGTAATTTTAAAAAGGTTTTCTATAAAGAAAATTACAAATTGGCATTTCAGCATGGTCCAAAGGGGTTGAAGTTTAGGGACAAAATAATAGTAAACTTAGTCTTACTAGGTTTGTTCGATTTGCCTGTCAAATCATTCTCGCAATATTGACCATTTAAGATTGCTATAACACCACTAATAATATAAATCTTGTTCACACTGGAACGTCAGCCATATTTCTTACACAAATGCAATGTGTTCAATTAGATGTTTTATAAAAAAATTAGTTT
Organism: Dermolepida albohirtum; assembly: GCA_031893035.1. Classification (NCBI taxonomy): domain Eukaryota; kingdom Metazoa; phylum Arthropoda; class Insecta; order Coleoptera; family Scarabaeidae; genus Dermolepida; species Dermolepida albohirtum. The sequence continues at coordinate 376,958 of JAVIWB010003404.1, forward strand.
GTTTATTTGAAGTCAAGATACGAATAATTTAAATATGATTTTGAAGATTTAAAATTCAGAAAATACTAAAAATTGGAAAAACAAAATAATGTGTATGTATACTTCTATTTTTATTTGGTCATGGAAAAGTGAACACAGAAAATACTGCACAACGCAATATATATTGATGACTACTCAAGACAACAGCGTAATGTCTAGATTTTGGAACAGTTTGTTGAAAACAAGGAAAACAAAAGCAGTATCAACCAACATCAACGATGAAAAGAGACGATTAACATCTATCGAAATTGGTACGTAGAAATCACGTTCTTAATAAAATCCAGATACAAGGTTAGTTTGCCACTGCTACAGAAAGGCTGCTATGCCCGTAAACAAGGGATAAATGCTGGAGAAGTACTCGTTGAGCAAACATCGTGAATAAGAATTAATTAAAGTTTGTATAAAGAGAATAAAGTAGCTAAAGCTTTATAAAACGCAACAGGTACAACACAAAGTGACAAAAATTAATAATTGTTTTTCTGTCTTATAATATTATTTAAATTAAAATATGTTGATGTCAAAAACAGTAGAGAAAAACGATTCCAGATAAATTATAATGTCTTTGTCAATGTTCCCTACTTATTAACGCCTTTGTAATTACGACAAAGAACCTGTCTGCTATAACAATAAACTTTATGAATAAAACAACTTCCTCTAAAACACGGTTAATAATGTATAAGCGAAAAAGAAAGAAATAAATCGCGACCTTCTTTGACACTTGTTGCCTACGCTAGAATTTCATGAAGGATCTCAGTGCCAAAATATTTTATGTTCTCATCTGATAGTATCGTCATTTAGTAGGATGCCCCTTTACCTTGGGTAATTTTACAATAAGGTCTACTCGTTTCCCCTCTAAAACAACTTCGGTTACCTAAAAAGGAAAACGGAAAAGTTAGAAAAAACTCCTTATTCGTGACAAGAACTATTTATATACGGGTCACTAGGTTTGGATTATTCTCTTTGATGTCTTCTCTACCTGTTGTTTTTCGTTTACCTTTTGTTTTCCCTTCATTTCCAGCCAAATGTCTGTGTATTTTTACTTATGTATTTGTTCAGATATAGAGAATGTTTGTTCTTTGATTATGCACATAAAAAGATTAGGTGTAAATACATCTTCAAGTATCAATTATAAAGATTACTGCGTAGGACATAAAGAATTCTTACACGAATTCGAAAAATAATAAATAAAAAATATGTGGAACGAAATACGCTTTATCTGTTTTTTCATTTATTTATATTCATGTTGAATGTCAGGAATGATAATGTTATCCTCGTGGTGACGCGCGTTGCCTCTTAATTGAGAACCCTTCGGTCGAAGCTGGAAGTAGTAGTCGGTTTCTTAATCTAGATTCCATTTGTGTATTTTTTGTGATTAAATTATTTCTATCGTACTTTTTGAGTCTTCTCCAGCCCACTTGCCCAATTATATCTAAGAAATGTGAATAGTATTTATAATATTGGGTTGGCAACTAAGTACTTTCGGTTTTGTAGTATAAAATAAAACACTTTTTTTTTAAATAAAGAATAGTTTTTAATCAATTATATATTTCCCATTTTGCTCAATGACCTTTTGCCATCTTTTTTTCAGCTGCATGATTCCGCGCTCATAAAATTTCTGGTCCTTATCAGCAAATAACCGAACCAAGTGCGAGTGAAGGTCATCGTCATTTGTGAAAGTTTTACCATTCAAAGAATTCTGCAAACTTCGAAATAAATGGTAATCAGATGGTGCTAGATCAGGGCTGTATGGGGGATGTGGCATCACTTCCCAGCCAAGCTCCAATAGTTTCCCACGAGTTGCCAAAGATGTGTGAGGCCTTGCATTATCTTGGTGGAAAACTACACCTTTCCGATTTGACAATTCTGGTCGTTTTTCTTTGATTGCTTCATCCGGTTTTATTAATTGTTGACAGAAAACATCAGAATTGATTGTTTGGTTCCTTGGAAGCAGCTCAAAAAACACAACGCCTTTGTAATCCCACCAAACTGACAGCATGACCTTTCTTGGATGCAATTCAGCTTTCGATGTGGTTTGAGCTGGTTTATCGTGTTTGTTCCATGATCGTTTTCGAACTATGTTACTGTACAGGACCCATTTTTCATCACCAGTGATGATTCTTTTTAAGAAAGGGTCGGTTTCATTTCGTCTAAGGTGCATATCGCAAAAGTTTATTCTTTGTGTTAAATGAATTTCTTTCAATTCGTGAGGTACCCAAATATCAAGCTTCTTAACTAGCCCAAGACATTTTAAATGTTTTTCGATTGTTGTGTGCGATACATGTAGCCTCTCCGCAACCTCTCGAACAGTTATATGACGATCCTCTTCAATTATTATTTTGATTTGGTCATCATCAACTTCAGTAGGCCGACCAGAACGTTGCTCATCTTTGAGGGAAAAATCTCCAGAACGGAATTTTTTATACCAGTTCTGACACGTGCACTCTGTTAAGCAATTAGCACCATAAACTTCACGTATCTTTTTGTGAGCCGCAGCAGCTTTCTTTCCTTTATGGAAATAAAATAGTAAAATATGTCGAAAATGTTCGTTTCTGCACTCCATTTAAAATTAACCCACAACTAATAGCTTTAATAAAAATCACGCACTACTTGCTTCTGAAGTTCCGTCAATATGACTAGTATCACGCTACAAACGGTAAAGTACAGCACTAACATACGTTATACAAAAAATAAAGCAAATCAGTAAAAAACCGAAAGTACTTAGTTGCCAACCCAATAGTAATTTTAATCATCTAGCAGTATTGTATACCAGTTTCAGAAGGAAATTATAAAATTAGGTTTGCATTAAAAATATTTATATAAAAGATGATAGGAATATATTTAGCGTATAAATTAATAACAAATTGCATCAACAGAAGTAACTTTTTACATACTCTTTTCGATTTTAATGTGTCGGTTTATAAAGTTTATTCTTTTATGTTCGGGTTTTCGTCCATTAGGGGAAATAAAATATTTAGTTCATATTAATGAGGTTTCGGGGAACTTTCTTTTTTCAGGATTTATTTTATTTCCTGGTTTTTCTTCGAGTCTTTAACTCAAAATACATGGATTTTATATACATAACTTCCGTCTGTCGAAGTTGACAAGTTAGATGAAAAATGGAATTAAACTGAGAACATTTTTGCGGAATAACTTCTTATAGTTTTTGAAGACAATTATCTTAACAAGAATGCATCGTCGCGTTAGTTTCTGTTTTCGGCAATGAAGCATCACGGATTAGCGACGATCCAAGAGCAGGTTCCCCAAAAACGAAAGTCACGAAAACGTCGATGTTATGTGCAAGATTATCAATGAAGATGACATATCGCCAGACTGAAGCATTATTGGGTATTTCAAAGACCTCGATTCAAAAAATTTTGCATATAGAATTGTGTGTACAAAAATTGGTTTTTCGTTGGATACCGCATCCGTTGACTGAAGAACAGAAAGCAACTAGGGTGAATGGGTGTCAAAAAACTCTAGATTGCTTCAACGTCGGAAACTCTAAAAATGTGTACTACATTATCAGTGCAAGATGAAGAAAAGCTGACAAAAGTCAGCCGTTCTCGAAGTGTCTCGAAAGCAAGTCGTGTAGCAACAATTCCTCAACAGGATCAAAGAACTGTTACTGCCGATTGGTATACAACAATTTATTTGCCGCAAGTCATAGCTAAACTTCGAAAAACCAACCCCGAATGACGAATAATCCTCCATCAAGATAATACAAGAATGCAGACAGCGCTCAAAGCAATTGAATTTTTAATGCAACAAAACGTCGAATTGTTGGACTATCCTCCGTACAGTTAGGGCCTAAGTCCCAACGATTTCGTTACCTTTCCGAAAATCAAAAACCGGCTGCGTGGTCAAAGGTTCCAGTCGTCAGAAGGAGCAGTCTATGCCTTCAAAAACGCAATTTTGACTGTAAGGGCGCACGAGTGGAACAACTACTTCCAGAGTTGATTCGAGCGCATACAAAAGTGCATTAATCTTCGTGGAGAATGCTTCGAAAAACAATGAAGTCTTTAAAAGCTATCTACAGCTTTATTCCAGTTTTATATGCAAAATTTAAAAGACAACCCACGTAAAAATGATTACTAAAGTAATAACGTTATTATCACCAATAAACAATTGTAACTACATTTTTGGACAATCCCACAAAATTTCTTCAAATTTACGTACATATTGATAACTTAAATGTTTAATATAATTTGTTTTTTATTAGTTTTTCCATGTCATTCCTGGATTTTGATTTATGAAAGCACAATATTTTAATAGAGAATTTTTTTTTGAAACTCTCATAAATTTATTAACAAAAAATATCAAATATTTATCTGGGAATAACGATAGATGTTTACAAATCTGCTTTGACATTACGAATTCCTTTATTATATTTCTTATATTATGCTGAAGTTTCTTAATTATTAATTTACTTCGTGCCCTTTTCTAATAATGCAATAAATTTAATAATTCATATTTAATTCAGATGTTTTTAGATATTATTAAGTAGAAATAAACAAAGGATATATTAATTTAGTTCTTATTGTCTTGCTTTACATTTTAACAGCTTATATAATAAAATATCTGAAAGATGTGATTCAATTTTGTTGTTTTTAGAGAGGATTACGTAAAAATAAAATGTCATTAGCAATCCTTCTGCAATCATTTACGTCAATCTAAATGAAATTTTAATCTTCATCAACTTGAAAAGGCTTAGGGACTGTGACAGTTGTAATAATTTAAACACGTCCAAATCATAGACTGTTTATTACGTAATACAAATTTCAAAAAGCTTTAATCGATTGTAATCATGTTTATAATGTAAGAATTAATAAACTAGTTTTAAATATCTTATTTATATATTTATTTCTGAAAAATTATAAAGTTTTCATCCAAATGTACCTTCATATCCAACTTTATGGAAAAAAAATAATATTTTGTCAAAAGTTAAAGAGAAGTATAAAGAACTAAGAAAGTAATCTATAAATAAATTATAAAAAATGTATCATAAAGCTTGCTTATGTATTTAATATTATAAAGGAACTGGAATATTGCTACTGCAAAGATTTTTTTCTATCTATGTTGCTGAAATATCTGAAAATATAAATTCTTTGAAACTCGAAGTATTACATCAAAATATCTTTTCTGGTGTAACTTAATTTTCGTAATTGAACATGTAGCAGTTACATAACATTATCGATTTTGACTACTCTAAGGAATATTCTTTTAATGTTGAACACAATGCTTAATTGTAAAACATTTTCCGAGAATGTCAAAAAGAATGTACTTGGGCATTTGAAAAAATCAATTTTCAAATCATGGTTCGCTCTTGTTAGAACATTAGTATATTTCTTTTAATCACTGAAGGTTGATATATAACCCCTTTCCACATTAATTTTCGTGTTCTGTATACATATTTCGACAACTTAGATGTCATCATCAGCAGATAATTAAACAGTGAAAGCCAAAACGCACACGTGTGCATTTTGGTTTTAAACGGTACAGATCGCGTGAGGAAGTTGTTTTCGTACGGGTATTTTTGCCGTAGTTTTCCAGGTTCGATATTGTTTAATTATCTGCCGATGATGACAACTTAGTTGTCGAAATACGGATCCAGAACACGAAAATTAATGTGGAATAGGATTATATATTAACCTTCAGTGATTAAGTTAATCAACCACAGGCTCCATCAAAATTAAGAACATTAGTAATAAAATATTGAAAATTAATATTTTCTGCTTTTATTAATTACAAAAAAGTAACTAAAAATTTTCTGCATTGTATCAGGACTCGAACCTGTATCTACCGATCTCTAAACTAATTTTTTTAATTAATTTTTTGTAACTAATAATAACAATATAATAGCTGGAAATGTTAATTTGCATTAATTTCCTATTGTGAAGCGTTTAATTAAAGATTTATATATAATTGTAGACAATATTATTGCAAGAATACACTTATTTTGTGAATTACAGATTGTGTTCACTGGCTTCAAGAGGATTATCAACTCTGTGTTCGAATTCCACTTTGCACTTTCAGGAATGCTTTTGTTGTAAATATTATAAATCTTTACCGATTTCCACCGTAAAAATACTACCCCAACATATAAGAATTAGCTGTCGTGGTTGAGGGACGTCGAGACACTCCCGGAACGCCGCTTTTGTTTGAGCAATTAAATCATTTACCTCTGAATAACAGTTTCTAATCGTTTCTGCTACAAGATATAAAGTATGCAGTTTACATGTTGTATTAAGTTACTACACTTGTTTTTAAGAAAGTGGCCCGCCCATACTTAACATGGTTATGGTACCATCAGTAATTTACATTAACAGTAGATGGGTTGAGAGTTGAAAGCTGGTCAATATATTTAGCACTAATCTCAAAATTTCTTCCCTGGTACATTTTTGTAACCTTTTTCTAGCTAGTAACATTGACTGACGGTTTAAAAGGTTCTAATGTTCGTACTATAACATTGACAATTTTTTTTTACAGTCTGTGGTCTCGTCCACACATAACCATAGCTTTTTATTATTTAAATCGGATTTAATATTGTTTTTAAGTTTATTGCGCACATTGTGCACATAGTATACAGTACTATATACACCGGAGTTAAGCTGCTAATACGAGGTGCGTCTATTAAATAACGAGACTTGTTTGAGAAATGTTATTTATTGAAAAGTAAACTTATATTTAACTTTTATTCCCTTCAACATACTCTCCATCCCTATTTATACACCGCTCTACATGTGTCTTCCGTTGTTCCAAACAATGCTGTAGTTCATCGGTTGTCAGCCTCTTCAGCAACTCTCCCATTTTTGGCTTTTGCATGTTCAGCAGAATGAAAATGTGTTCCCTTAAATGTACTTTTCACTTTTGTGAATAAATAGAAGTCACATGGTACTAGATATGGCGAATACGGAGGATTGCTCATAATATTAACGGGGGAACGCTGCAGCATATTGGTCCTTGCCGTAGGGACATGACCGATACAGCTAAATTATAAATACAGCTTAGTACAGCAACTTAAGTAATTCCATATTAATGAAATTTGGGGAAATACACGTTTCGAAATCCAGAGCCTTACAAACAGATGAACAGGCAGCTTCTAGTTGTGGTCTAAAAGATAATTGCGATTCAAATAGTAAGCGGAGGTCTATAAAGACAGGTTTCCATTCATTATATGTGTTATTGATTTTATAGTGAGTCAATATGAAAGATTGAGAAAGAGTAGCTTACAAAGTAACATTTACTAGTATTTAGTTCTTAATTCTAGTTAAATGTGTTACACCATTTTACTATCGTATTTAAATTATCTTGTAGAAAAGAAATGCCATAGGAATTGGTTATTTCTGTATATATCTTAAAATCATTTGCATTGGCTGAAAGTGGACATATGAGAGTGGGTAATAGGTCCTTAATAAACAACAGGAAACAAAGCAGTTTAATTTGGAGCCTTGAGGCACACCTGAATTCATAAGAGTAAAAATCCTTATATGACACATAACAAATTCGATTTTCTATATAGAAATGTACAAAATTCCAAGCGGATAGAGCAAAGTCAAATAAAATAAGTTTTAATAAGACCTTGGGGCTGTCAAATTTGTGGAGTAACTACCTGACCATGCCATCCAGAACCTCATTGAAGGTTTGAGAAATGCTACATATATTTGTTGATTAGTTTTGGGATAAAAGCGGATTTATATTTCCATAAGTTCTAGTCCGTAGAATGTGTTCAAAAATATTTGCGAAATTGGGAACGATTGAAATAGGACCATAATTTAACAATAGTGTTCTATCTCCATTCTTATGAATTGGAACAAAGACAGCACGCTTCCATTTGTCAGAAATATTTAATTCGATTAAGTTTCAAGTAAATTTTTTTTCTTCATACATAAATAATTGTTAATGGAAAGTACTTTATGGTAAGTATAATATATATTATAATTTTAGACATTATAACGTCTGAAATTATAATATATATTAAACTTACCTTAAAGTACTTTCCATATCAAAGACGTTTATTAGTTATCTAGCCCATATTTCGAATTTCCAAGTTAGTAAAAGCAGGGACTTGATATCGTTATTATATCGGTAACAATATTACTCTAAAATCGCTTAACCGAAGTTATTTTTAAACCGATATTCATTCACACATGTTCATATCGTTATCGTTTTATCGAAATCACACCCCGAAATTATTTTTGTTACCGAAATTTTACACTGGTATTGATTTGAGACATGGAAATAAATACATGGTACTGGCATATTTTTGTACGGATACGAATACAAATACATGATAGATCTTAATATTTCGAAAGCTTCTCTAATATCGTTGCTACTAGAAGCAATTAAAACCCCTATTTTTGTATAAGCTCGCAATATCTATTTTTTAAAGGATTAAACACATTTGAAGTTTTGGTTGACACCCAACAGGCGCTTGTACGCTGTTTGTACAGCTATAATTTGTACCTGGGTCCCTGGATTGTATGATTTAATTTTGGTGTCTAAGTTATCAGCAATTCTGGCAATGATAAATATAGGTAATGATATTGTCCTGAACAACCGAAAAATTTAATTTTGATGGAGCCTGTGGTTGATTAACTTAAGGTTGATATATAACCGCCAAAACTCAGTGCGCGTTTTGGGTTTCGACGGTATAGATTGTGTACGTAATTAGTTTCGTGCCGTTTTCAGGTGTGACACTGTTTAATTATCTGCTGATGATGACAACTTAGTTGTCAAAATATATATACAGAATACGAAAATTAATGTATAAAAGTGTTATATATCAACCTTAAGTGATTAAGTCGAAGAATTGATATCAAGGAGATAGCTAAACATGTAGACCTAATGCTTGAATTACATTTTACACGTAGAATTGTGTTCAAGCAATGAGAAATGTGGGTATCGCAAATTTTGAATTGTGATAGAAAACGTGAAAGAATGCGAAAATCAAGCGATAATTTGAAGTTGTCTAACAACAGTTAAACTGATTTTTTGCGAAGGTTTGTTTATTAGTTGCGATAGATGAAACCTGTCTTTATCACCATGTTCTCGAAGTGAAACTGCAATTTCGATATTAAACATATCACGATAGACCTAGCCCCAAAGAAACCAAAATATTTCTATCGGAGTAATAACTATTATTCTCTAGGTTTTGAACTGGACAATTTTCATAGACTATCTTGCAAGAAGTGAAATTATATTAAAAAAGTAATTTCTAGAAACGACATTCAGTGGCCCATACAAAAGTTCTTTTCATTGAGGAAGTAGTCAGGTATTTTGCAAAAAATTAAATTAACTAAGATTTCACTCGCCTTATTCCACCATATTAGCCAGATGTTACACCAAATGTTTTCCTCCCATTCCTCCAACTCCCAACTTGTCTTTGTTTGAAAAGTTTCGATCGGTTTTAAGAAGTTGCAACAAGAGAACAATATTTTGATAGGAGTCATGGTTAGACCAAGCGCATCAAAGTCGATAATAAAACCTACTGAAACATAACTGAGAAGAACTTATTTGTTTAATTTTAACTCGCGTTAAATTTCATTAAATTATTCTTGTACCTTTCCGTATACCCAATGCACATAGGAGGCACGATATTCAACCTCTGGTAACCAAACCCCCCCAAAGAGAGATTCTCCTTACAGACAACGTAAAGTCTGAATTTCAATAATCTCTTACTGGAAGGCAGGAGTTTTTTAATTGCTATCTACTCTAGCTTTATTAATGTATTGTATGTTACTAACTCTTTCATAGTCTCTGGACTGACATTTGCGATTTTAGCAGTTGGTGTCGCATATTGCCTAGGACCATTTCATATTTCACAAATAACAGGTTTTCCAATAAGAGTGATATTTTCTTTAAAAAAAACATTCAAAAGTTTTTTATTTAATGTGAAGTACAATCGATACAATTAAGTTCTAAATAAAACTTCATTCAAATAGCCTCCACGACTTCTTCTGCAGGAACGAATTCGATGAACCCAATTTTCGAGCACTTTTTCCACTAAATCTAGTCGTATGTCATGAATGGCGCGTTCAATATTGACTTGTAAAGCTTGAAGAGAGTCTGGTTTATTTCTATAGACCAATGACTTCAAATAACTCCACAAGAAATAGTCTAATGGTGTTAAATCACAACTTCTTGGAGGCCATTCAATATCACAATTTCTTGAAATAATCGAATCTCCAAACTTTTCTCGCAATAATTCTATTGTTGCATTTGCTGTGTGGCACGTAGCCTCATCTTGTTGGAACCAAATGTTGTCAAGATCCACTTCTTCCAATGTCGGCCATAAAAAGTTGGTTATCATTAATCTATACCGCTCTCCATTGTCAGTAACGGTGTTACCAGCTTCATTTTGAAAGAAGTACGGACCGATGATTCCACCATACCAAAAAACCACACCAAACTGTCAATTTAGGTGAATGTAATGGTTTTTCATAAATAATTTGTGGATTTTCTTTGCACCAGAATCGACAGTTTTGTTTATTTACCACACGATCCAAATGAAAGTGAGCCTCATCAGAGAAGATGATTTTCTTTAAAAAATCGTTATCGTTTTCAAGTTGTTGTAAAATCATCAAATTCACGACGTTTACGGTGGTCCAATGGCTTCAGTTCTTGAGTGAGAACAACTTTATAGGGATGCAAACCCAAATCCTTCCTCGAAATCCGCCAGGTTGTGGTTTGAGACAGTCGCAATTGTTGAGAACATCTTGGAATCGACAAGTTACGGTCTTCGGTAACACTTTCCTGAACGGCAGCAATATTTGCATTACTTCGAGCGGTTCTTTGTCTTATTGGCACTTGAAAATTATGTAAAGAAAATGTAACCTCAAAAGTTTTAACAATTCGGCGAATAGCGAGCACACTTGGACGATTATTACGACCATAAAATGACAAAAGCGCACGAAAAGTTGCAATTGGAGAACGATTATTTTGATAATAAAACTGAATAATTTGTAAACGTTGTTCTTGCGTATATCTCTCCATGATGAAATTGTAAACACTACTGAATACAATGAAAAACAAATGACAGATCATGACATATTACAAATGGCCGAAATGTCACTTCAAAATCATATCATCCCTATTGAAAAACCTTATAGTATGTTTCATTTCAGAATTTCTCGTCTTATAAGAGCCGCCTTCATTTTCTTAATAGGTTCTGTCGCCTTGTTTAAAAAGGGAAACATTTGGAAAACACATTTTCGATATCGCAATTGCATATATACAACTAATAAATATAAGCAGGGCTCATACTTGTGCAATTTTACATTTTAACTCATTTGAATAATCGACAAATCGTATTAACTATAAAACATATTATCCTCCAATTTTTATGCCTGGGCTATGAATAAGTATAAATCAATAAATTGTCGGTTACACTTATAATAAAATATATTACAATAAATACATTTTAGTTTCAATTTCCTCTTATTACTTGCTCTTTACACTTGACTTACGTATACATAAAACCTGCACACAATTCAAGCAGATATAATTATTGTGAAAGTGCTTACAACGTTCTGCTTTAGAACTGTCAAACAATTAATTAACTTCAGTAAGACACAAATTTCATGAAAATGCAATTTAAACTGCCGTTTCTCTGTAAATTGTACGTCTATTATTTTAACAGCATTCCAATATACGTACATACATTACGTTTACACATAATAATTAAATGAACAGAAAACCCTTCACACGTACTTTTAAATGCTTTCAATTAAGACAGAAATTCATCAGGGGTATTCGCGATTTTTCGAATGACTAGTTCAATATTTAACTGCGGTTCCTAAGGATTATATCGTGGACTTGAAGTATATACGGGAGGAAAAAAGGATCGAATCGAATTGGAGAGATTTAGAACTCATTTCGTAGAGCCAAATCCAACGCTTTTACCAAAATGACTAAAAATAAATTGGTAGAATTTTTGCCGTGCCTACACTTGAACTAAATTTAAGTAGCTGAATATTTAATTTGTAATTCAGTTACATCTACATTTCTTTCGATAGTTTATTGTCAATCGTGCTATTATTATTTCCAAGCATGAATGAGGGACGAGATTTATTTACATATTGCTATGAATTTCGTAATCAAAAGACTATAGAGAATTTTATAAGTGATGGTTATTTACACGAAATTGTATGATTTATCAAGTATGTGGTTAATTTGAAACCCACATTCTTATTTTTGTATGTACTGAAATTAAACTTACGAAGATAGTTTGACAAGTAGTGAGAATGACACATAGGTGGCGCTCTAATTGGTAAAAGAAATGCACTATAATTTAGGTTGCCTATTTATATGTTTACTAAATACTTCGTAATTAAGGATATGAAAGCTACCGAAATAAGAGATGAGTTACGGGAAACATTAGGTGAATCTGCTCCATCATCCGCCACAATAAGTAGATGGGTAAATGAATTTAAACGTGGTAGAACAAGCTGTGTTGATGAAGCGCACTCTGGAGCACCCAAAATCGTGACTTCTGAGGAAATGATTATAAAAATCCATAATACTATTACGCAAACGTAAACATTTCAACAGAACGCGTACACCACATTTTAACGAAAGAATTCTGTCTTTCCAAGCTTTCGGCAAGATGGGTGCCGCGATTGCTTGCGACTGATCAAAAGTTCACTCATTTGCGCATTTCCAATGAGTGTTTGGACCTTTATAAGCGGAGTGCGGTTGATTTTTGTAGGCGATTTGTTACTTGCGATGAAACTTGGATAAACTATAGTACACCCGAAACTAAACAACAGTCGAAACAATGGTTAGAACGCGGTTCTTCACCTTCAAAGAAAGCGAAAACCACCAAAAGGGTCGGTTTCATTTCGTCTAAGATGCATATCGCAAAAGTTGACTCTTTGCGTTAAATGAATTTCTTTCAATTCGTGAGGTACCCAAATATCAAGCTTCTTAACTAGTCCAAGACATTTTAAATGTTTTTCAATTGTTGTGTGCGATACATGTAGCTCTTCGCAACCTCTCGAACAGTTATATGACGATCCTCTTCAATTATGACTTTGAGTTGGTCATCATCAACTTCAGTAGGCCGACCAGAACGTTGCTCATCTTTGCGGGAAAAATCTCCAGAACGGAATTTTTATACCAATTCTGATACGTGCGCTCTGTTAAGCAATTAGCACCATAAACTTCACATATCTTTTTGTGAGCCGCAGCAGCTTTCTTTCCTTTACGGAAATAAAATAGTAAAATATGTCGAAAATGTTCGTTTCTGCACTCCATTTAAAATTAACCCACAACTAATAGCTTTAATAAAAATCACGCACTACTTGCTTCTGAAGTAGTATCACGCGACAAACGGTAAAGTACAGCACTAACATACGTTATACAAAAAATAAAGCAACGCTCTCTATCAGTAAAAACCGAAAGTACTTAGTTGCCAACCCAATATTTTAAATTACGAAAATACAATGTTACGTACATTGTATTCCCTCAGTAAATTTGGCCAATTTTTCTTCTCACATTTTTATATTTACTATACGTGTAAAATATTAAATTTGTTTCTATTTTAGGTAAAATTTCAAGCCAAATTTACTCGTGCTACTGACAATTCAACGTACCGTGCTACAAAATTTTATCCACTTAGTTCGTGATTGATTTTCTGTCTTTCTGTTCCATCACCTTTATAGAATTTCGTAGTTCCCTAAAGGGAGTTTTTTTACTTTTAGAAACTTATTCGATTCGCAAAATAATGGCTAATAAAATGAAAATATTTTCTAAATGTTTCGAAATAAATAATTTAAAATAAATAAAATTTACTTTTACTGGAAACAAAATAAAATGAATTTAATTACGTTAGTTAAGTTTGGACAATAACCTGAATTTTCTCTAAAAGATATTTCTCGTGTAAGTATCAATAACCGTAAAACTGAATCGTAACAATAAAATCGCGTCCATGATTAACTTCGCCCCATAACTCGTAATCTTTGTTTAATAAATCAATTATTTTTACTGTTTGCTATCAAGTTTTATAAATTTCGTCCTAATTAGTTCCTATCAAAAATTTAGGCACACAAAGTAATTTTCTATATTACATTTAAGCAATTATTACTTTCACTAATCCTTTTTTTTTATTATTATCTATATTATTTCAGGAGTAAGATTATCGAAATATTTATGTAGGGTTTTTGGCTATTCATTTGTTATATTCTATTGGGTTGGCAACTAAGTACTTTCGGTTTTGTAGTATAAAATAAAACACTTTTTTTTTAAACAAAGAATAGTCCTTAATCAATTATATATTTTCTATTTTGCTCAATGACCTATTGCCATCTTTCTTTCAGCTGCATGATTCCGCGCTCATAAAATTTCTGGTCCTTATCAGCAAAAAACTGAACCAGGTGCGAGTGAAGGTCATCGTCATTTGTGAAAGTTTTACCAATCAAAGAATTCTGCAAACTTCGAAATAAATGGTAATCAGATGGTGCTAGATCAGGGCTGTATGGGGGACGTGGCATCACTTCCCAGCCAAGCTTCAATAGTTTCCCACGAGTTGCCAAAGGTATGTGAGGCCTTGCATTATCTTGGTGGGTAACTACACCTTCCCGATTTAACAATTCTGGCCGTTTTTCTTTGATTGCTTCATCCAGTTTTTATTATTTGTTGACAGTAAACATCAGAATTGATCGTTTGGTTCCTTGGAAGCAGCTCAAAAAACACAACACCTTTGTAATCCCACCAAACTGACAGCATGATCTTTTTTAGATGCAATTCAGCTTTCGATGTGGTTTGAGGTGGTTTATCGTGTTTGCTCCATGATCGTTCTCGAACTATGTTACTGTACAGGACCCATTTTTCATCACCAGTGATGATTCTTTTTAAGAAAGGGTCGATTTCATTTCGTCTAAGATGCATATCGCAAAAGTTGATTCTTTGTGTTAAATGAATTTCTTTCAATTCGTGAGGTACCCAAATATCAAGCTTCTTAACTAGCCCAAGACATTTTAAATGATTTTCAATTGTTGTGTGCGATACATGTAGCCTCTCCGCAACCTCTCGAACAGTTATATAACGATCCTCTTCAATTATGACTTTGATTTGGTCATCATCAACTTCAGTAGGCCGACCAGAATGTTGCTCAACTTTGAGGGAAAAATCTCCAGAACGGAATTTTTTGTACCAATTCTGACACGTGTGCTCTGTTAAGCAATTAGCACCATAAACTTCACATATCTTTTTGTGAGCCGCAGCAGCTTTCTTTCCTTTACGGAAATAAAATAGTAAAATATGTCGAAAATGTTCGTTTCTGCACCCCATTTAAAATTAACCCACAACTAATAGCTTTAATAAAAATCACGCACTACTTGCTTCTGAAGTTACGTCAATGTGACTAGTATCACGCGACAAACGGTAAAGTACAGCACTAACATACGTTATACAAAAAATAAAGCAACGCTCTCTATCAGTAAAACCGAAAGTACTTAGTTGCCAACCCAATGTATCGCTAGTTTATCAGAACCGAATTTAAAATATCCACATATGTTAACAAGACTTTACCAAAATTCTTGTAGTACAATAAATATAAATAATGATTATAATAATAATTTAACTGTAAATCGGGGGTACGAATTTTTTACTTGAAAAAATGTAGCCATCATTGGTTTATTACAAGGGTAGACTAAAATGTTCGTGAAATGATAGTAAAAAACTCTGTTATTAGAAGTTGCATTTACTTCTTAACATAATCCTATACCACCTCGATAGATTTGGATTAGAAATGATTCAATGTCTCTATGTCTTAATAAAGTTGAATAATTGACTTTTCGGAAGGTAATAAACATGAAGAATACCTTTTTGCATACAAAAAAAAAAACAAATGGAAACAACGACCACTTCTGCAGATGAAACAGGTATTCCCTTCTTTGGAGGAGGAAAACAGCTATGCCCCCATTGTTTGGATTATTATCTTATTTTTGGTATATACGAGGGTAGCCGTTTATATTTCGGGAATAGCAAACAAAGAAAAAATTTTTATTATCGAAAATAGTTTTATTGCTTTTAAAAATATTCTCCTTGCAAATCAATGCACTTTTGCATTCGTTTAAACCAATCCAAAAAGCATTGCTGCCATTGTGAAGGCGGTGTCTCCAAAATATGAGTTTTGAATGCTTCAACTGCCCCTTCCGGTGTAGAAAACCGTTGATCACGTAGCTTATTCTTCACGTGTGGGAACAAAAAGAAATCACAGGGTGCTAGATCAGGGTTGTACGGCGGATGGCCCATCAATCTAATATTTTGCCCAGCCAAATATTCAATCGTTTGAACCGACCTGTGAAGCTTGCACTGTCATGGTGGAGAATGATCTGTCGTTTTTGGTTTGTTTTCCTTATTTCTTCAAAAACTTTTGGCAGCAAATATTTGCGTACCATTCGGAATTGACCGTTCTATAACTTTCTGAAGGTACGGTTGCAACCTGACCGGTTTTTCCGAAAAAACGGGTGACCATTTGTTTTTATGTGCTTCGAGAGCGAACAACTTTTGTTGGTTTTGACTCATCTTGGAATACACACACAGTCGACTGCTGTTTACTATCGGGCTCACGCGTATAGATCCAAGATTCATCAGCTGTAACGACTTTATAAATGTTCTTTGAAGCACCGCCATTGTATTTTTTGTGCATTTCTTCGTACCTTCTTTTTTGAGCGGTTGTCAAATTATGTGGTACCCAACGTGAACATGGCTTCTTAATGGCTAAATGTTCATGCAGGATCTTATGCACGCTAGTGTTACTAATACCTAGAGATGCCTCGATGGTTCTTCATCAAAATATAAAGAATTCAGCGCGTCGATGCATTGTTGTTGAGATAATCCCCGACGAAAATTATGAAAAATAACTGCACGAAAATGTTCGCGAGTTAATTCCAGTTTTTTCGCTGACATAAAACTTTCAAGTTACTGTCAACAATAGAAATTACGACCGGATAATAAAACTGTCAAGGTAAATATATTGTCAAAAATCATCAAATCGGAGGCAACATTAACAGTGTTACTAGTTCCCGAAATATAAACCGGGTACCCTCGTAATAATGAACCCAAATCTTATCTATGATAAGTTACACTGTTTTGTCGAAAATACTCCAAGCATTCACAACTAATTTGCATTTACACCAATTATTTATTAACACTAAACAGTTGCGACACCTACCTCGCGGATAGCTTCTTCATAACCAATTCTTTATTCAAACTCTATATTGTGCGATATTTAGAAATATTTGAGGTCTTCGCTATCTTAGACGTTTTCAAATGATGATGTTTCAACACCATAGCATTCGCTTATTCAACAATTTCCGGCATAGCGGCAGGTTTCGGTCGTTAACTACGTGATGCCTCTTCGACGGTTGTATGACCGCTTTCAAAATGAAGAAGCCGCATTGTTTAAACTGTCCTCCACTTCATTAGTAATATTTGTTACTTTGTTATTCATGGGCCTTTCATGAAGAAATGATAAATTTCAACACCACCAATCTTATCAAAAAAGCCGAAACACTTTTGATTAAATAGAAAGAAATTAATGAACGTAGCGATCTGGAATTCATCAGTTGACACTATTAGACGCACCACAAAAGCAGTCTGAAACTACGTCACCTATCCATCACTTGTGTGTTTTTACGAGTGTGAGTTTTACTGCAGACCCAGGTAGAAGATTATGATTAATTCGATGACAACTTAGTTGTTGAATACTTATATTGTGGTACATTCTGGTAAGAGTTATTTTACCTTTTTTTTTTTATTAAGTAAGGCGAACTCTTATTAATAACTCCAATAGACGTAGAAAAACATTCTATGTCAAGAACGAGAATTCGAGTTCATGATTATAAATGAAATAATATGAAAGTGTAATAAATATTAAAAGAACTTATTGAAAAGCAAACTAACTTGTAAGTATATTTCGTGGGAAGTAAGCTTCCTTAGAAAAGTGACCTGAGTTTATAATCGATTAAGCGTTAATTGAATAAAGTAATTTAAGGTTGAATATAATTGTGACATCGCAAAGATTGTGTCAAATTAATAATAATTAAGAAATTATTTAAAAATCAATTCGCGCGATTAAAAAACTTGCTAAGAAATTCTGAGATATAAGCGAAGCGTATTATAGTCGATAGGATTAAATTAATTGCGATACTTAAATAATCACCTAGTAAAATGTTACACTTAATCGATATACGGACTAAAACGCTACAGTCTGAAGAACTACCCGGCAAAACATGATGGCCATAGACGAAAATAACTGTACGCTGCGCAATGAGAAAGAATTTCTTTCTTTAAGCGCTGAGTTCTAACACAATGAAGTTAAGCTCATTTTGGTTTACTTAATTTGTAGAAAGGGCCTTTAGGAAAGCAATACAAATTATGGGTTAAATTAAATCTACGTAATACATTAAATCTAAATTAATTATAAATAGATACTGATATTTATAATGGACAACACTGTCTTGTATGAACTTTGTATGATTTATATAAATTTTATGCGATGTATATGAATACATGGACGTTATATCCGATACATGAAAGATGCTTATAAATTACATATGCTTGAGGTTAATAAGCAAATTGCATGCCAGTTACGTATTATCTTTAAAACGATCAGGGGCATGTAATTACAGGCACTAACAGTAAGTATACATGCAAGACTCTTCAGGTAATCGCCTATCGTGCAGAATTTTGGAGTAAATATCAAGTGAATGGAATATATGTAGTCACATCACAACGATTGTTCATAATATTTTAAATTGTGCTTGTTTAAATCACTAAATCTCAGCAAAACATAATCGGTTAAAAAAGAAAACGAAAAGTATAGAACTAAAACGAATTATATCGAAAATTTTGTATTAAGTAAGAAATTATTCTTTGGTTTTAGCCAACAAAGTTTGCACTATAAAATAACCATAAATCTAATGTAATTACGTTGGAGACTGTTGTTGAATAAACACTTAGAGGGAAATAGAAACTCTTCACCACACTAGTATCTGTATCCGAGATACATATTTCGACAACTAAGTTATCATCTTCAATAAGAGCTAATCCCAATATTGAATATGAACTGAAAGTAGAACTACAAAGAATAAACCGCGAAACACTCTACTTGACTTCAAACCACAAAACACTCCAGCGTTCTTTGTTTGTTCTGTGCAGTTTTATTGTGAGGCCATGTTGAACACTTGTTCACTTCCAACCGAAGATGATAATTTAGTTTTAGTATCAAAATATGAGTCCAGGATACAAATATTAGTGTGATAAGGAGTTCTATTACCTGTTTGAGTATAAATTTAATGTTGAAGAAATTAAAGTACCTGAAGAAAAGCCTCAATGGATTCAATTCCTTGTGGAAACATCCTTCGAGATTTTTTTTCTTAAAATTATTACACATGGCATAAAAGTTGCGAAATTATTATTGGCTATGTATTTCAGAAACAATTATGAAGAGTAAACTATGTCAAAGCATTACCAGAGTTGTCTTCTTTATTTACATCGTATGCCATATTTCCAAGTTGTGTAAACTGTCTTGAAAATTAGAATTACGAAAGCATATTTATAATTTTGTGGACACAATACCTAAACGGCAAATTGTACTTTTATTTGCGGTAATTTTAATGGAGCCTGTGATTGATTAACTTTGTCACTTAAAGTTGATATATAACCCCTTTCCGTATTCTGTACACGTATTTTAACAACTAAGTTGATGATGACAACTTACTTGTCGAAATACGTATACATATTATGTTAGCTTTTTATAGACCTTAGAAAGTAAGAGCAATAACGATGTGAGACTATAATTTAAATATTGGAAGAAAAACCCTTCTTGTATAATGGAACAAGAGTAATCTTAAAACAATTTGGAAGAAATCTCATCACGAATCAATAGATTAACCTGCTTCGTCAAGAGTGGGATTGTCAAGTCTTCAACACATTTAATAACATATTCACATTGTAACCATAAACATCTTTACTGTTGTTAGGTTTAAAAGACATGACAATATTCCTTGACTCTATCACAGTAGGCGAGTTGAAGAAGAAACTACACTCTCGTAGGTACCCGCTTGGAAAATAGTCGAATAAGAGGCAATTGTTTCCCAGAATCTAGAACCAGCCCACCCTCTATTTTAACAATATAATCATATGTTATTGGGGTCAAAATGCCGATTATGGGAGTTGCTTTTCTTTAATCTATTCTGTACTACATCTACAATAGTAATATCCTATGGTAAAAAAAGATTATTGTTTTGTAAAAATATAAAAATAGATTAACTTAAAAAGAAAGTAAATGATAAAATGAGAAATAAGAATGAAAAAATAAATCTATAAAACAACAATTTTCACGTATACGAAAAATACTAAGAAAAAATAGAAAATGATGAAAGATTGTTAAAAATTCACAAAATTATTTATTAATTTTGTTCTGTCACCTTTGGTGGAAAAGATTTGACGAGTACGGTTAACATTTAAATTATAACACTGTGATTTTTTGTAGATTTAGTATCAAAAAATGTCTGGCAAATTTAACTTGGAGAGTAGATACAGTATTGTGCAAATTAATGGAATCAAACACAATATAACTAACAAAAACGTTTATTTGTCATATAATCACGATGAGATGGTATAAAATTATAAATTACTAGTAATTTAATAAGAGATATGCCGTCCTTTGGCTGCGATGACAGCCTGAACTCTTTTCGGCATGGAATCTATTAATTTTTGAGAGTTTTCCTTTTTATTTTCTCGTCCCGAAACTACACCTGAATTACGGCTTCTATCAATTTTATCTTTGTTGTACAGTTCATTTTATGTAACCTAGCCTTACAAATGGCACACACTTTTTCTCACGAATTTTGATCGCTGCCCTTGCACCAAAAAATGGGACTCGTCTGAGAACAACTCCTTTCTCCAGTCTTCCTCATTCCATCCGACATATTTCTTGACCCAAATAAGCCTCTGCTTCATCATTCGTTGAGTGAGGAGTTGCTTCTTCTGTGGTCGAATGGCTTTTCTTCAGGACTTTAAAAGTCTCACACGAACTATCGAGTCATGCACTTTCACTCCAGCGTCGGCTAGTCTTTTTGTAGTTCAAAACTAGTTTTCCTTGGATTCTGCTTGCTATATCTGACTAAAAAAGTGACATCCCGGGGTGGCATCTTCCTCTTTCTCCCACATTTTCCCGCTTGTTTCACATCAACTATTCCGGTATCCTTTTTTTGCTTTAGGATCTAACTTTCTACTCCTTGACTAACATCACATTCCTGAGCAATATCTCTGTGTGTCATTGAAGTGTGCTCACTTAATATCACAATCTTCTCACGTTTTCGGGGCGTGATATCCATATCGCGAACAACCGGTAAAAGCACTATATAAATCAAATTTTGAACTTTGAAAGAAGTGAACAAACTCTGTAAAATGCACTGAATAACTGTGTAATGTGTTCCCAGTGATATAGGTTATGTTTTTTGACATAAAACTACTGTCAGAACTGACCTAACAATGTTGCCACATGCATAAAACTAAAAAAATAGTCATGATTCCATTAATTTGCACAATACTGTATATTTACTGAGAAATTTAGTAGTTTGGAACTGATTAATACGAAGATTGAAAGAATTTAATTTATAAGATCAAATTTTTAATATAATTTTGTACGGGTATGTAAAAGCTCCTAGCTATGGATTGCTCATAATATATTTGATGTTTTCGGCAAAAGAAAATAACTTGGATTATATTGTTTTGTGATTTAAGTTGTTGCAAGCGAGCGAACTGTACTTTGTTGTGACAAATTTAAAATATTAGATATTTAACAATATAGTTCACAGATATAGGTGTGTTTTGCAGAATGTTTGATCAAAAATTATAGTTGAAATTTCATTCTAAAGAAAAATTAATTGAAGTAATGATTTTTAAAAGTCATTAATTCGTCATTAATTAAAAAAATCAAAAGAAAAAGTTTTGTAAAAGTTTAACGCCAATCTATCTATAGCAACAATATTCACCGAGCTAAATAGATGTTTAATGAAAAAAGTTTCGTTTAATTAGTTTACTGCAAAATTAAACAGCGTAGTTTTACAAACAAAATTAATTACTAAAACAATATTCGTGCCATCGAAAAGTTAGCAGAAATGGAATAATGTCAACCAGGTCGGCTTTGAAGCGAGATCAAGTTCTGCAACCGTCGCAGAAAATGTTAGTGCTTGTTTCTAACTGAAATTGTATAGAAATTGTCATTCCCGATGCACCCGTATTTATTATCGCCAATACGTTGAATTTCGATTGTAACTGAACATAATAGCTTGCGCTTGTATTTTTGTAATCGTCGAACAAACACTGTCTATATCTACGTTCTACCAGCTTGTTTTAGTTGGGTACGTTGGGTGGAAAATGCAAAGGAACATCATTACAGTTCACTAAACCAATGCTTGCTAATAACGCTGCTGATATTACTGTCGATTTTATTGAATGTATGGACTAGCTTAAAACATTTTAAATATTTACATACATTTGGTACCTATACAATCGATATTTAAGAGAAATTAGATTCGTTTAATACATTGCTAATATTCATTCAATATTCATCCATTTGTAGTCAAATACACTAAAGGCAAATTAAAAAGAAAATATTAAAATCATAAATACATAATAGGATTTCAATATATTAATTAGTAACATTAGAATGGTGAAATAAGCGATGAAAGGATTAAAATATATTTTTATAAAAAAATGGTATTTTAATTATGAAATAAAAGTACAGAGATAATCTAACGAAAGTTAAAAACGTATATCTTCGTATAATTTACATTTCATTAGAAAATACATCTTATTTCGTCTTGATTTATAATCCTTTGAATTCGAGCTTCCGAAACATATTTTTTTACTAGAAACTACTTCACTAGAGTCCAATAAAACCAAAAATATTAGTTATTGTTCTTTGATTCCTTCTACAGCAGGTATGTGCAACCTTTGACATGTTGTGTGCAAATACGTTCGCGAGCCGCGTTTAAAAGTAATGGATTTTAATATAGTGTTTTAAAGTAGTATTTATAATTTTTAGCGATAGATATCAAACATGAAATAATACGACAATGTCTCGTGGGGCAGATCAAATCTTACAACGGGCCGGATCCGGCCCGCGGGCCGGTTGTTGCCCACATGTTTTCTATAGGCTGTATTAATACGCGTAGAAGGCGGTTGTTTCATTATATGAATAAAATGAAAATGATTATGGATATTTTGTATTCGTTTTATTTACCACATGGGAATTACGTATTTAAATGTCCTTCTCGGCAATTCTTACAAGAGGCTTTCCGTTTAGACACATTTCCCATGACTTTCGTACATAAATCTGACTGGACTTCGCCGTGATATATTACTTTTAAGAATAGAAACCGAAACAGACTTATTAATGTAATCCAAAAGAAAGGAGTTCAGTGTTACACTGCACGATCTTGGAGGCCAGTGTACGTCACCAAAACGAAAAATTACGCGAATAGAAAAAATAGTTTGCAATAAATCATGTGTTTCCCGTGCAGTATGTCAGAAGTTTACCAGTATTCATTTCGTTCAATTTGGGCCAAAAAATATCACGACAAGAAATATCCTTCACGGTTAACGCAATTCTGTCTATATTTTCAAAAAATTACAGTATGAAAACACAACCTACACAAAAAGCGCACCAAATTGTAAACTTTTTCCCACATGATGATTTTCAGTTCTCTAAAGCCCACTTAATCACTTAAAGGTTGATAAATAATCACTTTCCACATTAACTTTCGTAATTCTGTATACGCATTTCGACAACTAAGTTGTCATCATCAGCAGATAGTTGCAAAGTGTCGCACCTGGTAAACCACGGCGAAAAATACCTGTACGAAAACAAACTCCGTACGCAATCTGTACCGTTGAGATGATGATAACTTAGTTGTCGAAATGCGTATACAGAATTACGAAAGTTAATGTGGAAAGGGGTTGTATATCAACCTTAGTGATTAAGTGAATCAACCACAGGCTCCATCAAATTCAACTCTAAAGTCCAGTTTTGTATATTAACAAAACCATCAAGGTGAAAATGAACTTTGTCACGATAATTTTGTCAGAAAAAGAGGATCAACTTCTTAATGAAATAGTCGACAAGTATATGGTCTTCAGGAGTCAGTTCTTGCACCAACTGCGTTTTATAAACGTTAAAATACTGATCTTGTTTTATATATTCGTTATCCAGAATTATTCAGATTTACAGTCACTCTTTGATTCACAGTAATATTATTCTCAGAGAGCCTACCAAGTACGCATACACGATAGTTTTTTACAATCGAGCCACTCTCTTCAAATTAACTTGCTAATGCTGTTGATTACTAGCACGTGATTATGTTAAAATTTCGCACGTAATAGTCGCTGCACTATTATATGCAAACCATGATTTTCTCTCTCGTTCCTGCACTATAGAATGTCCCACGGTTAGTTTGCCGTATCTGTATATACAGTAAGAATGCCTAATCTTGAACGTCAATGTCGACTAGGTACAAAATAGTAGGTAATGTAAAACAATTACTTTCTATTGAAACACCCATTAGATTACTTCAATAATATGAGGTTCAATGGATGTTATAACTCAGGAGTTGTAAATTAAAATATACAAAATAAGAATATACAATAAAACAACTTTATCCTTCACGTAAAAAAGATAACAAAAACAAGCATATTATTGCATGCATTAAATTATAAAGAGCAGCTATAGCTATTTCTATAGTCATTTTTGGGACACTGCGATGAAGTAGAAGAACTTCCTCAATGTCTTGATCTTTTTACTTCTGTCTCCGATTTCATGGTTTTAATTATTGTAAATTTCCTACATAAACGTAATATTTTATGTAATTCTTTTTATGGACTTCCTTCTTAATCATAAAGGCATTCGCACAACCAGTAACTCACAAGGAAAAGTAGGGCTCCAGAGTTCATGAGAGAGAGTTGGGCATGATAGAAGAAAAGAGGCGGTTAGATCTGGATACCAGATCATTCTGCCCAGAGTGTGTGGTGTGTTTCATACTAGGCGCATCAGTCGTCTATCTCAAAAAGTATTAGTGCAAGTATTGTAATTATTATATATGTATATATCGGTCACTACAAGTGGAGATCGATATGCATAGTAGAATTATTCAAGAGTGAATGATTAGGAGTGCGAATCAACGCATTGGGGAAAAGAACGTTCGAAGCGGAGACAACCTGTAGTTGAACAAAATAAGGGTATATACTTACAAACTGACAATATACACTATCGCTCATAAGTATTTGGTCACTCGTATTTAACCTGTAAATTGTAACGAAAATCAAAATTGAAATACTAATATCTTTATTACTTACATACATGAAAAATATATATTTTTACATCTAAAATAAATTATTGTATAATACATTTATCTAAATTTTAGACTCGTCCATATGCACTCCTTTATTTTTAATCACTGCAGCACACAATCGAGCCATTCTTTCGATTAATTTTCGTAATGTCTCAGGTTTTATGTTACCCCATGCCTCTTGTAGGTTCTTCCACATATTAACGGCAGATGTGGGGGCCGATTTTCTCACCTCTCGGTCAAGTTCTTTCCACAGCAATTCGATGGGATTTAAATCGGGACTCTGGGGAGGCCACGCTATAACTTTTATAGTTCCCTCGTTCTCCAATTTCTGCAAATATTCCAGGTATAGTTTGGAAGTATGTTTCGGGTCATTATCTTGTTGGAAGATAGGATTCTGACCCGAAATTTTAATTCCACAGGGGATTGCGTTTTCCTCTAATATGCGCTTATTCTGCTCTTTTTTAGTATACTTTCGATTTTTACTAGATCGCCCACATTTGATCCAGAAAAGGAAACCCATATCATGATTGAACCTCCACCGTGCTTAAGAGTAATAGCTATGCATTCTTCCCAGGCACGCTCACCCACAGACCTCCTCACGAAAACACGTTTTCGTTAGCCGAAAATCTCGAATTTTGATTAATCGGTCCACACTACTTTATTCCAGTCTTCTATGGTCCAATTTTGGTGATTGTGTGCCCACTTCAAACGTTTTTGCTTGTTTTGCTTGCGTAGAAGCGGCTGCCGCATTACAATTCGTCCACGAAGACCGGTTTCCTTTAATCGCAGTTTAACTGTGGAGACACTTATAGGTTTTCGACGAACATCATTCATTTCTGCTGTGATATCTAGGGCTGTTTTTGGTCTATTGCTCTTGCTTGTTACCATCATTGCAAGATCTTCTGCTGAGGTTGTTGTCCTTGGTCTGCCTTTTCGAGTTCTGCTTAACAGAGTTCCACATTCGCGGTGTTTTTTGATGATATAATCCATGGTGGACTGATTTAATTTAAGTTCTGTGGCAATTTCGCGGTTGCTTTTGCCAGTTTTATGGTATGCGATTATAAACGATCGGGTTTCTACACTCAATTCTTTCCGTTTAGGCATTTTTAACCGATTGAACTTCTTCGAAACACACGATGATATCACTATGAGCACCTCACAAAAACTAACTGTAATTTTGTCAAAATACCCAAGTATAAATACTTAATAGTTTACAAGAACACCCTACTATTATCATTCATTGTGAATAATAGGGGAATCACATAATTATTTTTGAATAAGCTTTTATAGATTTTAATGTTTACTATGAAACTATTTCTTACTACGAAAATAAATTTTATAATTTCAACTTTTCTATAGAAGCTGTAATGAAATAAGGGTGACTAAATACTTATGAGCAATAGTGTATATATATACTATAAAAAGTTGTATGTGTAATGTTAATTTTGTTTGTTTTCTTGTCAGTTATAAGAGATATCTCTTAAAGCGATTCTGATTATCGTCGAATGCGTAAATATTTTGTCTTTCTGCTATTTAAATAAAAGGGGTGTCCCCTTCGTAATCTGAATCGCCTTGAAAATTATTGCTTGTAAGGGAAGTAGCATCTTTATGTAATTGTAAAGTCGTATGTTTTATCCAGTTGCCAGCCGGTGCGTTGTGTTAAAATACAATAAATCGTTACATCACCTCAGTTCCTTATACGAGGGAGCGTTTTTATATTCGCGGAATGAGCGGGTTGTAGAGGGGTGAGTAGGCGCATTGGAGGCGTGGCCTGTGCAGCGACTCATGATTAGTATAAATACGAAGTTTCATTGTCAACCAAGTAACATAATCAGGAGTGAAAAGTGAAATATGGAAAAAATCGAATATCGTGCCGTTATAAAGTTCCTTACCAGGCAAGGAAAATCAGTCGCGACCATAATGAATGAGATGTCATTGGTTTACGGCGACTCCTGTCCAGGAAAAACCATGGTGTACAAGTGGCATAGTTTATTTAAACAAGGAAGGGAATCCCTTGAAGACGACCCGAGGCCGGGCAGGAGCATTGAAGTGACCACGCCAGCACTTATCCAAAAAGTTGAACAAATTGTACTCGAAGATGCTCGACTAAAGAAGAAACAACTCGCAGAAATGGTTGGAGTATTCGATACAACAATTTTTAAAATCCTACACGATCATCTCGGCATGTTTAAGGTCAGCGCAAGATGGGTGCCGAGAATGCTCACGCCGCCGCAAAAATAACAGCGCGTAGAGTGTTCGCGTGCATTTTTGGACCTCTGTAATGAAGACAAGGATGGTGTATTGAGTGGAATTGTTACTGGAGACGAAACTTGGGTTCATCATTATGAACCTGAGTCCAAACAAGACTCCATGCAGTGGCATAAAAAGGACACAGCATCCCCCAAGAAATTTAAAGTGTCACAATCAGCTGGGAAACTCATGGCAACGGTATTTTGGGACTCGGAAGGAATATTGTTGATTGATTATAAAGATAAAGGTGTTTCTATAACCGGAGAATATTACGCTTCAATATTAGAGCGACTAATAGAAGCCATTAAAGAGAAAAGACGGGGAAAATTGACAAAAGGTGTTCTGCTTTTGCACGACAACGCGCCCGTCCACAAGAGCCGCGTTGCGTTAACTGCCCTGCATAAGGTGGGCTTCGAAATTGTGAATCACCCACCCTACAGCCCAGACCTGGCCCCGAGTGATTATTACCTGTTTCCGAAAATGAAAAAAGAGCTGCGGGGTAAAAAATTTACTGCCGATGATGAAGTCAAGGAGGCAGTTTCGGCGTATTTTGCATATAAAGAGAAATCATTTTTTTATGAGGGTATAAATAAATTAATTGAAAGATGTGAAAAATGTATCCGTCTTGCAGGTGAATATATTGAAAAAGAAAAATAATTTGGTTTTTTTATTTCCACCCCTTGTCCCCCATTCCGCGAATGGGCTCCCTCGTATTTTTATTACTATTATTTCTATTATTTTTATTATTTAATTTTATTATATATTATATATGTAGAGAGAGAGACAGAGAGGGGATCAATAACAACCTGATCCTGATTATCCATAATTTCACAGGTAAACTTCATGAAACAAGTCAAATTAGTCATGGTTATCATGGGTTTAGCATTAAATAAATATAACAAAAATTATGTGTTTTAATAGACACGTGTGCACTTCAAAGCAATCTATATTCAAGCGAAGCAAAAAACGCAACGGAATTTTAGCGACAGTCGTCGTATTGTAATGAAAAAATTCTATTACTCCTAAATTTCACAAAAATATCCGACCTGTAATGAATGGAGATATCTTAAGATGTATGATTCAGGATTTTAAGGATTAAAAAAATTTTCGCACTTGAACGAGTTACCTTAGCATAAATTTCGATTAAATTCTAAGAGTGATTGAGTGTAGCACAAAATCAATTCTGTTTCTATCTTGGATACGACTATGTTTCTGTTTACTTCGAATTTTTTAATTAAAGGAAACTGCATTGATCTCATAATTTACGTATTCACATTTTCCTGGATTAAACATATAAATTTTGTTTCAAAACGGGAAACTTCCGATCGTAATTCATTTTAAATCAAAGCTCATCATATGCGCGGAATTCCCATTATGGTTATGGTTGGTAAATATATTTCCTCTAAATAATGAAGAAGCAATGCTGGGAGTTACAAAGAGAGTAATTAAAACTTTGTTTGGGAAACCTGCGAAATGAGTTTTATTTACTTTATATTTTAACATAAAATATTTATGGCATTGCTTAATTTTAAGATATATCAAATTTAATTTTCTTTATGGTAAATTTTAAATTGTGTTAATTTTGCAGGCGCTACATTGTGTGCGACTATACTTTACTGGAACATAAAGCGCATATGCACTTCGAAGTACTATTTTTGCATAAATATGCAGAGGTGCATGTTATTGAGATATTGACAAGCCGTTATAATCGATTTCAAACTAATGTTTCCAACTGACATAATCTGGGTGAAACGATCGTGTTTGGTAATAAAATATATAATAGCTAAAAACGTAAACTATATCGAAAACCGTTAATGGACCCCATAAAAAGTTCTCTTTCGTGACAACGTGTCTTCTTACACCAAGTTGATGGCAAAGAAGTGGATCAATTGAAATTTTAGTTTTATTTTTGGGGAATGAATTTCATCTAGGGCCTTATTTTGAAACTTTAATCAAGTATTGCCAGTGAACACTAAGGCTGATATATAACCCCTTTCCACATTAATTTTCGTAATTCTGATTTTTCTGGAAAGAAGAAATTGGGAATATATAGCATTGAATGTTTAGATTGCAGTAAACAATACATCGGCCAAACAAAACGATCGATCGAAACCCGGTATAAAGAACATATTGAGCACATAAAATTCAATCGACCAGAAAAATCAGGTATAGCAAAACATGTGTTAGAAAGTAATCATAGTGTTAACGCGGATTGTTTGCATTTGATAAAGAACGTGTGGAATTATCGTCAATTAGACATGTATGAAAGCATGTACATTTTAAAGAATAAAGGCCATGTGTTGAATACGGACTCTCTTAAAGACGGACAGGGGTTAATGCAATAAATCAATGTAGGTATGTTTCGTTCCTTTCCGTTTTTCTTCCTTTTTTATCTTAGTTTAGGGCTAGAACGTAATTTTAAAAAATTGTGTGAAACGAATATACAGTGTGTGCATCTTGGTTTTCAGCGGTACGGATCGTGTGAGGGATTAATTGTTTCGTACGGGTATTTATTACCGTAGTTCTCCAGGTGCAACACTGATTAATTTATCTGTTGATGATGACAACTTAGTTGTCGAAGTACGTGTAGAGAATTACGAAAATTAATGTGGAAAGGGGTTATATATCAACCTTCAGTGATTAAGTTAATCAACTACAAGTTCCATCAAAATCACTTTCAAGTATTGCGAGAATGATTTGACGGGAATGGAACTCGACTTCTAATACCACCTTTCGGAAAAAAACATAGCATTACATGCTAATTTTGTAATCTTCTTTGTTTATTGTTGCTACATTACACATTGCAAAAATTACAAAGACTAATTATGAAATTAAATATATTTTTTTAATTTAAATATAGAATTATAGTTGAATTTGATGGAGCCTGTGGTTTATTGACTTGATCAATAAGGTTAATATATAACCCCTTTCCACAATTAACTATTTGTAAATTCTGTATACGTATTTCGACAACCAAGTTGTCATCATCAGCAGATAAAATCAAAGTGTCGCACCTGGTAAAACACGGCGAAAAAATTGTACGAAAAATATACTCCGTACGCGATCCGCATCGTTGAAAACCAAGATGTGCACTGTGTATAGAATTATAGTCAGACACAAAATTCCATTATCTACCTTAATTTACTAGAAAATCCAAAATGAAAAGCAAGAGAATAGAAAAGTTTGGATTATGCGAAACATGTTCTTTTTACACAAACTGCAATTTATATTTGCAAAAATTAAGTATTTCAAGAAACACAAGACAGCAATGAAACCTAAAAAAACTTTCTTTCAATTGAAATAAAATTATTGAGATATAAAGATTATAATTTTCAACTTCGAAACTTATTATATAATGATTATTATTAATAAAATAAATTATAATCTCAAATTTTAAAAGTTTTATTCTCGTTTTGATTTAAAAATACAAAATGAATATATTAGCCATGTGGTATATGAGAATAGGAAAACAAATATTCATACATTGTATTAAAATGTATTAAAAATTTTAAAAATATCTTTCACTGATACATTACATTGCGAATTCGTGATTTTCAATATTTTTACCGTCATGATATCAATGTACAAGGGTAGCTGTCTATATTTCGGTAGACTGGCCTTAGATCTGATGATTGCATCATGAAGCTTGTCATTTTTGACAATACATTTACCTTGACAGTTTTATTATCCGGTCGCTATTTCTATTGTTGACAGTAACTTGAAAATTTTGTCAGCGAAAAAATTAACTCGCGAACATTTTCGTGCAACTATTTTTCATAACTTTCGGCGTGGATTATCTCAGCAAGAATGCATCAAATTCAAACTTAGACGGCGTTCTTTAGACGATCAATTTAGTGAAGGTCGTCCCACAAATGTTGTTGTGTTGGAAAACATTAATGCAGTGTCGGAACTAGTAATGCAAGGCCGTCATGTGATATACCGTGAAATCGAGGCATCTCTAGGTATTAGTAACACTAGCGTGCATAAAATCCTGCATGAACATTTAGCCGTTAAGAAGCTATGTTCACGTTGGTTACTACATAATTTGACAACCACTCAAAAAAGGACTCGCGTCGATTGGTGACAAGAAATGCACAAAAAATACAATGGCGGTGCTTCAAAGAGCATTTATAAAGTCGTCATAGGTGATGAATCTTGGATGAGACCTATAGTAAACAGTAGTTGTGTCGGTATTCCAAGATGAGCCAAAACCAACAAAGGTTGTTCGCGCTCGAAGCACATCAAAACAAATGCTCGCCTGTTTTTTCGGAAAAATCGGTCACGTTGCAACCCTGCCATTAGAGAGTTGCAGAACGGTCAATTCCGAATGGTACACAACTATTTGTTTGCCAAACGTTTTTGAAGAAATAATTAAAACAAACTGAAAACAACAGATCATTGTCCACCATGACAATGCGAACTCTCATAGGTCGGGTCAAACAATTGAATATTTGACCAGGCAAAACATTGAATTGATGAGGCATCCGCCGTGCAGCCATGATCGAGCACCCTGTGATTTCTTTTTGCTCCCACACGTGAAGAATAAACTTCCTGGTCAACGGTTTTCTATGCCGGAAGAGGCAGTTGAGGCATTCAAAACTCATGTTGGAGATACCGCCTTCACAGTGGCAGCAATATTTTGCGGATTGGTTTAAACGAATGCAAAAGTGCATTGATTTTCAAGGAGAATATTTTTTTTGTTTGCTATTCCCGAAATATAAGCGTCTATCCTCGTATAAATGAATGTATTTAAGGTCAAAATTGTTTTTGATTAGATTCTCGTTATTAACATTATTTGAGTCTAATTAAGGATGAATAATATTTATGTTATTCTTGTTACTCTCAACATTGATAGGCTTCTCTTGCATATTTTTTAAATTTATTATATCTTTAATTAAATCAAATGTATAACTAACACTTACTCCATAGTTTCTACATTGCCAACTTCTCCGTATTCTCCAATTTCCAAAATTTTTTGTTGTTTACTGTTCCTGAAATATAAACGGCAACCCTTGTACAAGGTTATTCAAGTGAATTCCTATAATCGTGAATCGGATTAAAATCAAGAAAAATACATTATTTTAGAAGATAAGTTTTGAATCAATTTCGAGTTTATAATGTATTATAAATGATCTTTTTATTAAGAATAATTAATTTCAAGATGGAGTACTAAAGAATATATTATGTAATTTATTAAAAACTAAATACTTAAAATTAACATTATTATTCCTACATGAATATTATATATCTATAATCTGGTATGTAGATTTCCGCGGTCGTGGTCCATACTATCTTCTTCTGGGCTTCCGGGCTGGAAAGTGCGACAGACAGTAGCAGAAGTTGAGCCCTGAAGATGTCCCATATGAGTGGGGGTTCCAGCACGGAAGCCCAGAAGCAGTCTATAGATCTATGTCTATTTAAAATATGAAGAATAACCCAACTTTTCTTTTTCCTTTAAGATCACCCATCATTCATGCCGATATCTGCAATACCATTTGTCCTGTCCTGCAACGAACAACAATATCTTTGTAACACCTCAGATATAATTAAAAAATATATTGAGCTTTCTGCCAAATAACTACCAGCTATAGTATTCAAAGTCTAAGTCTAAAACCGAAATTAAGAAGGGTAAGTTATTTACGTTCACAATTGAATTGAATTGATTCATGTAGCGTTAAAGTAATTTTATTTAAAAGAAAAACTTCATTATTATTTGTTAAAGTGCACTTAAAAAAGTCACATACTTCAAACTAGAGTTTATTTAATTATATGCCTAGTCTTCTATAGCTATACATTCCATTGTGAGGTCATTAACTTTTTTATCCAAATAAACTTTTGTTGTTTTATTTTACATACCTCATTTAATTTTTAGAATAGTAGTTCATGTCTAAGATATTTAAATCAAGTTATGTTAAATTTAAATAACCTTAAACATCACTTTCGTGTTTACATGAAGAAAATATGATGTTCACTTTGTCATACCATGCGATAAACGACCCCTGAGATAAGATATTTTTCTTATGTCTCGACTTTGAGCTGAAAATAACGCTCGTCTATGTTAAAGGTTATTTCATATTCATGCACATATTTTCCAAATAAATAAATAATTTAAACATTCACTAAAATCATACCATTATATGTATATATATTTAAAGATATCGTAACAAAATAAATAAATAACTTTGTAAGAGGAATAAATTATGCATTCATTTGTCATGGTATATTGAACTGGTTTGAGTGTCTTTATTAATATCTTATAAATAAGAAGTATTATATATATTAGAAGTGTAGGGCTTACAATCATGATTAACATGTTTCTTATAGATGTGTTTAGTTTCAATTAGAAATAAAGAATGTTTCGTGTAAAATCCTCGTTCAAAAATAGTTGCGTTACGTATATATGCGAGTTTCTTTTTCCATGTGTATGCATACGTTGGGCAAGATCTAAAAAGAAATAAAATAAAATATATTGCGTTAATCACATTCTAATATTACCAACGAGGAGACAGTATATAAAGTAGCGAGAGAAGCAGTCACAGCCAGTTTCAGGTTGACGCTTCACTACGAAGCAACTCCTGAAGAAGATGATTGAGATGGCATCGAAACGTCGAGACGCTGATTCTTTCGAGGATATCTGTCTAACATTGCGGAGAGCTCGAGAATCTGATATTACTCATATATATATATATATATATATACAGAACTTCTGTCCAAAATTGTGGAGAGCGCACATTCTCATGTATATATATATGAGTAATAGTAGATTCTCGGGCTCTCTGCGATTTTGGACAGAAATTCTCGAAAGAATTGGCGTCTCGACGTTTCGATGACATCTTAATCATCTTCTTCAGGAGTTATTTCGTAGTGGAACGTCAACCTGAAACTGGTTGTGACTGCTTCTCTCGCTGCTTTATATACTGGCTCCGCGTTTGTAATATTAGAATGTGATTAACACAATATATTTTATTTTACTTCTCTTTAGATCTTGCCCAACCTATGCCTACACATGAAAATAAAGAAATTCTCATATACATAATATATATTTAATTTATTTAAAAAAGGGAAAATAAAACAAGCAATTTTTTTAACTAAATCAGCCCTTGAAATTTTTAAACTATTTATTTTATTCAGTAGCTCTTACGACAAAAATTAATTCAACTTTGTTTGTTTTTACTTACATTAGATGATAACGTGTGAAGTGTAATTTGTAAGCAATTTTTAATAGTAGATTAACAAAAAATAAGAAATATAAAAAAACATTTTAAAACTATGCTTACAAGACAACAGCAAGTACTTTAAAATTCTTTACCCATTTTCAGTTATAATTTAATATTGCGTGGATATCAAAAGTTTTAAAACATCAAATAAAATTTATCCTATAAAATACTTTTCTAATTTATTACAATTAATTTTACGTGATAATTTGTCTATATATTTTCATTAATTCACTAAGGAAAATTTCGATTTGAAACTGCTTACAACATTCTATATATCTGTACCCAACCTTTATTAATATTTCACATCAAATCGTGCCAGATTATTCCATCAACCTCGTTAATGGATACATGTGCAGTACAAAGTAACCCAACCTTTATTAATTGTTTTACTCCATCGTTTGACACCTTTACTGTACATACATAAAACATGTATGTCTTTATTATTTATAAAGTGCACATTAATATTATACATGTAAGTATAGTAGATTATATTAGTTGCATGTAAACGCCTTATAATGTGCAATTAATGATGTCGTAGAGTTGCATGTAAAGGTAACAACTAGCGTGAGTTACCACGATATTTTATCGTTTTAAGTTCAAACAACATATTATTCATACTTTTCTTCATAAATCATTTACTCTATTAAGTGTTTATAATTTGTAACTAAATGAATGCTAAAATATATTTGTCATATCATAGTCCCTTATAGTTTCTTACGTTTGGTTTGGTTTCCCGTTAAAGTTTGCTATATTTGTATTTAGCTAGCGACGAGATTGTTTAACAGTGTACGAGGATAGTTTGACAAGTAGTGAGAATGACACATAGGTGGCGCTCTAATTGATAAAACAAATGCACTATAATTTAGGTTGTCTATTTATATGTTTACATTCCGATATTTAGATAAATCGGTTGATTAGCTTATTTTGGACAGCTGATTGAAAAAGAAGCAACGCGTCGTTTCGTTAAAATGGAAAAAGCAGAGTATCGTGCGGTGATTAAATATTTCGTAATTAAGACCGAAATAAAAGATGAGTTACGGGAAATATTAGGTGAATCTGCTCCATCATCCGCCATAATAAGTAAGGCAAATGAATTTAAATGTAGTAGAACAAGCTGTATTGATTAAGTGCGCTCTGGAGCACCTAAAATCGTGACTTCTAAGGAAATGATTATAAAAATCCATAATATTATTACGCAAGATCGACGACTCAAAGTGAGAGAGATACCTAACATGGTAAACATTTCAACAGAACGCGTACACCACATTTTAACGAAAGAATAGGGCCTTTCCAAGCTTTCGGCAAGATGGGTGCCGCGATTGCTTACGACTGATCAAAAGTTCACTCGTTTGAGCATTTCCAATGAGTGTTTGGACCTTAAAAGTGGAATCCGGTTGATTTTTGTAGGCGATTTGTTACTTGCGATGAAACCTGGATAGACTACAGTACACCCGAAACTAAACAATAGTCGACACAATGGTTAGAACGTGGTTTTGCAGCTTCGAAGAAAGTGAAAACCACTTTATCGGCAAACGACGTGTTGGCATTAATTTTTTGGGATTCAAAGGGCATTTTGCTCATTGATTACCTTCAGAAAGGTGCCACAATAAACGGACAATATTATGCATAACTTCTACAAAAATTATAGGTTGAGATTCGTACTAAACGGCCAGGAATGGCAAAGAAAAAGATTCTGTTTCACCAACACAACGCTCCCTCACATACCAGCACAGTTGCGATGTCCACAATTCACGTGTTGCATTTCCAATTAGTACCGCATGCGCCTTATTCGCCGGATCTAGCCCCTTCCGACTTCCACCTTTTTCCAAAATTGAAAACGGCACAAGGTAGAAAGAAATTTTCGTCTAAGGACGAGCTTATCATCTTCGTAAATGAGTATTTTGCAAGCCTTCCGGAATCGCATTTTAGAGATGGCGTAAGGTCATTGGAGCACCGTTGGAATAAATGTATTGCTCTTTTAGGAGAATATATTGAAAAATAAAAATTATTTTGTATTTAAAAAATTCGTTTTTCTTTTCCATTCTCACTACTTGTCAAACTACCCTCGTATACCCGTGCATATTAAGATCCCCTGGATCATTAATTTGATTCTTTTCTTAATAATTTTTCGAAATTCCCATTTCATTTGTTTCATGATTTTGAACGGTGATATATTCGATACATATAAGATTAGTATCACTTCTTCGTCTTTATGTTTTTCTGTGCTTAGTTGGGCATGTGTAACTTGTGAATGTTCGAAATTTAAGTGTTAGGGTCTTCTTTTTGATATTAAGTTTCCGACCGCAGACAATTGCAGTTTTTGAATACGGATTTTAGTACCAATTCGTCGCAATCCTCGCGTATTTTATTGCTCTTGGAGGTATTTACATAACATGTAATTGCCATTTTGGGTTCCACGAGGTTAATAGGAGTGCTGTAAAGTTTGATAGTCTCTTCGTTAAAAAACCAGTCGTCCGTGTATTTCCATGAATTTATATTTTCTTACACGTAATTGAGTAGATAGTCAAGAAAGTTTATTTATGCATATGCATAGTGACAATTTACTTAAATTTTTATTTACTTGTACTCGTTAATCACTAAGGTTGATATATAACTCCTTTCCACATTAACTTTTGTAATTCTGTATACGTATTTCGACAACTAAGTTGTCATCATCAGCAGATAATTGCAAAGTGTCGCACCTGGTAAACCACGGTGAAAATACCTGTACGAAAACAAACTCCGTACGCGATCAACACCGTTGAGAACCAAAATGTACACTGACAACTTAGTTGTCGAAATGCGTATACAGAATTACAAAAGCTAATGTGGAAAGGGATTATATATCAACCTTAGTGATTAAGTTAATCAACCACAGGCTCCATCAAATTCAACTTGCACTCGTTAATTAAATTGGAAGTTAATCAAGTTTTCCTTCTCTTTTGCTTAATCTAATTGAAGTTAACTCAAATCACGTTTTATGTTCTTTTTCTTGTATGTAATATGTTTGAAATTAGATTTCGCTTATCACGTACAATGATGTAACATTATATATAATTCTAAACGATTTTCTTAATACATGTAAATACATTTGCTGTGAACGAAACTAGGTCCAGTTTCGGAAGAGTATTTAATTTTGTTTATTTTTAGTAGTCAAGTAAATCAGTAATTTCAATTGATATCCAGTAATTTGGATACAGTCTTTTGTTTGTATACATTTACATTAAAGGTTGTAGTTCTTTTTGTGTGACTGGTTTTTTTAATTAATTGAAAGCGCTGCTTTTTAAATTTTATTTTATCACTGAGTTATTATCATTCACAGGGTGTCTGATAACCGAGATGGGTATGCGTTTTCTTGTTACTTCTGCCGACCTACTTATATACAGGGTGTGACACTTTTATTAAACAAAATGGCGCGCTTTCATATTACTTTCCAATTACTGAATAGCCAACACAGTTCTTCCTGTAATCAAATTAAAGGGTGTTTTTATTTGCGCATCCTTCATAATTGACAATTGTTATTTGTACAGAAAGTAGCATCTTTATGTTTATTTTGAGGTCATACGTCATCTCATTTTGATAGCCGTTGTATTCTGTTGATTTATAATAAAAAGATTGTCTGGGTAGAATAGTTTACTGAAGAAACAAAAAGAAAGTATTCAGCATGGGTATGTATAGGGAGCATGCCTGGAAAGATTCAGGATGTTATGAATAATACAGGAAACTACACCAAATATTAAATTTAATATTCAGTTAAAATAATCTTACCGCAATTTAGTTAATTAATTGCCTCCAATATAATCGTAGTTCCCATTCCTGTAATTCTGTCAGTGTAAAATGGATAAAGTAAAACCCCTAGTATTTTATTTCAAAAATTATATATATATATATATATATATATATATATATATATATATATATATATATATTTATAGCCCCACCAGCTCAGTTGCTTTTCCTCAATATATATATACATATACAATATTATGGAAGATAAGATACCAGCAAGGAGGATTTTTGAAGCTATAATAAAAACAAAACGAGGACCAAGAAGACCAAATGAAACATGGGAAAAATTAATAGCAAAAGCCATTCACAGAAGAGAACATTCAATGTCTGTTGCAAGAGAGATAGCCAAGGATAGGAACTTGTGGAGAGACTTTGTATATAAGACATAATGTACACTCCGCGCAACATGAATAGGACCAACTGCATATATGACATTTGTAGTTGGTATAAACATGGTAGCGCGCTGGAATTGTTATTTTCGAAAATAAGAGGGTTGATAAAAAGATGTATATAGGTACCAAATATAATTTTTGTAAAAGTCAGTGCAAATGTACGTTACTAATGACAATAAGTAGAGTAATTAAACGCCACTTGAATACGACCAATCCACAAAATAAAAGATTCGTTTGCAATAACAAAATACTTTATTGTTCAATAATGAGTACTTTTGCCATTATTTCTTATAACCTCAAATAGTCGGGATGGAATGGAATTATACAGGGTTCTCAAGTAGTCAACGGGAAGTTCCGCCCAACTTCGTTTCAGCGCCTGCTCTAGTTCGTCAGCGCAACTGAATTGGGTAGCATTGGAGTACAATTTACGCGACAACCATCCCCAAACATTTTCTATGATGTTCAGGTCGGGGGAGAGCGATGGCCAATCGAGAACCTCCATGCCTTGTTCTTGAAACCAGCGTCGAACAATGCGCGCGGTGTGATTACTGGCATTATCCTGTTGGAAAATAAATGGCCCACCTGCCATAACGTTGGAAAATTTGTCTTTCACCTGTTGCAGCAGCTGGACGTACTTTTCCGAATTCTGTCTGCCCTTCACTATTACTAAATCAACAGGTCCGTTATAGGAAACAGCTCCCCATACCATGACTGAACCAACATCGGCTCGCCTTCGTGACTGAATCACTTCATCTTTACGTAAATCGTGGAAATAATAAGAAAACCCATCCGGGCCATCTAAATTAAACTTCTTCTCGTCACTGAAAATAACAGTTTGCCATTCTCTTGTCCACCCAATTTTTGCTTGAGCAAACTGAAGACGTGCAGTGCGCTGAAATTCCCTTAAAGGAGGCCGTCGTTTAATTTTCAAACGTTTTAAATGCGGACAGGTCTTCAGTAACTTCTGTACAGTTCTTACCGATGCATTCGTTCCAACGTTATTCGCGATTTGTCTTGCCGTTAATGCCGAATTCGACGCTTCGCGTAATATGGCTCGACGTTCTCTCTTAGTTGTAACGGATGTTGTTCGCCCTTTAAAACGTTTTCCATAATTCTCGGGATCCCTAATAAAATTGTTCACAACCTGGTGTGATCGACTTATTTTCTTTGCAGTAGCCCTTGAGGAATACCCTTCTTGATGGAACGCTTTAATTTTTCCAATTTCTTCCATACTTAAGCACTTCTGTCGTCCCATCGTTGCACAATACCCTTAATTACAGATGTTTGTTTATCCGGATACACGTTGTAACTCGACACTCATCCGGTAGCTTACTATCAAATACTGGTCGTATCCAACCGGCGCGGTGCATTTTATATGTATGTGGTACTTACGTCACCCAATGCATAACGTTAGGCACTATTGCGCAATAATGCGTATTATTTGCCATATCATACCATTACAAACTTGCATTGTATTTTTAGTAAATGAATTGTTTTTTAAACCACCGAAAGCTTGCAACAAGTCGCGTGGTCCTATTCATGTTGCGCGGAGTGTATATTGTAATGTTAACCTCTACACCGAAAGGTAGATGGGGGACCGATTATATATATAATTAACATTTTGATCATTTAATAGAATTTCTGTTAACGTATATAAATTAACCAATAACATTTAATAACAATAATTAATTTTCAATGCTAGCATTATGATTTACTAATAAGTTTGAGTACTGAACTGTACTTATTTATCAAAATTTTAGTAGGATTCAAGTTTATTAATTTATTCTATTCAAACATTCATGTAGCTTGTACATAATGTAGTAAATATAATTAATTGATATTCGGAGTAACGGGATTATAATAAATTTATAAAATACTTTTAATTTATTATTTATACTTAAAATTGTATAAAGCGTGTATAGAATATAGTAGATTATCTAATTAATTTATAAAAATCTTCCACAAAAATTTAGTAATAACATTTATAAAATAATTTTGAAAGAAATGAAATTATAAATAAGAACAATTGGAAGGAGAGATGCTAAGAAGAAAATTTGGTAATATCGCATGATCATTGAAAAATTTTTACTCTGAGATATAATTAAAAAAAAATAGTAAATCTACATTATTTATATGATAAATTTATTTAAAAAGATTAATTAACCAACCTATAATATACACCATTGTATCTATTGGTGTATTTTCTTAATTAATCTATAATAAAGAACGAAGCAGAGATCATTTGTGTTAAGAAAAGATTAGTAGTCAGTCTAATTATTAGTGGACCATATATTGGTTTAGCAACTAAGTACTTTCGGTTTTTACTGATAGAGAGCGTTGCTTTATTTTTTGTATAACGTATGTTAGTGCTGTACTTTACCGTTTGTCGCGTGATACTAGTCATATTGACG
Organism: Dermolepida albohirtum; assembly: GCA_031893035.1. NCBI lineage: Eukaryota > Metazoa > Arthropoda > Insecta > Coleoptera > Scarabaeidae > Dermolepida > Dermolepida albohirtum. Next base: position 418,420 of record JAVIWB010003404.1, read on the forward strand.
TAACTTCAGAAGCAAGTAGTGAGTGATTTTTATTAAAGCTATTAGTTGTGGGTTAATTTTAAATGGAGTGCAGAAACGAACATTTTCGACATATTTTACTATTTTATTTCCATAAAGGAAAGAAAGCTGCTGCGGCTCACAAAAAGATATGTGAAGTTTATGGTGCTAATTGCTTAACAGAGCGCACGTGTCAGAATTGGTATAAAAAATTCCGTTCTGGAGATTTTTCCCTCAAAGATGAGCAACGTTCTGGTCGGCCTACTGAAGTTGATGATGACCAAATCAAAGTCATAATTTAAGAGGATCGCCACATAACTGTTCAAGAGGTTGCGGAGAGGCTACATGTATCGCACACAACAATTGAAAAACATTTAAAATGTCTTGGGCTGGTTAAGAAGCTTGATATTTGGGTACCTCACGAATTGAAAGAAATTCATTTAACACAAAGAATCAACTTTTGCGATATGCACCTTAGACGAAATGAAACCGACCCTTTCTTAAAAAGAATCATCACTGGTGATGAAAAATGGGTCCTGTACAGTAACATAGTTCGAAAACGATCATGGAGCAAACACGATAAACCAGCTCAACCACATCGAAAGCTGAATTGCATTCAAAAAAGATCATGCTGTCAGTTTGGTGGGATTACAAAGGCGTTGTGTTTTTTGAGCTGCTTCCAAGGAACCAAACAATCAATTCTGATGTTTTCTGTCAACAATTAATAAAACCGGATGAAGCAATCAAAGAAAAACGACCAGAATTGTCAAATCGGAAAGGTGTAGTTTTCCACCAAGATAATGCAAGGCCTCACACATCTTTGGCAACTCGTGGGAAACTATTGGAGCTTGGCTGGGAAGTGATGCCACATCCCCCATACAGCCCTGATCTAGCACCATCTGATTACCATTTATTTCGAAGTTTGCAGAATTCTTTGAATGGTAAAACTTTCACAAATGACGATGACCTTCACTCGCACCTGGTTCAGTTTTTTGCTGATAAGGACCAGAAATTTTATGGGCGCGGAATCATGCAGCTGAAAGAAAGATGGCAAAAGGTCGTTGAGCAAAATGGAAAATATATAATTGATTAAAAACTATTCTTTGTTGAAAAAAAAAGTGTTTTATTTTATACTACAAAACCGAAAGTACTTAGTTGCCAACCCAATATTTCCAAGAAACTAGTATTCAGAACGTGTAGAACCATTATTAACGTTCCAAATTATATTTTCTTTTTGCAATGAGAGTTTCCCAGAATTCCATCTTAATTAATCCTCGGGGAAGATAGTCTATAAAATTATGAAAGAATATTTATTCATTCTATTGGAAGTTACAAAGTTTCTAAAGATAACTATTTGTATACAAAGTTTGTGAAATAACATTACTAGAATTAGTAATATAATTTGTCCATAAAGACCTAATTTAATTAAAGCATCACTAAAAACGCGGTGCTGGAATTAATTTAAAAATAGAGCTCAATTACATTTGCCATAAAAACAGATCCTAACCCTATTTATTAAATTACTATATTGAACAAAGTTATTTGTTTATTATAACTTATGACAATAGGTATTTGAATTGCAATAACACTACTTACAATTAGTTTATTGAATTTTTCCTGTTAATACAGTTTGCACATTCAAACAATTTAAATAAGTTAATTATTTAAATAATTTTACGAGGGAAAATTGATTAATTAACATCCTATAATTGAATTTATCTATGATGCAACCCAGTTTACATACAGATTAAAGAATTGTATTCCCTCTGTTTTCGTTAAAGATTAATAATTTAAGAAAGAAGAATAATAAAAGAAAATTACAGTAAAACCCGTTTATTGGAAACCCTCTTAATAGAATATATCGGTTAAAGGAATTAAAATCTCAAGAACAAAACCATTTCTCTTTAAGTATCAACAAAATTATTCGGTTATAAGAATATCTTTTAATAGAATATATTGGGTAAAGGAATGGCTTTTCTGATAACATTAATGCGATTTTGTCTTCATAAAAGAATAAATTTCTCTATCTGCTTAACTAAAGGTGGATGTAAACCAAAAGTTACTATGAATGTTTACTTTATTTTTAGAAAGCTATTATGTACATAATTACAGATAATCTTCGGATAATTACGTATTGCAATAAAATCTTGTACCTAAGTGATTTTAAACAGTATTTAGATAATGGTTAATTCTGCGCGAATTACATATGTACATACAATAAAAATTTTTTTCGGAGGTTTTAAAAGCAGGAAATTTCTATATTTCTGGTCAGTTTGTTATTTGACATTGCAATCGAAAGTGAGTGAAAAATGGCTTCTTTAACAAACTTGAAAAGAAAAGACCTTGCTTGAGTTTTTAGAAGAAACAACTTGCAGTCAGTCAGATGTTGGCAAAAATTTTTGTGTGTCTCAAGCACAAGTGAGTAAATTGTTAAAAAGAAAAGACAGCATTTTAAGTGATTGGCGTGATAATTTTAAATCTATTCAAAAACGAAGACGCAACGTGAAAAATGCTGACGAAGAAAATGCTTTAAATCATTGGTTTATGGAAAAAGGAGCGCGTAAATTTCCATTTTGAAGGAAAAAGCCGAACAGATTGCACAAAATCTGGGTAGTGTAAATTTTCAAGCAACAAATGGGTGATTTACCAGTTGGAAAAGTCGTTCCCAAATTTCTTTCAAAAAAATTGAAAATACCTATTCATAGGATACTCCATCAATCGCGCCGTCATCTCAAGAAGTGAAATTAGCATGTGACACTATACCCGTTTTTAAAATCAAAAACTGATTGTAATTTTGCACATTTTTATGCATTAGATAACCAAATCACTGATATTTTGTGTAGAGAAAGAAAACAAAATAAAATTACAGATTATTTTGTTAAGAATGTGTAGAATTTGAGAAATCTATAACTGGTCTTTGTGTAACCGCTTAAGTTTAAACATTGAGAAGTGTTTCCTGGTGAAGAATCCTGTTACTCAATTGGCGGCGTTACGATTTCTCGTAAGTCCTCGATCAGAGATCTTGGGATAATATTTGACGAGAAATTTACTTTCTCCGATCATGTTCTTGGTGTGACGGCTGTGGCTTCCAGATCTCTCGGTTTTATAATTCGCACATGCCGATACTTTCATAATATGGACACTTTGAAGACCCTTTTCTTTGCTCATGTCGTTTCCAAACTGGAATGTGCATCTATAGTCTGGTACCCCATCTACAAATCTCAAACTAGCCTCCTGGAACAGATACAACGGAAATTTTTGAAATACCTCTCATTTAAATGTGATGGTCGATATCCTGTCCGTGGAGTGAATTACAACTTGTTGGAGCGACATAACATCGTATCGCTGTCTGATAGGAGAAAAACTCTTAGCGCTTTATTTATGCAGATTGTCGTTACTGGGAGGGTTGATACGCCGGATTTACTGTCGCGTGTTTATTTCAGGGTTCCACAGCTGTGATCAAGGGCGAATCAACTGATTTATGTCCCTATGGCAAAGACCAATATTTTGCTGAAGGCCCCTTTGGTTCATTCGGCGGTAAATTTCAACAATCTGCAGTACGATTTGCCATGACCACTATTTGTAAAAATATATTTGTTTTAAGATACACATTTCATTTCCACAATGTAACTATTGTTTAATTTTTTTTGTATTTCTTTGTTTGTTACCCGTTTTGGAGTAATAATCTCTATTGGGTAACGTAATAAATATTATTCCAATAAGCGGGTTTCACTGTATTTATTTATTCAATTCACTATTTAGATTTGTAATGTATTTAGAATATTATTGTTTACATATTTGTAAAGTTTGTAATATGTGATTTAATTAGAGCTTGAAACAATTCATTATATTCGTTTTTTTCTGCCGTCTAGGCTTAAAATCTAAATCATTTAAGCTAGCCGGAGCATTATTTTTTGTTTTAAAAGTATTTATTTACTCTATCCATTATATATTTTTATTTTTCAACTTAGTTAAAAACGAAACCAATTTATCTATCAAATTTTGGCACGTCTACGTGTGATATAAATCGATTACATTTTGGTTAGCTAACGAAAGGAAATAAACTATTACAATATATGTATATGGTATATTGAAGTAAAATCGGCATTAACCGCAATATCAATCCATGTTTGACTATTGAGTCGAATTAACGTTTACTTTTATTTGACGACAGACACGTACATTTATACTGACATAAAATATAACTTTGATTTATGTACACACTTTTTTAGTTTAAATTTTTTTAAGTAGTTCATTCCGAATTCTTATCTTGCTTAGTTTAACTTTTGAAAATATTAACATAGCTTTACCTCTTATCCATCTCTCGATCTTTCCCTCAATTTTTTATAGGTGCGCAATTCAATTGCCTATCTTTTCTTGAGGGCATATTCCGTTTCGTTCTTCTTATTTTCTTCGCGATTTTATTGATTTTTTTTCCCCATCAATCTTCATCATTTTCCTGTCTCTCTTGGCGAACATTTTCAAATCCTTTATGACTTTGCGACACCATAATACTGTGTGCATTTCCAAATAAAAAGTTTGTTATGCAAATATTATTGTAATATGACAAAGCCACATATTCTTTCGAACAGTAATATGCGATATAATTTTAAACATTTGAACTATGCAGCTATATACTGTTTTGGTCAACATGGTCTGCTCTTGCATTAAATCTTGCATTAATGTGAATGTTAAGCTTTCTACGCTATAATAAAATCTTATTACGAGCAACTGACTCATTTGCGAAATTTAGGAGTTTTAGTCGTGGTCATTTTGCTTCATTAAGCACTGTAGTTTGTCTGTATTGAGACGTTAACAATCCATTGATGTCTCGATATATTAATCAATAAACCTTTTGAACACCATATATAAGTCATATTTTATAAAGTTTTTGAAGTTTTTGTTTATTTTACTGTGTTCATGCAAGTATTCTTTTAAAAATGTCAAAGCACTTTCGATTATGAATAAATTAAGAGAATTATTTTAAGTTGCTTCATTTGTTTGTAAAATATCAAATCAAAATGTATGCTAGACCTTCTTTCGTAAGAGAACCTGCTCCGAGATCCAAAAGATGGCTAAATCCGTAAGAGCTTTCGCAAGTATATGCTTATGAGTAATATAAGAATATTCTCGGAAGTTTAGAATTTTGACTTTGATAAACTTCTTAGTTCAAATTGTAGAATAATGAAGCATAAGAAATACAAGATGAACAAAAAAAATAATAGAATAAGATGAGGTTAATAATAATAATAATAATAAACTAAGCCTCACACCCCTCAACAGCTTAACGGCAATTCCAGGGGGCTTTGGCAGACTACGACTTATTATTCCGTCTACGCTCGTGGTGCAACTTAAGATCTTTGTGTGTCAGCATTCGCTTAAACGGGAAAGGAAAATCAGAAAAAACCTTTCCAGACAGCTGTTTATCGAACTCAAACCCAAGATCCAGGGCGTAATAGGTTAGTGACCTACCACCGAGCTATCACATTATAGTAATTAAAGAAGTATTAACATACAATCATTTCTAAGGCAAAAAATGGTAAAATCTGTAGGCTTTACGTTTTTTTTAAGTTGGCTGGGACCACAGACTAATTCACTATATGCACAGTCTGTGGCATAGAAAACAGAACTTCCTTAAAATAGTAATTCTTAATGGCGCCATCTATTAAAAAAACTATGTGTCGATAAGGTAGATATTTCACCAAAGTTATGTCAAAATATTATGATATTTGCACCATTAAAAGCAGAGAAATTGCGTGTAAAGAAACAGTATGTATTTGGCATTGGTCGAAAAATTAATTTTGCAGAAGGAGCATATATCAAATTCAGTTTTAAAGACAGTAAATCGTTTACTGAAACGTTTAATTTGATGAAACAAATGAATGATGATACGTGTTTATCACGTACGAGTGTGTATGAGTGGTATAAATGATTTAAAGACAGTCGTACGGTCATAAATTCGACGAACATCCTGGTGCAAAAAAATCTGTGGTTACGGAAGTAACATAGAATTTGTGCGAAAATTTATTAAAAATGAGCCTAATTCCTCTTGCGATACGTGGAAATTGAGTTAAAAATTTCTAAAAATTCAATTCATAGCATTTTGACAGCATTTGGGACTGGGAAAGATTTGTGCAAGCCCGACACAAGCTAACAGAACTCAACATTGTACAGACTTGATCAAAAGCTCAAAAAAGGTCTTCTCAAAAAAAACTTCAGGTATTCTATTGTAACTAGCGATGAAACGTGGCGAAAAGCTGTTTGGAGAAGTCAAAAGTGAAGACAATGTTGATTCGTTTCATGTTCGAAAGACACAGTGCACGAGAGTTTGTAGCAACTAGTGAAACAGTCAATGCTGCATTTTATGTGGGTGCTATGAAGCGTCGTTTGGCGCGTATTCGTCATGTCCGCCCTCAATATCGTGAAAATGATAGCTGGCGTTTGTTACATGTTAATGCACTCTCTCATCGCTCGACACTTATCACTGATTTTATAACGACAAATGGCATTTTAACCGGAAACTATTCACCATATTCACCGGAGTTGGCACCTCGTGATTTCTATCTATTCTCAGAACTATTGTACATTTGTCGATGAAAGGACCGTCGACAGCGATCTTGAAGGACATCCCTACAGATGAACTTGAAAATTCATTTAACATATTAACTGACCGTTCAAAACGTTGTATTGAAGGCGAAGGCGACTACTTTGAATAAAATAAATCAGTTTTACCAAAATAGTAAGCATTTGTTTTTATTTTAAAAAAGTTTTCTCTGCAACAGACTGTGTAGATCCTCTTGAGGACTTCAAATGCAGAATGAATGGAGTTGATGAATTTAAGTTATTTTACAATTCAAAAGTGTCTTCTATATCGTCGGAAAGTAAAAAACAAGCTAGTATATACTTAAATGATTAATATAGATTAAAAATAAGAATGAAAGTAAATAACATTCTTCTGATATAGTTTTAAGAACAGAATTATAATCATTTAAACCAACCAGCACCTAGCAATTAGCTTATTCCGTACATTTATAATTTATTTAGATTTTTAGCATTAATCGAATTGCATAGTCGGGAGACTTTTCAGCCATGATGGGGTTGATTAACTTTCAATTCATAGTTAATATTTTATTTACATTCAATAACGTATATTATACATACCACATCATAATTTGGTTTCCATAAATTATTACACCGATTACCATTGTGCCTGCATTAGTCTGATAACTCCGTACGACGATAATAAAATACTTTCAGAAGTCAATTAACCTTTTATTGATTAAGTGGAAACACAGCAAGTCAATCTATTTATTGATACTAAAAACAGAGCTCCAACCATTCATTTATGTATGTAAATATTAATGCATATGTTGCAGTACGTGTTCATGTCTTAGTTCAGCTGCGTGGTATAGATGATAGCAATAATTAAAACTCGAATGTGAAGTTAGTTGTAATTTGTTAAATTTGACTAATTAATCTGCACATTATTCGTGTGCTTTGGCACATTAAATTCCATTTCGGTTGAGTTGTTAAAGTTACGTTCTAGCTCTTCACTGATATCAGATCCCCGTTGATTACGTTAACGGAGCAAAATTCGCTATATATCATAATCTGTTTTGTGATGTCACATTAACCTACACGTGAAGTCAGAATTGATTATGGTAAATTTCTGACATTCAAAAAGGATGAGTTTTGGAGGCCGTGTACTTTCTTTATCACTTTATAAAAGGTACTGGAAGAGATTATTGCTATATAACTTTGTAATAAAAGAATTTTGAAAAATGAAAAATGTATTTTGAAATGAATAAAGCGTCAAATAACTGTACATACATTGCTTGTTATTTCATTGTGATAGAAACAATGAAACACCGCTTCGATAAATATTGGGTCTGGGAAAAAGTTCGTGGCGTTTTTCCCGATAGATGGCATTGGTTGCCGATAACTAAAGAACAACAAGTCACAGCGACACCACCGACGGCTCGTTTTTTAGATGACCTTCCGAACGTTAGTTTGAGCGTAGAAACATTGTAATCGGTGCAGTGGTTGGAAAGTTATTCGCACTTGAAAATGGAGAAGAATAATGAGAAATTTCGCTATATTCTGCAATATTATTATGATAAGGGGAAGAACGCTGCGCAGGCTTGTGATAAAATTTGTGCTTGTACGGTGAAGGTACTTTATCGAAATCTGTTGCGCGGAAATGGTTCGCTCGCTTTCGTTCTGGAAATTTCAATGTGAAAGATGAGTCACGCTTCGGTCGTCCAGTCACTGAAAAATCTGATGAAATTCTTGAAAAAGTCCAACAAGATAAGCATATCAGCAGTGTCGATATTGGCATGGAGCTAGGCATTGACCACAAAACTGTTTTGAACCATTTACACAAAGCTGGTTACAAAAGAAAGCTTGACGTATGGGTTCCTCATGAGTTGAGCGTGAAAAACATGATGGACCGAATTAACATCTGCGATGCGCTGCTGAAACGGAATGAAATCGAGCCGTTTCTGAAACGTTTAATAACCGGAGATGAAAAATGGATTACGTACGATAATCGAAAGCGTAAAAGATCGTGGATAAAGGATGGTGAGCCGTCACAAGCGTTCGCTAAGCCAACATTGACGCCAAAAAAAGTGATGCTGTGTGTATGGTGGGACTGGAGGGGAATCGTCCACTACGAGCTACTTCCAACTGGTCAGACGATTGATTCTCAACTCTACTGTGCACAACTAGAGAGATTACGCCAGGCGATTGAAAGAAAACGGCCCGAATTGATTAATAGGAAAGGTGTTGTCTTCCATCATGACAACGCCCGACCACACACTTCTTTGATGACCCGTCAAAAATTGAGAGAGTTTGGTTGGGAAGTTTTGATGCACCCACCTTACAGTCCGGATATAGCACCCTCTGACTATCATCTGTTTCGATCTCTGCAGAACTCTCTCAATGGAATTAAGTTGGTTTCAAAAGAAGCCTGTGAAAACTACTTGATTCAGTTTTTCGACCAGAAACCACAGAAGTTTTTCACCGATGGGATCATGGATCTACCAAAAAAATGGCGAAACATTGTCGATAATAATGGAGCATATTCGGTTTAAATGAATTCGTCCACGCGCCATGCGGGGACCAGTTGAATTTTACTGAAAAAACGCCACGAACTTTTTCCCAGACCCATATAAAAAAATATTTGCCAACGATTGCAAAGAAAAGAAATTATCTATTTTGAATCGTATCTTACGAAATAGCGATTGAATCCATTTTTTAATCTATAGAATACTTGAATTTTGTAAAACTAAAATCTCGAAATTATATTCATGCTTACTATTATCTGTATATGGATAATATATGCTATTTTATAGTATATGTATCTCTCGATACAGTTTATATTTATTACACTATAGTAGCTAGTAACTCTTAAGAACAAAAATTTAGACTTAAATTTTGTCAAAAAACCCACATCAGTTTTCGAAAAAATTAAATCAAACAACTGTGCAGTATAACAACAACAATAACTTGAGAATGGCAACAACGAGATTACCAAAAATTCGACTAGAGAATAACCCTTTCTATCCTAAACCGAAGTTGGGCCTGAGTAAAAGAATGTTCTGTATATGGTGTGTAATGGTACATTTATATATTTTAAATTTTTTTCTATTTTATTTTTGTATGTATATATCTTTCTTTTATTGAGTCATGTCATATAATAGAAATTCCAAAGCAGATGTATATTTGGAATTTCTATTATTGCAAATGTATATATTATTAATTAGGGTCTAGAATATATTAAGTTTTATTATGGTTAATTTCAGAATATTATAAAATTCTTTTGTATAGTTTCCAGAACCTTTTAGTTATAAGTGATTAGATATTATAGAAAATGTTAATGGGTAGTTCTAATGTGTTCCACGAAATGACCACTTTTCGGATTTATCGGGACCCATATATAGGCCATAGGGAAAACCAGATGGACAGTCGACCCATAGCGGGGGCGAGTGAGAGTGGACCCCTAGCCGGGGGCGAGTTACAGTTGAGATATAGCGGGGGCGAGTGAGAGTCGGCATATAGTTGCGGATAGCGATAGTCAACGGATAGTTGCGGACAGCCGACAAGTGTCGAATATACGAGTCGTCGTCGAATAATCGACAGATAGACAGCGATCAGTGTTTTTAAGCCATAAGTGCAAAATCGGAGGCAAGGTTAAACGGAAATATTACGTTATCTTCGCCCAGATATATATATATATATATATATATATATATATATATATATATTGGCAAATAGCCGGAAAATAGCCGGAAAATCTTCGAGTGGTCAAGTGTCAAAAGAAGAAGTGATACCCATGTTAAAGAGGTACCTATTAAAAGACTATAAATTTTGCGTGTTCATAGTATATTTAAGATATATCTAGTTAGGAGTAGTAAGAAGCGTTTTTTCTAAGCGATTCAGATCGTTTGTTTTTTGATCGCGTAGTTTTGTGTTTCCGGATTAAATTTAAAAGGTGTGTGTTTGTTTTTTGAAACCCGTTTTCGAATCTGAATCGCTCTGAGGTCAGGGTAAAAAAGGAAAAGAGTCTCTCTAGCCGGAGCTAATTTAATATTTTATAAACCTAATAAATAATTTTGCTACATCACCCCATGTACTTTTATTTATATTTTTTCAAGGCGCCCAACAAAATATAATCTTTTTTTTTTTTAAAACAAAGAGTACAGTAGCAGGTGGGACATTCGAGGACGAATTCATTTCGAGCTGTTGAAATCGACTGAAAAGCTAAATTCGGTGAGGCACTGTCAGCAATTGGATAATTTAAAAACAGCCCTCCAAGAAAAGAGGCCGGCGATATGCAATATTCAATAGGAAGAACATCATACTGCTTCATGATGATGCCAGACCATGTTGATTTTATACTGCTTTGGGGACTCGTCAGAAACTCGCAGAGCTAGGCTGGGAAATTTTGTCGCATCTATCATAGTCCTCTAAGTTAGCACCCTCGTATTATCACTTGTTTATGTTGTTAAAAAATTCAAAAACGAATCAAACAAGCACTGGCTCAATTTTTCGTCTTTAGAAATAAGGCATTCATTAAAGTTTTTATCGTACTAAATATTAAAATGACAATTATATCTAGAAATATCTTATTTTAAATACAAAATTTGATATCGTTCTTTGTATTGGAATCTAATTCATGTTGTGCCTCTTTATATTAATTGAATTTGTCCTTTTCTTATAGTTTTCTACATAAATAGAGGTTTTATTTACATTAATTTCAATATATTCTTCTTATCCTCTTTCACTTGTACATGTCATTATCATAGTTTCCAATTCAATTTTTTATAATACATATTTTATATATCTCGAACTTTTTAAGTGCATACCATTTTCACATATCACATTTATTGTTTATTAATATTGTTTAATATTGTTTATTAATATTAACAATTAATCATCATCGTTAATATTAATTATTAATATTAACAACCCCTTAATATTTTCATATCTTTTACTATTCACTGTTATTACTTTTAATATTTCAATATATGGATTATAATAAATTTTCTTGTAAGTATTGGTAGGATTTTCATAATATAACCTATTGAAATACTTTAATAAATTGTTATTGACATTAACTTATACTCTCTTGCAGAAATAATTTTGGACTATCCTGTTTTTGTTCCAAGCACTTATATTTATAACCAAATTCAATAGTCCAATGGAATTCCTTAATTTAAAAATAAACATATGAATAAAATAAATATCGAAAATATGACGGTTCTAAAATAAACTCATCATCAATTTTGAAAATAAAGGTCATATTCAAAATGTCTGCTATCCAATGAACAAATATAGCATACATTTTATATTAAAAAGTTAATTTAAGTAATCCTCATTTGTTTGCAATTTAACTTGACAAAATTATGATGCTTTTGAAAATAATCAAAATTCTTCCTAGTGCCTTAATTTATCTGAATAAATGTTATCTTGATATATCTCTAATTTATATATATATATATATATATATATATATATATATATATATCTCATATCATTCTCAATTTTCATCGCGAATTATTAACCATATACTTAGTAATCTTTCATGTAGTCTAGTTTTTATCTTACAATTAAATTATATACAATCCCTTTAACAATATTCGCCTTGTTTACTTTTAAACACTTATTATTTATAATTAACAATACTCCTCCAACCTGTTCAAATGTTTAATCCTTCCTACCAAATTATAACTTAATTTATATAATTTTTTAAGTATTATATAATGATTTATTAACTTATTTTCTTTTAATCACTGAAGGTTGATATATAACCTCTTACCATATTAATTTTCGAATTCTGTATACAGACAACAACAACTAAGTTGTCATCATCAGCAGATAATTAAAAAGTGTCGCACCTGGTAAACCACGGCGAAAAATACCCGTACGAAAACAAACTCCGTACGCGATCCGTACCCTTGAGAACCAAAATGTACGCACAAATGACAACTTAGTTGTCGAAATACGTATACAGAATTCGAAAATTAATGTGGCAAGGGGTTATATATCAACCTTCAGTGATACAGTGAATCAACCACAGGCTCCATCAAAATTACCTTCTTTTCTTTAATTTTTATATGTAAGATTAAATTAGAAATCCTTTAACAAGTGATTATGTACAATTACATGATTAACAAGATGTAGATGAGTATTATATGCATTTGTGGATTTATTTATTACCTTATTTACATATATCTACTAATTGTAAGTATTACTATATCTCTCATTAGTTATTTTACTGTCTTAAATTCTAAATTAATATTAGTTTTAAAATATATAAACTTTCTAATAATATTTTTTTATATTTGACTTGTATTTGCGTATTGTAGAACATAACTACATATATATATATATATATATATATATATATATATATATATATATAAGGTGGTTCATTCTGAGAAGAATTTTTTCATGGCTGAAGTTTCAACGAAATCTTATTCGTTATTTTCCAGTTCTTCGGTCTTCTCAATGTCGTCGTTCCGTCGTGAATGCTTTCTTCCATTTCGCGGCTCAACTTTTTTATAGACGATTGTGGCGGTTAGTCTTCTATTGATTGTCATGGCAAACCAATTCTGGCACGACTATGGATGACTCTAAAGCTCGGTGCCTGCAGTGCTTGTATCTGTTGTCTGCTGCACACTACTTTTGCTTTTTGTAAGATCATTCTTCGATACGGGTCGATGTGAGTCGATCTGTTAACGTTGTCACCCATATGTGCGGAAATCATTGTAAATCGTCTCGTTTATTGACACTATTTCTTCTCCTTTTTCTTTCGTGTTGTCCAAGTCCATCTTGTAGCACGGTTTTCTGACAGGACATAAGATAGACTTCGATAACAAGACAGCTGTAACTGCAAGTGACAATTTTGATATCCGATTTATATGAGAAGCTATTGAAAGAGAAGCGATTAATCGTTTATTGACACTATTTCTTCTCTTTTTTCTTTCGTGTTGTCCAAGTCAATTTTGTAGCACCGATTTTGGACAGGACATAAGATAGACTTCGATAACACAAGAAAGCTGTAGCTGCAAGTGATAATTTCAATATCCGATTCCTATGAGAAGCTATAGGAGGAGAAGCGATTAATCGTTTATTGACACTATTTCTTCTATTTTTTTCTTTCGTGTTGTCCAAGTCCATCTTGTAGCACCGTTTTTTGACAGGACATAAAATAGACTTCTATAACAAGAAAGCTGTAGCTGCAAGTGATAATTTCGATATCCGATTCATATGAGAAGCTATTGAAAGAGAAGCGATTATATAAGATGAATAAAAGAGACTTGTATTCTCTGTAACAAGCGTTTACTATCGACTTAAAACACCTATCTCCTATATTAATGATGGTAACTATTTTGCTAAAATCACGTTTAAAACATAAATGTGAGATGAAATTCGAATTGTTTATATATTTTACGCATGTATATTTTATATTCACCATTTGCGAAATTTGTGTATCTATTAATAGAGTTCAAATAGCAATACACAGCCACCAAGTTTCCAATTCTAAGGCAAAATCATTACATTGTAGAGCACGCATAAAGTTAGTGTTGCAGAATTCATTGGCAATTGACGGTGTCGGTCTGGCATCGCATTCATTTTCCAAAGCAATGGCTCGCTAAATTTGTCTCTGTTATTATTTTAGGATCGATAAGTATTTTCCAACCTACTTTTTCGATTTTATCAAAATTGTCACGCGACAGCAGAAGACCTAGATACAATATAACGCTGCATACAAATCCGTCAAGAAAGGTAAATAATATATTATTATTTCTGTGTATTATTATGACATACTACGCGACAGTTATAACGCTCATGGTTCAATTAATGACAACGGTAGCGCTGTTAAAATTACTTTTTCGTCAACAATGTCTGTTTTTAAATATACTCTGCGCTGTTGCTATTGTTGGTTTTCGATGAAGTTTCGCTTTTGTTTGAGAGAAAATGGGATTAAGGTAATACACGCCCAAAATTCAGACACATAGCCGTAGGCGTCATACGTTTTTTTAACTTCGAATGAAAACATTTTAAAATTTGAATTAATACGTGGGATATGAAATAAATTAATAAAATTTTAAAAACTGTACAATATACGCTTTTATTTATCAAAAAATTGTGAATTATTTATGGTACCCATAGTTGATATTAACTTTTATTTCAACAAGATATAAGAAACAAAATTAGTTTTAATATATATTATCAAAACCTTTCTACCCATTTCTACAAATTTTCTCCATTCTTTTTTGTCTTTGGCAGTTTTCTTTGCTTCGCCCCATGTCATATTTCTTTCCTTAGGAGTCGCCGCTACCTCATCGTTCCACGTTTTCTTTGGCCGTCCTCTTCCTCTTCTATTTTGTACTTTTGCCTCCTATACCTGCTTCACTTGCCTACAATCGCCCATTCTGCACAAATGACCGAACCATTTCAATTGGTTTCTTTTTATTACGGTGTTTATTGGATCGACCTTCAGTTCTTCTCTGACCTTATAATTTCTTACTCTATCCTGCTTTGTGATGCCTTTGGCTCTTCTTAAATATTTCATATCCATTGCGTTTATTTTACTTTCTGTTGTTTGTGTTAGCACCCAGCTTTCACTGCCGTGTGTTAAGATTGGCCCAAAGATTGTCTTATAGACTGCCATTTTGGTCTTCATGGTGATTTCGTTTTTGCTGATGAACGCTTTATTCAGGCAGTGATACATTCGTGACGCGTTACTTATTCTTTCGTTTATTTCTTTATCAATACGCCCTTCTCTTTGGATATTCACTCCTAAGTATTTAAATATAAGGTTTTCCTATAGGGATGATATGATTTTGAAGTGACATTTCGGCCATTTGTAATATGTCATGATCTGTCATTTGTTTTTCATTGTATTCAGTAGTGTTTACAATTTCATCATGGAGAGATATACGCAAGAACGACGTTTACAAATTATTCAGTTTTATTATTAAAATAATCGTTCTCCAATTGCAACTTTTCGTGCGCTTTTGCCATTTATGGTCGTAATAATCGTCCAAGTGTGCTCGCTATTCGTTGAATTGTTAAAAATTTTGAGGTTACATTTTCTTTACATAATTTTCAAGCGCCAATAAGACAAAGAACCGCTCGAAGTAATGCAAATATTGCTGCCGTTCAGGCAAGTGTTACTGAAGACCGTAATTTGTCGATTCCAAGACGTTCTCAACAATTGCGACTATCTCAAACCACAACCTGACGGATTTTGAGAAAGGATTTGGGTTTGCATCCCTATAAAATTGTTCTCATTCAAGAACTAAAGCCATTGGACCACCGTAAACGTCGTGAATTTGCTGATTTTGCCTTGGAACAACTTGAAAACGATAATGATTTTTTTAAGAAAATCATCTTCTCTGATGAGGCTCACTTTCATCTGGATGGTGTGGTTATAAACAAAACTGTCGATTCTGGTGCGAAGAAAATCCACGAATTATTTATGAAAAACCATTACATTCATCTAAATTGACAGTTTGGTGAGGTTTTTGGTATGGTGGAGTCATCTGTCCGTACTTCTTTCAAAATGAAGCTGGTAACACCGTTACTGTCAATGGAGAACGGTATAGATTGATGATAACCAACTTTTTATGGCCGACATTGGAAGAAGTTGATCTTGACAACGTTTCGTTCCAACAAGACGGGGCTACGTGCCACACAGCAAATGCAACAACAGAATTATTGCGAGAAAAGTTTGGATATTCGATTATTTCAAAAAATTGTGATATTGAATGGCCTCCAAGAAGTTGTGATTTAACAACATTAGACTATTTCTTGTGGGGTTATTTGAAGTCATTGGTCTATCGAAATAAACCAGACTCTCTTCAAGCTTTACAAGCCAATATTCATAACATACGACTAGATTTAGTGGATAAAGTGCTCGAAAATTGGGTTCATCGAATTCGTTCCTGCAGAAGAAATCGTGGAGGCTATTTGAATGGCGTTTTATTTAGAACATAATTGTATCGATTGCACTACACATTAAATAAAAAACTTTTGAATTTTCTTAACAATAAGTGTGTTTTTTTTAAAGAAATCATATCACTCTTATTGGAAAACCCTGCACATCCATTTGTTCGAGTTTTAATAAATAATTCAATTTTCAATTACTCTAAAATGTTTCACTGCAAATGGTAATCAATTTTCCATTAGCAAAACTTAATCAAAATATTCATGTTATGTTTATGTGAAACTAGGGAAAATTCATTCCGTGCTCGAAAATGCTCAAATGAAATTCCCCAGTGCTCAATTTTAAGTCCCATGCTTATAACTTACAATCTAGTCACTTTTATCCAAAATCTTACAAAAAATTCCATAAAACGATATTGTTCGATATGCTGATGATATGTGTTTTGGTCTATATTATTTGCCGATTAATATAAAAAATAGCCTAGAATTATTAGAAAGTAAAACAAATGTAATTCTATTAACAAGACATCAAAACATTCTCCGAGATGATATCGTATTGGACAATATTATCAAAGACTAAAAGATTTGAGGTGTAGTGGCAATAAATTAAAGTGGACAGTTAAGTAGTTAAAAATGCGAAAGTTTTTTAAACGTTATGAGGATCATCACTAAAAGCAGGTGGGTATCAGATTACAAAATAACAAAAATGTTTTACAATAATTCTATTAGATCTAAGTTAACTTCATATGCACCTGCTGACAAAAAAAAACAACTTTGTATAAGGTATAAGATCAGAATAAGATCCGCTACTAGAAGTACACGGATCTTTTTTAATTGCGCAAATACCTTTTGGATTTGAAAATAACTAATACACTCCGCGCAACATGAATAGGACCAACTGCATATATGACATTTGTAGTTGGTATAAACATGGTAGCGCGCTGGAATTGTTATTTTCGAAAATAAGAGGGTTGATAAAAAGATGTATGTAGGTACCAAATATAATTTTTGTAAAAGTCAGTGCAAATGTACGTTACTAATGACAATAAGTAGAGTAATTAAACGCCACTTGAATACGACCAATCTACAAAATAAAAGATTCGTTTGCAATAACAAAATACTTTATTGTTCAATAATGAGTACTTTTGCCATTATTTCTTATAACCTCAAATAGTCGGGATGGAATGGAATTATACAGGGTTCTCAAGTAGTCAACGGGAAGTTCCGCCCAACTTCGTTTCAGCGCCTGCTCTAGTTCGTCAGCGCAACTGAATTGGGTAGCATTGGAGTACAATTTACGCGACAACCATCCCCAAACATTTTCTATGATGTTCAGGTCGGGGGAGAGCGATGGCCAATCGAGAACCTCCATGCCTTGTTCTTGAAACCAGCGTCGAACAATGCGCGCGGTGTGAATACTGGCATTATCCTGTTGGAAAATAAATGGCCCACCTGCCATAACGTTGGAAAATTTGTCTTTCACCTGTTGCAGCAGCTGGACGTACTTTTCCGAATTCTGTCTGCCCTTCACTATTACTAAATCAACAGGTCCGTTATAGGAAACAGCTCCCCATACCATGACTGAACCAACATCGGCTCGCCTTCGTGACTGAATCACTTCATCTTTACGTAAATCGTGGAAATAATAAGAAAACCCATCCGGGCCATCTAAATTAAACTTCTTCTCGTCACTGAAAATAACAGTTTGCCATTCTCTTGTCCACCCCATTTTTGCTTGAGCAAACTGAAGACGTGCAGTGCGCTGAAATTCCCTTAAAGGAGGCCGTCGTTTAATTTTCAAACGTTTTAAATGCGGACAGGTCTTCAGTAACTTCTGTACAGTTCTTACCGATGCATTCGTTCCAACGTTATTCGCGATTTGTCTTGCCGTTAATGCCGAATTCGATGCTTCGCGTAATATGGCTCGACGTTCTCTCTTAGTTGTAACGGATGTTGTTCGCCCTTTAAAACGTTTTCCATAATTCTCGGGATCCCTAATAAAATTGTTCACAACCTGGTGTGATCGACTTATTTTCTTTGCAGTAGCCCTTGAGGAATACCCTTCTTGATGGAACGCTTTAATTTTTCCAATTTCTTCCATACTTAAGCACTTCTGTCGTCCCATCGTTTTACAATACCCTTAATTACAGATGTTTGTTTATCCGGATACACGTTGTAACTCGACACTCATCCGGTAGCTTACTATTAAATACTGGTCGTATCCAACCGGCGCGGTGCATTTTATATGTATGTGGTACTTACGTCACCCAATGCATAACGTTAGGCACTATTGCGCAATAATGCGTATTATTTGCCATATCATACCATTACAAACTTGCATTGTATTTTTAGTAAATGAATTGTTTTTCAAACCACCGAAAGCTTGCAACAAGTCGGGTGGTCCTATTCATGTTGCGCGGAGTGTATATACCATCTAGTTTCGAAAATACATAATTTGAGTATATTAGATTTTATAAACACGTACTGGAAAAAAGTTGCTTTTCCTTCCAGGCAGAAGCTTATGGATACAACCCAAAATTCTATGACACGGCAAAAAAGGATATAGATTATTTTGATTACTTCAGTTTTACATTCGTCATCACTGAACTATATTAACTCTTAATTTTTTGCTTAAAACATAGTTATAATTAAGACAGAAGTTATTAAAAAAATTTATAACCTTACGTGACAAATTCAACTCCAGTTGTTCACTTTACAGGTGCTCTGATTCTCTACTATTGAGCTATCAATATATGAGATTTGATTCTTTAATTTAGCAATGAATCTTATTATGGAAACAGATCATTAATCATTAACTGAAAACCTGCAGTGGGTATTATTAAACGCATATGCAATTATATCTCTACACGCGTGCCTATGTATTCAATTACGGGTAATCCACGATGTAAATTAATGAAATTCTTAACTTTATAAATTGATTTCTATAATAAGATTTATAGTGTAATTAAAAAATCGAATCTCACAGTTGTTGATAGTTAAAGGATAGAGCATTCTTCTAGCAAGCAGATAACTGAGATTCGATTTCTCAATAATCTGCAATTGTATATATTTTTATATTGAACAACATTGAAAACTGGGTTATTACTCGTACTTATATCAATACATCTAAGGGGAAGGAGGGATGTGAATGTGAATATTCCACGGCTTTGGAAGCTTTCTAATTACTGTCCTAAAAAATCTTGTGCTTTCTTAACGGAGGTATTCATGTTTTTTGACCGCTTCGTTGACATCGAACTTGGTGCCATGTAAACACTTTTTGAGTGGGCTGAACATGAAAATTAGGCGGCGCAAACTTGTCCAATCCAAATTTTCGATAATCTTTCGCGTTTTCTGAGTGATATAGGGGCGCGTGTTATCACGCGGCAGAATCACACCTTTGAAGAGGGTATCTTGCCGTTTTCTCTTTGTTGCAGATTTCTATATATGTTGAAGGATGTTAGAAGAAGAATGTTCATAGTACGTTGTGAAAATAAATAGTGGCAAAAGATTGAATCTTGAGAATCTGGCAAGACCGTTAAAATCACTTTTGTATTCTTAAACGTTTCCGGTCAAGACTATGTCGTTTTGATTCAGGTTCATAATAGTGAAACCATGTTTCATCGCAGGTGTAAACATAGTCTAAAAAGTCACCATCTTCCGTTAAAAATCGTTGTTTAAGTTTAGAACAAAAACGAATACACAAAAGCCACTTTGAAGACGTTTTGGGATAATTCAACTTCTCATTAATGATCAAATGCACGGTTTCGACACTACGCAAATTACTACAAAAATTACACAAATTAGTAATTGTCGCGATTCTTATACGTCTCTCATCGTGGATCCTTCATGAGATTTTGCAGCACGTCAGTAGACTTCAAACAATAGTCCGAAATGATGAATATCGGTAACACTTGTTCTGCCCGATCTAAACTGTCCTATTAATTTATACACAATTTCACAGCTTAAACACTCTTCACCATACTGACACAACATTCTTGTAAAAACTTTGGTCGCTTTCGCAGGCGAACGTGTTTCAAGAGGAACTGACATTTTGAATTGAACAAAAGAGATTACATTTATTTTTATTTTTCAAGCAGATGATTGAATTTGTCCTCAACATTACTAACTTGGCGATTAAAAAGTTTCGTCTAATAATATTCGGTGCTTTTCCCACTATTGCAGTTTATCTCATTAATTAGTGAACATCCCTCTTATGTTTCCTTCTTTATTGCGTTAGAGTATCATACTTTATTTTTCAATTCTTTTGTATTATCTTTATTATGCATTTCTTTTTCCTGTCTGTGTTGTTTCTATTGAACAATATTATTATTGGGTCTGGGAAACAGTTCGTGGCGTTTTTCCCGATAGATAGGCATTGGTTGCCGATAACTAAAGAACAACAAGTCACAGCGACACCACCGAGGGCTCGTTTTTTAGATGACCATCCGAACGTTAGTTTGAGCGTAGAAACATTGTAATCGGTGCAGTGGTTGGAAAGTTATTCGCACTTGAAAATGGAGAAGAATAATGAGAAATTTCGCTATATTCTGCAATATTATTATGATAAGGGGAAGAACGCTGCGCAGGCTTGTGATAAAATTTGTGCTGTGTACGGTGAAGGTACTTTATCGAAATCTGTTGCGCGGAAATGGTTCGCTCGCTTTCGTTCTGGAAATTTCAATGTGAAAGATGAGTCACGCTCCGGTCGTCCAATCACTGAAAAATCTGATGAAATTCTTGAAAAAGTCCAACAAGATAAGCATATCAGCAGTGTCGATATTGGCATGGAGCTAGGCATTGACCACAAAACTGTTTTGAACCATTTACACAAAGCTGGTTACAAAAAAAGCTTGACGTATGGGTTCCTCATGAGTTGAGCGTGAAAAACATGATTGACCGAATTAACATCTGCGATGCGCTGCTGAAACGGAATGAAATCGAGCCGTTTCTGAAACGTTTAATAACCGGAGATGAAAAATGGATTACGTACGATAATCGGAAGCGTAAAAGATCGTGGATAAAGGATGGTGAGCCGTCACAAGCGTTCGCTAAGCCAACATTGACGCAAAAAAAAGTGATGCTGTGTGTATGGTGGGATTGGAGGGGAATCGTCCACTACGAGCTACTTCCAACTGGTCAGACGATTGATTCTCAACTCTACTGTGCACAACTAGAGAGATTACGCCAGGCGATTGAAAGGAAACGGCCCGAATTGATTAATAGGAAAGGTGTTGTCTTCCATCATGACAACGCCCGACCACACACTTCTTTGATGACCCGTCAAAAATTGAGAGAGTTTGGTTGGGAAGTTTTGATGCACCCACCTTACAGTCCGGATATAGCACCCTCTGACTATCATCTGTTTCGATCTCTGCAGAACTCTCTCAATGGAATTAAGTTGGTTTCAAAAGAAGCCTGTGAAAACTACTTGATTCAGTTTTTCGACCAGAAACCACAGAAGTTTTTCACCGATGGGATCATGGATCTACCAAAAAAATGGCGAAACATTGTCGACAATAATGGAGCATATTCGGTTTAAATGAATTCGTCCACGCGCCATGCGTGGATCAGTTGAATTTTACTGAAAAAACGCCACGAACTTTTTCCCAGACCCAATATTATTGTTACACCAATTGCAGTAACTTAAATTTTTTTCGGTAGTATGGATTTGGAGCCTGGAATGCCAAAAAAATCGTCCATTATTACTTCGATACTTCAAGTTTATGCATTTCTTAATTATGATGCATTGTTTAGGTTTCTCTCTACAATTACATCAAAGTCTGTTATCATTTTCAATGCAGAAATAAATGCTGGTCATAACTTCGTGTCTCCTAAAACTAATTGATCGAATAGTATAACTGTGTCCTAAATATTGATTACGCCGTAGTATTAATAGTTTCCCTTCCTCAACGCCCTAAACTTCACCAACATAAATTTCGCATTGAAATAACTTTGGTCATCGATAAATAGGCTGCAAATGAGGGGGATTTCAATACGCTATTATATAGTTTGATCATTCATGTCGTTTCGAACACTTTTCCTTCTTTTATCTACTTCTTGTCAGCGTATACCATAATTTTACAAATTGATATACTATAGTGTGTTTGAAGTGAGTGTGTATTTTGGATTGATAAGAACTGGCAACACACTTCAACTTTTGGTTTTGTCATCAAGTGACGTATACTAATTTTTATAGAAAGTATAGAAACATTTACTTCAATAAAAGTTCGTTTTTAAATTAAATGATTTTTCTGTGTATATCATACTTTAATGTGTATTTCAAATTCTTACAATTAGAAAAGTGACGAAATATTGTACTGTCTCTTATAGACAACCCCCAAAGCCTCCCTTCCTAATGTCCAACTAGAATCTATTAACATTAAAGGATTACATTTGCTCTGGTACCGTCTTTCCATCCCCAAAATGTCCTGGCGGAAGCGCTCATAGTGTTTATCACTAACGCCGACCATATATTCCCGACAAAAGTCCAAATAAGAATGTAGAATGTGAAATGTTTGTATCATGTCCATTACTAAAGTTTTGTAATTTTCTGCTTTTTTTGTTTTCCAAACAACTCGAACAGACTTCTACCATGGATACTCCCTCAGCTTTTTCCCGCTGTTAACTGAGTTTCAAATTTTCTACCACATACTATTTCTTGTATCTGAGGACAACAGAAACACCTTCTTTAGTTTCCTACTGATATTTTTAAAAACTTTTCTTGAAGATATTTGGCACTACCATCCTCCTGATCCAATGCCTCAACAAAGTTTTTCGTGAAACCTATTTTAACAGGTACAGATGGTATTATAATCTTTACTTTTTCAACTAAAGGTATCCGCATCATGGTCAAGGTGCGTTCCCGGAGGTCCTAAGATTGTGGGTTCGAGTCCCACGGGGAGACCAGAAATTTGTTCGAAAATTTCAACATTACGTTTGCGATGTATACAGGGGTTAAAATTTGAATTTTTCAATTTAGCATTAAAAAGCGCATAATTACCATATATGAAATTAATAAGCTACGGTGGTTTTTCATTTAATGACTGCTTCCATAATGCAATTTATAGCACACTAGAAGGACTCGAATTAACTCTCTCCGTTGTCTAATAGTCAAGGCGCATTCCTGGCAGGAATGAGATCGTTGGTTCAAAACCCACGCGGAGAACAGACATTTTACAAAAAATTTCCGCATTACGTATACGATGTATAGAGCGATTCAAATTTGAATTTTTCATAAAGTAATTACGTTTATCTGAACACTGGATTAAAATTTAGACATGCTTAATATGGTGTGAGTTTTGTTTTAAGATTCGGGAGTTATTTTTGACACAACAATCACTTTTAACCATATTTCCAATATATTTAAGCAAGTAGGCAAATTTAGGAATTTTTTATCAGTGGCTGTAGAGATAGATGCCTCTAGCATCAGACTTCTTCAGCCTTTCGTATTTTGATTGATGTTTGATATGACAAATTTGGATTATAATACATTTAATATTTATATTAAAGTCTGTTATGTGTTTCTTCATGATTTTTGTTTCGGCTCATTAATTCTTTTCGAATCGTTAATATGTAGATGGAAAAATTTTATTTGTTTAATACGACAGTGGTCTCATAAGTACCTGGTCTGACCTAGAGATGGCGGTAGTTGTTTGAAAAATATCACTGTATTAGAAAGTACACAATCTATAAAGCATACGTTTCAAGTTTGAAGACGCCACGTTGTTTAGTATTTGTTTGGTAGCCATCAATATTGAACGTTTTCAGTGAATTTGTAAAAATGGAGAAAATTGGTCATCGTTACGTGACACAATATTTTTATTTGAAAGGCCTCAGCCCAACTGATATAAAAGCTGAACTGGATTCTACTCTGGGTGAGTCTGCTCCTTCGTTTACAATAGTGAAATATTGTGTAGCAGAGTTGAAACGAGGTCGTACGAGCTGCCAAGACAAGCATCGCAGTGGCCAACCAAATGAGGCGACGACTCCAGAAATGGTGGAGAAAATCCACAAAGCGGTACTGAATGATCGTCGACTGAAAGTGCGCGAGTTAGCAGACATAGTAGGCATTTCGAAAAGTGCAGTACATTGCATATTATCTGAAAATTAGGATATGAGAAAGCTGTGTGCAAGATGGGTGCCACGTTTGCTCACATTCGAACAAAAATAATGTTGTGAAGATTTTCAATAGAATATTTAGCGAAGTTTCACAGGAACAAAGCAGAATTTTTGCGCCGTTTCATAACCATGAATGAAACATTGGTCCATCACTTTACACTCGAGACAAAAGAACAATCAAAACAATGGACTCAAAAGGGAGAACCGGCTCCGAAGAAGACCGTTTCATCTGCAGGCAAGGTCATAGCACCGGTTTTTTTGAGATACGCATTGACTATCTTCAAAAACGAAAACTATCAACGGCGATTATTATGCGAACTTATTGCAACGTTTGAGCGAAGAAATCAAGCAAAAACGGCCGCATTTAGCTAAGAAGAAAATGTTGTTTCATCAAGATAATGCACCAGCTCGCAAATCCGTTATTACAATGGCCAAAATTAATGAAATAAAGTTTGAATTGCTACCTCACGCACCCTGTTCGCCTGATTTAGCTCCCTCGAATTGTTTTCTGTTCCCAAACTTGAAAAAATATCTCGGTGGTCAAAGATTTTTCAACGATGAAGAAGTGATGTCGGCAGTTAGTGGCTATGTTGAGGAGCAAGACAGTTCTTATTATAAAAAGGGTATCGAGCTTATTGAACACCGCCGGCAAAAGTGTATAGAGCTGAAAGGGGATTATATTGAAAAACAAATATATTTTTTTCCAAAATTTTTATGTTTTCTTTGTTGAGACGGGTATTTCTGGGATCACCCTCCCAGTATTCTAGTTTTATTTATTGATTATATATTAGTTTTTTGCAATTCGTTAAGCAATGTTATGGCAGATCATGTTGCTATTATTTTTATTACTTAGTATTTTTTGGTTTTCATATAACTTACAATATTACGTATCTTTGAATTGCTGCCCAGTAAATTTGAATTGTAATATTATGCTGGGGGAAATAAATAAATGAATTTCTATAAAATATATTTTAGATCTATTTAATTACTTTGGTAATTAATTCTTCGTACATTCTTATTGCCTTTTTGCGGAACTTTATTTCTTTCGTAATTTTTGGATCTAATAGCTATATATAGAAATTTAAGTCTACTGAAAAATTACTTTCTAAAAATAAATCCTGAAATATAAGTTAGTAAAAATTTCAAACAGAGACATTTAAAAATGTTATTTATTACATTCATTTCCGCTTCTCATTTAGTGTGCCCCGCAAGTTACTCAAATTTATCACGCCAATTTTTATTCGTATATAGTAAATGTTCTGTGAAAAATTACCTTAGCGACATGTGCATACACAAATATAAATTCTAATATTTGCATGTACATAATAAACATAGTTTATAATATTTAAAATTATTTGATGGAATCACTGGGACATATCATGTATGACTGTTTGATATATGATATACATAAATATTGTTACAAAATACGTTGAGTTATTAAACCTAATAATAATTTTGTTAAACATGAAAAGTTTACGAAAAGGAATTGTACCCAATATACATAAATTTGAGCATAATGATAGTAAAATGTGATTGAATGAATATACTCTATTATTGAGTTATAATAAATTGTATAATTGATATAAATCGATTACGAAAAATAAATTGTTAAATTATGTTGGATAAGCAAAATAGCTATTAGAAATCATATACGTGAATGCGTACTTAATTAAAAAATTCATACAATCGAAGTAATAAAAAATTAAATAAAAGTACTTACAATTAATATACTACGAGTATCACATGTAATTAATTGACTAAATGTTCATCATAGCCATTATGTATACCTAAAAATCGAACAGACATAACACGGGGGTAACCGTTTATATTTCAGGAACTGGCAACACTATTAGTGTTTCCTCCGATCTAATGATTGCATCGTGAAGTTTGTCATTTTTGACAATATATTTATCTTGACAGTTCTACTATATAACCTGACGCTATTTCGGTTGTTGACACTAATTTGAAAATTTTATGTCAGCGACAAAATTGAATTAACTCGCGAATATTTTCGTGCAATTATGTTTGTGAATGATCTCAACAAGGTTGCATCGACGAGCTGAATTCTTTATAAGGTGTTGAAGCACCATCGAAAACTACAGTATATTGTTGGTATAGTGAATTCAAACTTGGACGGCATTCTTTGGCCGATGAATTTCATGAAGGTCGTCCCACAAATGTTGTTGTATCGGAAACCATTAATGCAGTGTCTAAATTGGTAATGCAAGGCTGTCATGTGACATACCGTGAGATCGAGGCTTCTCTAGATATAAGTAACACCAGCGTGCATAAAATCCTGCATGAACATTTAGCCTTTAAGAAGCTATGTTCAAGTTGGGTACCATACCACATGACAATCGCTCAAAAAAGGACTCGCGTTGATTGGTGCCAAGAAATGCACAAAAAATACAATGGCAGTGCTTCAAGGAACATTTATAAAGTCGTAACAGGTGATAAATTTTGGATCTATATGTATGAGGCCAATACTAAACAGCAGTCGACTGTGCGAGTATTCCAAGATGAGCCAAAACAACAAAAGTTGTTCACGATCGAAGCACATCAAAACAAATGGTCATCTGTTTTTTCGGAAAAACCTGTCAGGTTGCAATCGTGCCTTTAATGAGTTGTAGAATGGTCAATTCCAAATGGTACACAACTCCTTGTTTGGCAAAAGTTTTTGAAGAAATAAGGAAAACAAACCGAAAACAACAGATCATTCTCAATCATGACAATGCGAGCTCTCACAGATCGGTTCAAGCAATTGATTATTAGAAAGCTCATATTTTGGGTATACCGCTTTATCAGAGGCAGCAATGCTTTTCGGATTGGTTTAAGCGAATGCAAAAGTACATTGATTATCAAGGGGAATATTTTGAAAAGATATAAAACTATTTTCGATAGTAAATTTTTTTTTTATTTGCTATACCC
Source organism: Dermolepida albohirtum (assembly GCA_031893035.1). Classification (NCBI taxonomy): domain Eukaryota; kingdom Metazoa; phylum Arthropoda; class Insecta; order Coleoptera; family Scarabaeidae; genus Dermolepida; species Dermolepida albohirtum. Next base: position 445,921 of record JAVIWB010003404.1, read on the forward strand.
GAAATATAGACGGTTACCCTGGTAATAGTCAAATAACGTACATTAATGTTAATGGCTTTGGAAGTGTTAATTGCGAGTAGATATGATTTGAACACCTAGAAAAAATTTTTGTTAAAACAAAAGTATCAATTATAAAAAGTTGTAATAATTATGTATAGATATAAATAATTATAATGATTAAAACAAAAATAATAATTTTCGAAACGTTAAAACATATTATAGTGTATTTAAACTAAGCATAATATTATAAATATTACCCTACATTAAATGTAAAAAAATGTGGTGCTATATGAAAATCATATGTAATGCACTTATGTATATATATACAATAATTAACTATGTAAATGTTTAGAATTGTTAGTAAAAGTATTACATCCACGTATACAAAGATAGACATTATACTATCGAAAAGTTTAATTTGGTTTTTAAGTGGATACGTATAATGATACATCGATTATTTTGTTTCGAACATGATTAGAGTAATGAAATGGTCTTGTATTATATATCTCGAAAACTACAGTTTTTTTCCTTGTAATGTGAGACTTGTGTTGCACAATCATATTAAAGGAATTGTTAGACGATCTTTTAGAAACGACATACTAACTGTAGTAAAAAAAATGTCCGATAGATGACATCAGCGAATTAAGAATTTTATTTAAAAATATTAAATAAGTAAAAATATAATGTAAAAATTAATTCTAAATAGGATAAATTAAATTATTTGAGACATTTTAAAAGCGAAACAAAATTGTTGGATCGACGACGTGGTGGCACGAGAGGAAATCCAGCTATTCCGAATGGCCTTGGTTGCATGAAGAATGGGACCGGAAAGACTTGGCTCTGGATATAAAAGACGAATATACAGTCGATTGAGAGAGAATTCGTCTGCTTTTCTAAGCAATCATACGTAGAAGAAACGTAGTCGTTCATGTAAAAAATTTTTTTTAGTTATTTCAATTATATTTCATGATAAAATATTAGACGCACTTGCTAATAACAAAATTTATCCAATTTTTGATTTCGACTTGAAAGACCCAGAAAATCATGCCAAAGCTTGATGTTTTTTAATGTTTTTGAAACGTAAATGAATTATTTCAAAACTTTAAATGATATTTCTATAAAAAGCAGTGAGTTTGTGTTCATCTTTTTCAAAAACGGGAGAATCGTATAATTTTACTCTCCATTTGCCTATGAATTCAATATTGATCGGTATTTGAAAGAAATGAATACTGAGCAATAAGATGTATATTATACTATCGTGTTTGAATAATATAAAGACGTCCAGAGACGAAATTTTGGCTTGGAAAATGCTCCAAGGTTAGGACGATTACTTCGTCTGTTATCAATCCGATAGGTATATAGTTATCGTGAATTAGAAGAATATCTGGCCTGTCATCATACATCGGAAATTCATACCATGAAGAAGATTTGTTACAATTGTTAAGAGTGCTACTTTAATTAGCTTACACTTTCAGCAATAAGCAGATGCCGCGATGCGTTTGATAGATGGCGTGCCTATTAAAGCACATAACAAATCTCGTTTCGTTAAAAAGAAAATTGTGAGCTTTACCGTGCTGACAACATAAAAAATTGCGGTACAACAGTCTCCAGTTAGAACAATGCTTGGATAGCACTGGATAGATGTTCCTTGGAACATCTATCCAGTGTTATCCAAGCATTGTTCTAACTGGAGATCAGGCACCTGGTTCTTTCACTCGACAACCTATGTTCCATGCGACCTTTCTCATTTTCCACATGCGAAGAACAGGCTAAAAGGAATGAAGTTTGCCATCGATTGGTTTGATAATGAGTTTTAGGAAATAAACAAGTGTATAGAATGTATAGTTTAGTCTTTAATTTATTTATGTATTTCTACAAAAGGAGTAAAGAATTAATTGTCTTTACTCCATTTGTATTAGAGATGCTTTGTGTTTCAACATCTTTACCATCTGAACGCGTTTTATTAATTTTTCATTTGAAACATTTACATTACCATTTTTGTGAAAACCAGTATTTTGAAGAATAAATGAAATGAAATGTACGTATGTATACGTCTTTGTGGGTGCATACAAAATGTCCTACTTTAATTATTGACTGTGTAATTAGAATGTGTTCGCCGTTACGGAAAACGTGCACCAAATTGTGTACCTTATTTCAATAAAGATTCACTTTACAGGCTCGAATGTTGTTTGCGGTTTTCAAACAAACTCCAGATCAAAGCTGACGCTCTTGTTTTATTTTCTCGATTAAATAGGAGGAACGATCTATATTACAAAATCCTCCACGAGTCGAAATAATTGCCTATTTAGTATACTCAGCGCGAATTAATATTTATTTAAGTAAAGTAATTTTTCATCTGTTCTCTTGGCGTTTATATTTAATTTTTGTTCGTAGCTAACAATTAATTTGGATAAAGAAGGGCAGAGAAAAAGAGGAGAAGAGAAATGATATATTTCTTCTCGGAAGAGAGAGAGAGAGTGAGAGAGTATACTTACAAAGGATTTATTTTTACATTAAGGAAGTGCATGAAGTTTATTTTTTTCGTATTTGGAAAACAGAAGATTAGTGGAGCATATTTTTTCATTTTATTTAAATACTTAACATCAATTTCCATTACAAAAGGTTAAACTTATTTTTTAATTCAGTTCAGTTTGAAGCCATGTATGTTTAGTGTTCTGAAGAAGTTTCTTTATTCAACCCAATACTAACATACATGACGACAAATGACTATATTGTTGCATTAAAGGAAACTGCTTCTTGAACGAAAGCTAATAGAGTGCAAGTTAAGGAAAGAACACTTAAATAACTAATTATTACATGACCTCTATTAAATTGTAGGTCACGATTATCAATTAATTGCTTAAATATTATTTATGTATTAACTTAATATTTGATCTTGCTAATGTTAAAGATTTTAAGCAATCATGCATATTTCTGGCTTAACTATTTGTAATAGTAATACGTATATTAAGTAGCCGATTGACGAATCAAATTATCTTCAACATAATATAAAATTTTAACTTTCACCAGAAATACACAAAGGGGATTATAATTTGAATTAACTAATTAAGCGGATCCAAAGTAATATTTTGCTTGAAATTATAAATTAAACAATACCGGATTTGTAATCTTTTGCTAAAAGAATAAATAAGACTTTTAATTATTATTACTGTATTTTACTTTTAACATTGAATTCCACAATGGCACTGCTCAATGTCCGTAACTGTAGCGATGTCGCGACAAAGGCATTAGGCTTTTACAGCGACATCTTTTGTCAGATTATGAAGATAATGCAAAATCGTAGCAAGGTTCGAGATAAAACGGTTATAATAATTTATGACTCCTAAAAAAGACCTAAGTTAGATAGCGTCTTGAGGAACTGGGGCATTTTCTATCCCTTGAAGTTTCTTCGATGATTTATTAAAACTTTTAAAACTTACATGAAAAGCAAATGTGACACCAATTCTCTAAAAAATGTGCATTTTATATTTAACAATTAATCCAGCCAAGCCAAAATCCGTGAATCTACAGACATCGCTAAATACACCAACAACATAAACCGTGATGGTGGTTATCCCCTGCACAGCTCCTGGTAATCCTGTATCTTCAAACTTCTCAACTTTAACCGTAACGCTTTATTGACCCGTGTCCAATATGCCTATATAAACCCATCCACCATAGACTTACGCCAGTTTCAGCGCGACTGTTAAGCTGTGAAGATGTCCCATACAAGTAGTGGCGAAACGTTGGTGCCAATATTGTCGAAGACATCTTTCCAGCTCAGAAGCCAGTATGGACAGATTAAAATAATTCGTTTTTAGAAATCATTTGAAGATACATTAGGGTTGACAAATATGTAAGTCTATAGTATAAATTGGGTATTTTTAACTATTACCTGTGTGGAAATAATTAATTTTTCTAATTTGCCTTTTACAGTTTACATGTTGTATTATGAGTAAGGCTTCAGAAATGCCTAGCACAACATAAGCGTACACATCGTAACAAGTGTATTAAAAATAATACATACTAACTAGTAACAAACGAATTAAACAGTTACAAATAGTTGTAACACTGCATAAAATACCCACCCTCTTAACTAACGTGATGAACTAGCATCATCATCATCACGAATTGGAGACGAACCACAAAAAATTAGCAGCATCAGGTTTTCATACTTGTCTCAGAAAATGTTCGCTTTGGTGAAAATGTGTTCTTATATTTGAAGAACGATCATTTGAAATCTATCACTATCACTATTTGTGATATCACAAATTTGTTTTAATCTATTAAAATCGGCCTTTTTTTAATATGCTTAGAATGAGATTTTTGTGAAACTACTCCAAATAATTGCGGTCACATGCTGGTGATAGTGAAGATTACAACTCTTCATGTTTTTTGCCGAAAGTAACACTTAGCTGAGCCTACCGCTTTTAGAACCAGCGTGTAAAATATTTGCTTTTCCTTTAGAAGGGGATACATTTAATAAACATATGTGTGCGTCATCAATCCAACCTTCTTTTATGGTATCATATCATATCAAATTTTTTCTACGTAACAAATAAACCTCCTTTCATCCCTGAATTGTTTCATGTCGTTTAAATATTCTTGACGTAGTTTTTGTATCTTCCATTATAACACATGACATATCGTTTGTCTATTGTCCCAAATCGGAAACCATTTTGTTCTAATGTTCACCATGTTATTGTTCTAGAGGTCTCTGTTTCCGCATTTTATTTGATTTTCTTTTGTAAGCTATTTAATGTAGCAACTTCCTTCTATTTGTACATTTGTACATACTATATACTGTTCGTCTAATAATATAAACTTGCCAACTTAGTACTTTCCGCAAATATCCTTTATCACTCATCACCCTTCTTTACATAGTACCTGGTTTCACTGTATTAAAAACTGTGCAGACACCAGTTAACTTCGATATTCTTTCTATAATCACCTTCCCTGTACCTTCTACGTTTTCTTCTTATAAGTTATTATATACATTTAACAGTATTTTCGTAGCTTTAACTACCAGATGAATCTTTTTGGCGCAACTATTTATATTGTCCGGCGCAGAGTTATGAGTATCTGTTATCGTTATTTATTTCATATTGCTCACCTTCCCTGTCTTCATTTCAAGATCTCCACATTTTCTTATAATAGAGTGTGTTACCTTACTATTTATATTTTACTACCAACTGCTGAAATGTTAAGCTATAATGCCATTTTAATTATGCGATGTTAAGTAATGATTATTAAATTTAAATCCTAGAATTAATACATATAAATAAGCAAATCAAGTCCGCTTACTCAGATATTTTTTAATACCACTCTGGCTATTAAAGTAAGGAACAACTCACATCTTAGATGTGTTTACGTTAAATTAAACCTCCACCGCAGGGGGTGCTACAAAACTACTTACCCGTCTACTTAGTCAAATTAAAATACCTTTGAATGAACTGTACATTACTGAAGTATTTATATAAAATACATACTAATATAGAAATCAAAAGGGGCCCAAAAAATCTTAAAATACCTCCTAAAATACAATCAAAAACTAACGTAAAACTCTACTGGGAAACTACAAAAACGAAAGAAAATGAATGATACTAATTGGTACGCAATTGAAATATCGTTTAATATGATAATAAGTAATAGTGATGTTTGAACGTTGAGAATTAATTGAACAAATATTAATAGTAAATTAAATTATATGTAGAATATACACGGAGAATTGCAGTATACGTAGTGGAATAACTAATACGGATTACGAGGATAATGGAGCGATACAAGGTTAACAAAGAATTATGACATTTACTTTTATGGCAGGTACATATTAATTCCAGAGAAGATAATTACACACAAAGAATCCACATGGATTAGATACGATTAAAGGAGTAAGTTTATATAGAAAACTAAGCTTTAAAATAGTAATATGCAAGTAGGTACGGAAAATAAAGCGTTTCTATCTGTGTATTTATTAATATTAGTTATTGATATGAAGTTTTTTAATAATAGTCGAATCAATTCAATATTTTAAATTACAATTTAATTGTAAAATGACGATGCATATTTAATATTGAAATCAAAATAAAACAATCGCTCAACAAGGATACCTAGAAAATTAAATTTATACGTTGTCATCTTCCTTTCTGCATAAAAATAATTACAATCATCTTTATAATTATTGTCCTTGGGAAGACAAAGGACCGTATACACTGGCATCATTATCGTCATTATTGTGATGGCAATCAGAACATTGAGTGAATAGGGAGAAATCTCGATAGAAGCGAGACAGCCAAAGAACATCATTTGAGAGGTAATAATCGCTGGTACTGAACAAGTGGCAGTCGAACAGGTGGGTGCACGCTTGTGAGAGTAAGCGTTCGGTTGCAAGCTATAAATACTGTCGAGCTCTCTGGGTACTGGTCCAGGATCGATGAGCGACGTCGAACGAGTCCGGGTCCGAAGAGCTGCCGCTGCTCCGGGTATCCGGAGTTTGTATGAGAAAGGAACGTGTCTACTTCCATCTTTTCCTTATTCTTTCTTCAGTAGTATGTACGCAATCGTGATATACAATGTTAATAAAAAGTATAAGACATCGAAAGAAGGATTCGTTTTCATTGGTACAAGTTGTAAGTTCCATAAGTAAGAAGTATGTAAATATTTACATAAATATTTTAGTGCATAAAATACAAACTAACAAATAAATTCAAAGAAGTGTTGTGTGAGGTGTAATTGTTTGTATGTTAATATTATAATACCAACGGATAACACATGCATTATACATCTCCTATATTATAATGCAAGTAACAATATTTCAAGAACTATATCTTCCTCTCATCATATTAATACAAAGAAACTAATAGAAGCACTTGTCCAAGATTGCGAATCATGAAAGCTTACACCATTAGTCGCCATGTCCCCTTGATTAATCTTAAATTATACAGTTGCAAAACTTTTGCATTATTGAGGTGCCGCTTTGAGATCGAAAATTCCTGTTAAAGTATAACCACTAGCAATTTTGCTGTTAATTTGGAAAAAGGAATAAATGAAATAGGTAATGTAGTTCGTAAATAAGTTAAAAAAGGGGCGAATTTACATAGATATATAATCTGTATCCCGCTTTTATATTTCGGTGTCCAGAAGATGGTTCATGGTAGTCTGCAATTCTATAGCTGATAGATTAGACTTATTATGCATACATTTTGTTGTGCGACTTAAGAAATTGCATAGACAATTCATTTTCAGAAGAAAACTATTTTATTATAATAACAAAAACTCTTAAAACACCTTAGTTCTCTACAAAAGGTAATGGAGTCAAGTAGGGTAAATGTAAATGTTTTATGTACTTCATAATTTGTTTTTATATTGTTTCTATCAAAAGACGAATTTATGATGACTCTTGTATACCAGGTGTACCGGAAAGTCATTATTGGCTTTTCAGATGTCGCTAGGCTTTAGTATGCAATGTTATGATTTGGCATATATGTCATTTTATTCTACTCACATCAAGCTTCAAAGCCATATATGTTATATTTTGCGAGAGACACTGTCATAGATTTATACCTCCTTGAAACTGTCGAGTTTCGTGCCAGAAAAAATGAATTTGCGGCACGCATTACTTTTCTTATTTAATCAAAAGAAAGAAGTCGCTAAAAGTCATCGTTTACTGGTAGAAACTTACGGTAAGCATGCTCCAACCACAAAAACATGTGAGGTGTGGTTTCGAAAATTCAAAAGTAGTGATTTGGATGTGCAAGACAAAGAACGTTCTGGTAGACCGAAAAAGGTTGGAGATGCGAAATTGCAGGAGTTATTGGATGAAGACCCATCCCAAACTCAAAAACAATTGGCAGAAGTGTTAAATGTGGCCCAAGAAACGATTAGCGATCGATTATGAGCAATGGGAAAAATCCAAAAGATGGGAAAATTGATATTTATAATAGAATAATAATTTTAGTGATTGGTAATTGGTAAAAAATAGTGTACCCATAAAATTATATGATTTCAAAGAAATCGAAAATCATCATGAATTCCATAATCTTTACTAAAAATTCACTTCTAACTTAATAGGAATAATAATCATAATTAGCGTATTTGATCTGAAGGCAATCAGAAGTAATATATTCAGTGGTATTGTATCCTTCTGCATATTATTTCATTTGATAACCATAAAAAAAGATGAAAACATTTTCACACCTTGTAATACATAGAAGTTCATCACGATTTGGATATTTCATTTTCTTGAACAGATTTATCGACATAAATTAATTATAATTTCGTTTCAACAGCTACATACGTAGAATGAGTTAATATTTTTTTAATTTCATATAATGTATTTCGAAGACATCATTTTAAATAACAGCACGTCATTTTTAAATATTTAGATGGTCTCCGTAAAAAATGGCGACTGATAAAAATGCTATAAATAAGGCGAATCAATATTTATTTTCGTAAGAAATGTTTCATTATTAAGAAAAATTGTTATTACGTAAATTTAGTTAAAAACGATACCAACGATCTAATTTTTTTAATACCACATAGAATGGGTGAATCAGACGAAATTATAAAGTTATGTAAAATATCATTCTAAACCAGTGTTCTAGGTTTCTGTCTAATTCCTTTGACAGAAGAGGATAACAACTTAAGGTTCCGAAACCATACGAACTTTTTGTAGTAACTTATTAAGTTACTCTTTTACATTACTGGGACGAAACAAATAATAAATAGTAGAAGTCAGTACACCTCTACATCCACATATTCACCCATTACTCTTGAAAATTCTTATAATCTCAATATGAAAATAAGAAACATCAGGAAAGAGTAATCCGTATATATGTCTACTTTCTCTATTCAATAAATAAACGTATAATTATTTATATCTGAGAATATATTTGAGCAACCTCTGTATGTACACATATCTGCAACAAGTTCATCGTTGACTGGCAGTTCATTTCGTTGTTTACTCGAAATCGACTGAAAGGACAGAGTGATTCTAGAACATGACGTTATCGCTACCCGAACATCATCGAATGGAGAGAATGACGTGTCCTCGAGGAAGTTAGTGCTTTTATTTGATACGAGATTTATCTTCTTAGAAGTCAAGAGCGTTCTGTTAATTTTTTTTGTAGCATGTGTTTAAAAAATAAATTGAATTTGTTGCTACAAGTAGTATCTAATGAATAACATAGTGGAACATCATAATTAAGTAACTATGAGATGGTAATCGTAATTTTTTTCAGTTAAAGAAGATAAATTACGATTTTTAAAAAAATATTTTTGAATAATTCTTTTTTGTAAGAAACTAGTAGTAAGGAAATTTATTACTTTTTGTTCAAGCTAAGAATGATAAACCACAGGGAATACGTATTGCGGTAGACATGGTTCTACAGCACTGATTATCCTTGCAAATTATTGGGTTGACAACTAAGTACTTTCGGTTTTGAAGTATAAAATAAAACACTTTTTTTTAAACAAAGAATAGTTTTTAATCAATTATATATTTTCCATTTTGCTCAATGACCTTTTGCCATCTTTCTTTCAGCTGCATGATTCCGCACTCATAAAATTTCTGGTCCTTATCAGCAAAAAACTGAACCAGGTGCGAGTGAAGGTCATCGTCATTTGTGAAAGTTTTACCATTCAAAGAATTCTGCAAACTTCGAAATAAATAGTAATCAGATGGTGCTAGATCAGGGCTGTATGGGGGATGTGGCATCACTTCTCTGCCAAGCTCCAATAGTTTCCCCCGAGTTGCCAAAGATGTGTGAGGCCTTGCATTATCTTGGTGGAAAACTACACCTTTCCGATTTGATAATTCTGGCCGTTTTTCTTTGATTGCTTCATCCAGTTTTATTAATTGTTGACAGTAAACATCAGAATTGATCGTTTGGTTCCTTGGAAGTAGCTCAAAAAACACAACACCTTTGTAATCCCACCAAACTGACAGCATGATCTTTTTTGGATGCAATTCAGCTTTCGATGTGGTTTGAGCTGGTTTATCGAGTTTAATCCATGATCGTTTTCGAACTATGTTACTGTACAGGACCCATTTTTCATCACCACTGATTATTCTTTTTAAGAAAGGGTCGGTTTCATTTCGTCTAAGGTGCATATCGCAAAAGTTGATTCTTTGTGTTAAATGTATTTCTTTCAATTCGTGAGGTATCCAAATATCAAGCTTCTTAACTAGCCCAAGACATTTTAAATGTTTTTCAATTGTTGTGTGCGATACATGTAGCCTCTCCGCAACCTCTCGAACAGTTATGTGACGATCCTCTTCAATTATGATTTTGATTTGGTCATCATCAACTTCAGTACGCCGACCAGAACGTTGCTCATCTTTGAGGGAAAAATCTCCAGAACGGAATTTTTTATACCAATACTGACACGTGCACTCTGTTAAGCAATTAGCACCATAAACTTCACATATCTTTTTGTGAGCCGCAGCAGCTTTCTTTCTTTTACGCAAATAAAATAGTAAAATATGTCGAAAATGTTCGTTTCTGCACTCGATTTAAAATTAACCCACAACTAATAGCTTTAATAAAAATCACGCATTACTTGCTTCTGAAATTATGTCAATGTGACTAGTATCACGCGGCAAACAGTAAAGTACAGCACTAACATACGTTATGCAAAAAATAAAGCAACGCTCTCTATCAGTAAAAACCGAAAGTTACTTAAAAAAGTACTTAGTTGCCAACCCAATAATAAAACATTTTAGCGCCAGTAACTTCATCAACACTTGAGTCATGTGGAGTAGAAAAATATCCCCTTGTGTGGTTTTATTCAAATGGATAGTGTGCATTAATAGTCAGCGATTTTGTTCAAAATATGATTCAAATTTAATTTTAAATGCCTGAATAATTACGAAATCGTTTCATGATAATAAGAATACATAAGATTTAGAATTCACATGGAATTCATTAATCGAAATTGAGATACAGTTTCAAAAACAAAAAATATTTAAACCAAGACTATTTTTCTCGCAAATATATTAAATAAGATTAGATTAGATGAGGTCGCTAATAAGTATATACCACTGTGACCTTTAGAGATAGACTGTAGTCTTCATATCCCGTTAAAGTATACACACCAGTTCCACTCTTTTAATTAGACCTATCAATTTCGAGAGCGGATTCTTTCTATAGAATTCTCCTTAAAGATATTCATTTCTTACTTGTATAAGGCTTGCCAAGCCGTCATATTGACTCAACATGCTTATCGAGATTTCTTTTTCTTTTGTTTCTTTTCTGATAATTTATGTTATTAATACGTTTGATTTATTTTAATGAAATTTTCAGAAAAAATATATTTAGTGTATACTAGCAAACTATAAAAATTTCAGTAAGTTACATTCGATTACTAAGGGTAGCATTAGCTATGAATTAAAAAATATTTTTATTTTTCTATTTGCATTATTTGTGTCACTGTAAAATATGCTTATAGCTTCATTTAGTCTTATTAGAATGTAAAACGAATGGCTTCTGTTCGACAAGGAGCGAATTTTCATCAATTATCTGATTCTGAACGTAGCGTTATAATCAGTATACGAGACGCTGGATTATCCATGTTCTATGTATGCCAAGACGGGCAGAAAATACTGAGGAATAATGACGTGAAGATCGTGGGACTGTTTCTTGTCAACAAAAGAAATTGTAAAAGCGGATAGGTTTAATTAATCAACAAATCTCCATACGTTCTATATATAGAAAAACTTCATCTTTTGGGCTTAGATCGTACCGACAATTTCTTTGTTTACCTCTAAGTCCACACCATAAAATTGCACGGCTGGATTGGTATAAGGAAAGGTTATATTGGAAAGAGGAATGAAATTCTGTCATCTTCAGTGACGAATTTTGACTTTTAAAGGGTAATTATAGTCATAAAATTGTCAGAAATTCAAGGTGTGATGGTGTGGGAGGCTATCTACAATGGAAGTCCTCTATTAGTAACATAAGGAACTTTAAATACGGTTCATTGCATCAATAATGTTATTGAACCAGTGTTAGTATCATATTTCAACAACTGGTAAATCCAATTCTTCAAGGAGAAGTATAATGCGCAGCCATACACCCAGAGTCTTACTATGGACTTTCTCTTGGATAATACAAATATTGGTCGCTTACCACGGTCTTCTTGTTCGCTGAACTTATCACCAATAGACCACGTGTGAGATATGGTAGGACAGAGGGTCAATAATTTATAGCCGCCCTCATGCAATATAGATGTTGTTTAAGAAAGTATTTTATAATCTTGAGAGAGCATACATAGGAAACTATTGATTCGCGAATTTCAAGTATACCTAATGGACTAGCTGAATACATAAGAAACAGAGGAGGATTGACTTATTATTAGTGTTTATGTGAATTGTTACGATCACATCTTGCTGAAATTTTCATCGTTTCTTAACAGAAATGAAATATATTTATTTCTGAAACTTTGATTAATATATGCGAACGTAATTGGTTATTATTGCGGCATGTATTTAAAAAAGCATATGAATATTATCGAAAACAATTATTAAATTAAATAAAAGAAAACGGGTCGTTGGACATTATTCATTTCGTAAAATATTCTCCCCCTTTTTAAAAGTATTAATAACGTTAATAACGTTAGTTTCGAAATTGTAGAATTTATACCACGATATATTAATTTAATAATGTACTAATTCTGTAATTCTGTTTATTTCCATCGAGTATTTTATTATTAATCTTTTAAAATGTTTAATTAATAAATTAGTTAATTTGGCTATTTTGGATAGATACTTTGTTTACTCTATATTTATTTATTTAAAATAAATTAAAATTAAAATTTTTTTGTTTAATACATGGGATTAAAAATTTTTATTTATTATTAATTGTGTTAAAACTGAGTTAGACTGGTGCATTATTATATTTATTATTAAAATAATTTACGTCTTACTTATAACAATATATATTGAATTTCATGCTGTTTATAGGCAATTCGAAAGTTCATTTTAAAATTACTTGGAATTTAATGCCAACGGATTTAGATCTGATGTTTAAGGTGACCGTTTCATTAATTTTAGCATTCCTACATCTTTGAATCTACTTCAATAATTTTTTCAAAAAACCGCAGCTCGTTTGGCATAATTGTCGTATAAATTCTGTAATTACTTCCAGATCTAATTGCAACACATTTCTTCTCTTTTTTTGCACAACTCTTTTCTTAACTTCTTCAATTGTGTCAAGGTTTCTATCACATACAAAAAAGGACCATGCTATTAACGATCTACCACTGTGCTTTATAGATGAAACTATAGACTATAGAAATTCGATACCTTTGTTTAAATATCTGAAATATAGATTCATTGCTTCACATAATTTTGGTTACAATTATCCATCCTTTATGTTCTATAGTACATTCTAAGCATTTTTGTTGTGTCTTAGGTAAAGTAAAAGCCTTCTTACAAGTATTTTCCCGAAAAGTTTGAATTCTCGTAATTGACCTTGAGCAAAGTTGGTTGATATTGAAAAACGCGCAACTGAATTTCTGTCATTTCATGGGCCATTACTTTGCGACTTATTGCTTGAGTGTAATAGCATGGCGTCATAATAACTACAAATAGTACTTACGAAAGAACCATCACTGGATTTGAGAATAAGCCTGCAACAAGACAAAGCTAAGTGGTATGTTACTGGTTCATTACTCCAGGGTTTCGGTATCGAATCCAACAGCTGCTGTCTAGAAAAATTTTCCACAATTTCCTTTTCCACTTAATGCAAATTTTGAAAGCTAAAGGTGTTAAATCGCTTCATAAGTGGGAGGCAATACTAACTCATAGCGTGGTAATCCCATTATGTAGTTAATGTTAAGTTGTTGGGGGTACGAAATCTTAAAATATAGGTTATTATGGCGTAGGTTTTTCGCTCTTTCTCAGCCTGATGCTGGGAAACTTTGAGTTTGAACTGCGCAAGGCTAATAATGTGCGGTTTGATTGTCCATCAAGATTATTCAGCAAGACGGTCTTGCTGCAAGTTTTATGTTTGTATGCCTATTTAAAGGTTGTTACCATAGCTTCGGCTATTGCTGTTATTTTAGTAATGATTGTCTTTGGCATGATTGTGTGTGTACGCGCGTATAGTTTATATGTAATGGAGAAATCGTTTTATTGGAATACATATTACTGATATCATAATCGGTACTATCGTTACTGCTCCTTGATTCCAAAGTCATTTTACTTCAATTGTAAGTGGTGTATATTTTACTATTTTTCTTGTTCTTTTTGTGTAATGTTTGTATCATTTGGTATCGCGATGTCTACTATGCAAGTTTTCTTTTGTATTTTTATCAATAAGTGTAATATCTGATCTGTTACTAGTAATTTGTCTGCCTGTGTGTATTGTCCTGTTCCATTATAGTTTGTAATCATTATTTTTAAGAATACTTTCTGGAGTGAATTTGAAACATACCGTGCTAGTTTTTATGAGTTGATGTTTGAGTACAACTTCTTGGGTATAATTTTTGCTATAATATTGTGATAGGTTGCGCACTCCTGTTATATATTCTGTAGTTTCTTTAAATTAATGACATTGCCTGAGATTGTCATTTCGTAAGATTCTTTAATTATGCGCTTTCTGTAGTAGCGATTACATAGTCTTGTATGGCTGAAGCAAATCTTTCTGTTTTTGGATACAATTGTATTATTATTGTTATTATTATTATAAAATAGATGAGGATCAACTTAAGCAGTTATTATAAGCAGCGTTAAGTGATAGATATACAGTTGAAGTGTTCCTTACTTGATGGTGTGAAGGATACGCTAGAGATCGTAGACACATATGTGTATTAAGCGCCTCTAATATAACAGCTTAAGGGACAGGGAAGTTGGTCTTTATTTTTTTGATAAATAATAATACCAAGATTGTAATACTTCCTCTGGAAATTTGTACCTATGGCATTTGTTTATTTCTCTCAAAATATCTTGTACTTTATAGGTGATAGGGAACTTCTAACTAAAGCTGCTGTTATACACAAATGACAATTTTTTTTTGTATTTTGACACATTTAGAATCTAAACCGAATTGAAATACGAAACCAACTTCCAGTGATGATTGAATATTTCCAGAACTTTTACATAGAAGTACTCTACTTGATTTCCTTCAGAAGCATAAATTTAGACAATCATTAATTTGTATGTTTAGAGGAATCCCTAAATTGTACAAAACTAGAGAAATTTTACTTACATATGTAGCTCATGTTATTAATATATATTTCATTTGTACATATCTTCATATTATTATATAGTTATAATATCTGTATCCGACATAATTTAATTACCAACTATTAAATATAAACACATTGTCATAAACAGTCCTGTTGGTAGTCATAAAAGTTATAATTTGAAAATCTCAAACTTTCCGAACATATGGCGAACTTCATAATTAAATTAAATGAATTTGTATAATATGTATGTATTTATATGAAAATGGGTTTAAAATTAGTAATAAAAGGTAGTGGTTTAGACAGAGAAATTAAAAGAAAAAGAAAGTAAATATAAACGTTTCAAACAACATCAAACAACAGTTTGATGTCAATAAAAATACCGTATAGTTTTTTACTTACTTGCTAGTTATTATATAACGTAATCTTTGGAAAAATATTTGGAACAATAAATGCGTCCTCCTACTCAAAGGAAGCTATAAAAACAAAAATAGTTGAGAAATCTGAATACAATATACTCGTTCAAGTCAAGAAAAGTCAGTGACAATTGACGAACGATGAAAAAGTACATTATCGTAGAATAATCGTCAACCGTGGCTATTTTTTGATATTCAGAGCAAACACGAAGGATACGGCCTACAAAAAGCTTCAATAGACCAAGAAAATATTCATCATCAATACTTGCATCACTTCGAAAAAATTATTTGTTACTATAGTCCCCTTTAATATACAAAAAATAATAAGCTTTGCTTTGATATGTAACTCCTCCAAATGAGATTTTATTTTTGGATTTCCATCATGAGGTGATCGTTATTTATCACTTTGATCCTTGCTTTCTGGATTTTATTGAAAACACCACGTCTTGTCACCAGTTACAATCACTTTTAAAAAGTTTTTATCTCTTCGAGACACAATAATATAATTTTTGGTTATATGTCAATCGATTTGGAGTGAGAAACGCGTAGCATGTCCGTGATTCGTTTCGTATTCTTTAAAATATTCGTTATAGTTTATTTTCACATGTAGCGCGCACTGAAGTATATAAATTGAAAGCATTGTTAGCACTTTGGCAGATCGAAACACACCCACACAACTCTCTGTTGGTTTCATGCCATAAATTGCTCTAATACATGACTTTTGGAGGACAAATATCCTCCGCCAGTCGATGAAATTGTCCCAGAACACCTCACCATACTGAAGCATTGTGAGCGTAACGAAAAATAACACGCAAGCAGTAGCAGAACCGAAACAGGTAGTTCATTGATGTAAGGTTTCCAGGACAGTTCAGTCCACACTAAGGCCAAGAAATGGCGCGTCATACTTAGAGACAAGCACTTCTTCACCCACCACCACATCTGTCGGTAAACTGTTACCAAAGGTCAGCAAATGGGTTTTGGATAGATTTAATTGTAGGTTATTTGCCGCAAACCACTTCCCTAACACATGTATATTTTCTGTTATGGCTATACTCAAGTCGTCATTCCCAGAGTCTATGACCGTGGATGTGTCATCCGCTAAGAGAACCGTTAAGGATTCCGTAGCGTCCGGAATTGATCAGTACATTAATTGTACGGAATATTAAATGAAATTATTTTATAAATAAATTTAAAATGGGGTGTTTTAGATCAAATTAAAAAACACTAAAATGTCGACAAACATTGCGCTGTAGCTCGTTGTATAACCAAGATATTGTAATGATGCTATGGTTGTGTAAGGTCACAACATATTTCAATTTTATTTGATATCACTTCTAGGGCATCCTTTAGTAGTTCTTTTATTAAAAGATGAAATAAACCAAAAAAGAAACGAAAACAGCATATAGTATTTACGAAGAAAGATTGAGATGCGAAGAAATTCGACGTAAATTTGCTTAAGTGTGACAGAAATATTTTCAATGTCAGGTATAATGAGAAAGGTGCATACGCTAATTAATAACGTTATTAGTCGAGCGAGACTTATTAATTAACTCATATTTATGCATTTCCTAAGAATATGATTCACCTTGACATAGCACATCATTCCAAGGGAAAATATGCAGCAGTACGCTGCTTAAAATAATTCTCTTGAAAGTTAATTATTTTATGTGATGCACTTCTATCTGACTCGTTCCTTCAATAATGTACAATAATTTTCACAAAATTCATACTATGGGTGTGTATGCATTTCTGCGTTGCGATACAGCCTTGTGCTTGTGTACAAGTCTCTACTAATGAGGAGGTGCAAAATATTAAATAACAGAATGTTATACTTAAAACTGTGTGGGAGAAATTAATTGTTGTCAATCTTGGTACATCTTGCATATAATTCTATTTTCATTAAATGATTCTAAACTAGCAACGCTACCTTATGATATTGAAATATTATTTAACTCTTCAGTCCAACTAGTTCTATGAACAAGTACGTACGTGTATTTAACGCTTGTCCAGTTTTGGATTATAGTATTTACGGATTGAATTAGACATTTCACGGTTATTCTTTTGTCTTATTTCTTATTATTGTGTCTCTTATTATACTTTTTTTTATATAAATTGTGGCAGAATTTTTTTCCTTTCTTTGTCATTTCTAGTCTTGGTTTGTGTATTATTTTTGCCAAGATCTCTGGTAAGTTAAGTTTTTAATTAATTTATAACTATGGAAATTGGAGAATACGGAGGAGTTGGCAATGTAGAAACTATGGAGTAAGTATTACTTATACATTCGATTTAACTAAAGATGTAATAAACTAAAAAAATATGCAGGAGTAGCCTATCAATGTCGAGAGTAACAAGAATAACGTAAATATTATTCATCCTGAATTAGACTCAAATAATGTTAAAAAAGACAATCTAATCAAAAACAATTTTGACTTTAAATACATTCATTTATACGAGGGTAGACGCTTATAGTTCGGGAATGGCAAACGAAAAAAAATTTTTATTATCGAAAATAGTTTTATTGCTTTTCGAAATATTCCCCTTGAATATCAATGCACTTTTGCATTCCTTCAAAGCAATCCTAAAAGCGTTGCTGCCACTGTGAAAGCGATATCTCCAAAATATGAGTTTTGAATGCCTCAACTGCTTCTTCCGGAGTAGAAAACCGTTGATTAGTATTTGTTTGCCAGCCATCAATAGTAAACGTTTTCAGTGAATTTGTAAAAATGGAGAAAATTGGTGATCGTCATGTGATACAATACTTCTATTTGTAAGGCCTCAGCCCAACTGATATAAAAGCTGAACTGGATTCTACTCTGTGTGAGTCTGCCCCTTCGTTTACAATAGTGAAGTATTGTGTAGCAGAGTTTAAACGAGGTCACACGAGCTGCCAAGACGAACATAGTAGTGGTCGAGCAAATGAGGTGACGACTCCAAAAATGGTGAAGAATAGACATAGTAGACATTTCAAAAAGTACGGTACATCGCATATTATCTGAAAATTTGAACATGAGAAAGCTGTGTGCAAGATGGGTGCTGTGTTTGCTCACACTCAAGTAAAAATAGTGTCGTGAAAATGTTTCAATTAAGTATTTAGCGAAGTTGCACAGCAACATAGCAGAACTTTTGCGCCCGTTCATAACCATGGATGAAACATGGGTCCATCACTTCACACCCGAGACAAAAGAACAATCGAAACATTAGACCGAAGACCGTTTCATCTGCAGGCAAGGTCATGGCATCGGTATTTTGGGACGCGCGTAGAATAATTTTCGACTATTTTGAAAAAGGAAAAGCTATCAACAGCGAATCAAGCAAAAACGGCCGCATTTGGCTAAACAGAAAGTATTGTTTCATCAAGACAATGCACCAGCTCACAAATCCGTTATTGCAATGGCCAAAATTAATGAATTGCAGTTTGAATTGCTATCGCATGCATCCTATTTGCCATATTTAGCGCCCTCGGATTATTTTCTGTTCCCAAACTTGCAAAAATGGCTCAGTGGTCAAAGATTTTCCAACAATGAAAAAGTGATGTCAGCAGTTAATGGTTATTTTGAGGAGTAAGACAGTTCTTATTATAAAAAGGTTATCGAACTTATTGAACATCGCTGGGAAAAGCGTATAAAGCTGACAGGAGATTATGATGAAAAATAAATATATTTCTTTCCAAAATTTTTGTGTTTTCTTTGTTCGGTCGGGTACTTCTCGGATCACCCTCCTAGGGAAGTATATTATTATCCTGTTAAGTGTTTGTCAATTTGTTAGAAATTAACCAACTAAAAGAAATCCCATTCATATATTTCAAACGAATTTATAATTTATTGAACGCGTTCTGTAAAATTAATTGATTACTGTATAGAATAAATGCAATTATTTTATTAAAAAATGTATAATGGTATGTGTTGGATCAGATTAAAAAACACCACAAACGAGCATCGACAAACATTGCTGTGAAGCTCGTTGTATTGCTAAGATATTGTAATGATTGCTATGATTGTGTAGAGGCACATTCCATGTCACTATAACATATTTCTATTTTTAATTGATATCCCTTCTATTGCATCATTTAGTAGATCTGATATTAAAAGAAAAAATAAACCAAAAAAGAAGTAAAAACAACATATACTTTTTGAAAAGAAAGAATGCGATGCAGAGAGTTCCACGTAAATTTGCTTAAGAATGACAGAAATGCTTTCAGTATTATATATAATGAGAAAGGTGCATACATTAATTAATATAGTTATTAGTCGAGCGAAGCTTATTAATTAACTCATATGTTTACCTGTGCGTTCACTATTTGCATACATATCCTAAAAGCATGATTCACCTTGACATCGCACTCCATGGAAAGATATGCAGCAGCAACCTGCGCAAAATAATTCGCTTGAAAGTTAATTATTTTATGAGATGCACTCCTCTCTGGCTCGTTCCTTCAACAATGTGCGATAGTTTTCAGAAAATTCATGCTACAGGTTTATATGCATTTAGGCACACAGCTCAGTGCATTTTGGCCTT